>CM040240.1:87323941-87923941 GCA_022545495.1 Chrysanthemum lavandulifolium
AGAATCCATGTACTTCAAGAGATTCCTTCACGTTATTTTCAACATAATTCATACTTCACGAATTCCCAACAGTGCATACCCTACAAAACTCCAATGTCCTTTAGCTCTCGGTTTGCCTAAGTCTTGACCTCATTAGTTGGGTTACACAATGCACCAAACACACGAAGGAAAGATAGATTAGGTTTTCTTTTGTGGACGGTTCATATGGAGTTTTTCCATGAGCAGAAGTGAATCGGGGAACGATTTTGTGTGTAGCATGCGATGGCAATAGCTTGACCCGGAGAAACATTGGAACCTTTGAGTATATCATCATTGTTCTAGCGGCTTCCACAAGAGTTCGATTGCCTTTCAACTAACTGCTCATTGAGGAGTTCGTGGAACACTTCTTTGATGGTCGATTCCAATGCTTTCATAAAATTCACTAAGTTGTTTGTTAACAAACTCGGTACCATTGTACATTCGGATAATTACGACGGTTTTGTTAAGTCGAACATGCACTGTTTGATGAGTTTGATGATGATATCGAGTTTCATCCTTTGTTCTTAAGAACTTGACCCGGTGAATCTAGAGTAATCATCAACCACAACTAACACATATTTCTTCCCAAAGATATTATGCACTCTCATTGGTCCACATACATCCATATGAAGGGTATGAAGAACTTACGTAATTGAGTTTGTAGGTTTGGGTTTATGGGTATACTTTTGCTTTTTCCCAATTGGCATGTTGAACAAAGATGATCCTTTTCATACTTTAGTCTAGGTAAACCTACAACTAAGTCATTTCGGAGAGATCATTGATGGTGCCAAGTTCAAGTGATTGAGACGACGATGCCATAACCATGACTTTGTTTTGAAGCCTTTGACAACAAGCAAATTGGAGAAGACTTCATCATATCATCGATAGAGATGGTGTAAAGATTTGAACCACGAGTTCCTCTTAACAGCCTTACCATCAAGTTCTCTAACAAAACAAGTATGTTTTCAAGGCTACTTCTAGATCGTAATCACGAATTGACCAACGAGAAATGATTATGACCAAGACCTTCCACATAGTATACTCTAGAGATAACACTATCACCAACAACATAATCACCATAACCCATAATTGCACCGAAATGATCATTTCGAATCTAAGCATCCGATGAATTTGTTCACGAAGTTCATGAGCATGACCGGCCGCCATCATATGCTTGGAACAGTGAGTCCAGTACCACGAATCGATTTGAACGATCTGCGGTTGAACACGAGACAAGAGTAGATAATCGGATAATTGGGATCCCATGCAAGAATGGGTTCCATTTGGTTATAAATAGAGATTGGAACACCCACATTAGAAATAGAAACGTCCATATCAGATATTGAAGCAATGGAATCATTATAAATAGATGCAGTACTTGTGTCCGTATTTGCCCTATTCAAAGTATGTCCACTTCTTAAGGAATAGTTCTACCCGTAAGCATCCATTTTCTAGTGGGCATTGTCTGATTAACCTTACGGCCAACCGGTATCCATCTATATCCTATCTTACAGAATGTTCTTCCCGTGGGTTTCCATTGTTTTCTAACTTTCTTACGTTTTGCCTTTTGCCTTCTTAACATGATTTTTGCATTAACAATATTAATCGGACAATTAACATCATTAGGCAAAACATTAACACTACTTTCATGATTAGAAGCGAAATTCAAGCGGACATCAATACAAGGTTTTCAAAAGTATCGAATTGAATTAATTACGATGCGCCTATGGCTAATACTAGAATCAACATGATTCATTTTATTCGGCACAAACTTAGAGTTCCTAGGTTGGTCTTCTACTCTTTTCCAATGCACATTCTTAGCTTGCGAGGTCCTATCATTCCTTGTATTGTCTTGAGACTTTGACACGCTTGCTTTAATGTCACCGATTACTCTGTAGACGGAATGGGAACATTAGTTGGTTTTGCTACTTTTGCTTCTCCTGTTTAGATGTCTTTGGGATCTCGAACTACATGCAGAGCACACTATGATTCACTTTCTTAACACAGAAGTCTTGGGATTTGTACTTCTAGAAGGCACACATGAGTTCACTATCTTATCATTAACAGATCTGTAATCTGAACTTCTTGAAGGCACACTAAGGTTCATATTCAAAACATCTGGCATTGAATGACTTGCATGCTTGGCACTAGGCATAGAACACGGTATCAAGGGATTGACTTGCTCACCTAAGGTTTTAGGGCATATTGTAATTAGGTATTCTAGAAGTTCTTGAGATCGTTTGGCATATAAGCATGCATGGCCAATTGCATTATTATCTCGGTTTCTAACTTATCCTCTTCTACAATCTCACGGAGACATTCTAGGTTGTCCTTAAGGTATGAGAAATTTGAATAGCAAGTTTGTTATTCCTAAGATGAGGAGGAACATATTTCACGAGACAAAGCATATTTATTACGAGACATGTACCTTTGATACACCATTCTCCCCATTGGTCATTGGCATCTTCCCTTTTACCGACTCTTTAGATTCTCAATTTCCTTTTGTAACTAGACTACCGTTTACGTTATTTTTATTCTGATGACCTTTATAGATTCAAATAACTCATTGAAATGACGTTTAACCTTTTCATTTTCTTCAAGAAAACTCTCATTTTCTTTTGTAAAGCATTTACTAAGTTTTGAAGATGAAAGTTTTGAGAATTCGAGAATCTAAAGGAGGAGGCATTTGGGGACCATCACATTGTTCTTTTCACCCTTTAATTGAGCGATTTAGGCTTTCAACTTTCTCGATCGTGTTACAATGAGCTTGAATCGTTCGTCACGTTTGTTTATTTGAAAACGCATCAAAATCGGAGCATCCGAGGATGTCTTGATGTTTGAGGTTTTAACACTTTCTTTAAGATGTTGATATTTTAGTTGTAGATCAAAATGATCAACCTCTAGTTTAGAAAGATGTTTTACCAAATTATCATGGTCATCGATCAATTTTCTCACTTAGTTTAGAGTTTTGATTTCAAGCTCATTGACACGATCATGGGAGACTTTTAAAGCAACAGACAGTTCATGAAATTGAGAAGCGATAATAGAACAGTTAGTAGCGATGTAGAACACATCTTGAGCAATGATGAGTGTCTAAATACTCATCGCTTTTGTACAAAATAAGCGCAAATTCATCGAAAACACTCGAAACACATCAAAATGATCAAAATATCACAAATCGGTGTTTTATGTGTTTCAAATGCAAAAATATCAAAATCGGATGAAAAACATATCAAATTTGCAAAATTGCGTTCGATCCCCAGTTTCAAAAATTGTCAAAAAGGTCCACGACGCATAATTTCAAAAGTAAAGTCACCAAAGGTCCTTTTAAAATCAAAACTTGTCAAATTTAGTCCTTTGGTGAAAATGTGAAAAGTTTGAGAAATTTACAAAATGGTCCTTCAACTTTCAAAATTTGGCGATTTAGTCCGGAAAATGTGAAAGTGGCAACTTTGGTCCTTGTAATATTAACACTTGTCAATTTCAGTCCTCAAACATCTTTGCAACCATGTGAAACAGTCCCTACAGCTTTAAATTACAATGGAGTCCTATGTTATTTAAAACCCTTTCACACCTTTGGCCTTGTCACAAGGTTTTGAACCCCGCTTTCATTTTGAACCACGCCATTGGACCCTCCCTATTATTAAAAGCCGGTCAAGCGAATTTGACCACTTTGCCTTCCCTCTCTCCTCACATGTTGCACCAAACCCATCATCACCATTCCTGCTTCTCCTCCTCAATACACTCCATCTCAACCATTATCATCCCTACCCCCCCCTCCAAATGAAGAAGCCAGGGTGCATTTAATACACCTCCAATCTCTCACTCAACCTCACAAATGGTTAAAAAGGTTTTGGCGCCAAATTGTTTTAAACGGCCAAGATCATTCTCGGTGATCCAATGGTCATTTTTGTTGGTGGGATCTTTTCGAGAAGAGAGAAGGATACTTGAGTGTATAAAAGGTCAAGAGAAGGAAGAAGAAGGAGTTAGCTTTTATTTTTGCAATGTATGTCGTTTGTAGTTTAATTTATCTTAAATAACTTCAATCAGTATTTCTAAGCTTATATTGTACTCAGTAAACCTTTTAGTGTATTTTAACTTAATTCAAGTGTCAATTTCGGTTCAAGTTCAATTTCAGTATTATATGTTAACTGTTGAAATTTTAAGATTCAAGCCCATTTGCTAAAGCTTTAAGCAGCTCATTCTCAATATAATATAAGCTTATATTAGCTTAAAATAGCTTTTTATAAGCTTATGTTCAAGTTTTAGGCAATATTGAACCAGGTCAACAAAAGTCAACATGGGTACAAAAATTGATGCAGAAAGGACAGGATTGGTTCAGACATGAGCATGGGGTGAAATATAGTCATATGGGTTGGTTCTGATAGGATTAGAGGTTCTTGTTTCAAATTTGGCTAGCCATAGTGGCTTGGACATGTTGTAAGTGTTATTCAAGTTTTTATGCATAATTTGTATTTGTAGCCTAAATCTGTTAAAACATGGCCAATCAGTAGTAATTCAGCTAGAGTAAGGTAGTTTGATCATAAATATAAGCTAGTTCTGTGTTTGGATCTGTTTTAGTTACATATCAAGTTATAAAAGGGGTGTTTGGTTTAAGGTTTAAACTGCTCTTCAAGCTTGTGCAGTGGCTTATGTTCATTAGTTCATGTTTCTTAAAGTCAGTTGAACTCATTTTAGTCAATAAACTAGGTCTGCTAGCTCTAGAAGTCAAAATTACTTTGTAACCCATCTCCACTGTTAACTGTTGGAAATTTTAGAGTGCAGTTCATCATTTTGTGTTTAAATATCACCAACCTTACTTGCATTAGGCTTGATACATCTTATAACATCCATCTCAGCCATAAAATTGGTTCTAAAGTTGGAAAAAGTCAACATTCTCAATATCTTGAAAAGTCAAAAATAGCAAAAGTGGTTTTAGGCTCAGTTACAAGGAATTATGGTGAGCTCATTTTGTGGACTCATCAAGTGAAAATTGGTATTCTATAAACTTCAGCTGGTCTACTCTCTGTTTGTCATTTTTATAGATTTTTGCAATTTTTCTATAAGCTCTAAATAAGCTCATCATCTTGGACCATTATCCCCTGCTCACTGTCTCAGCAGTGACTGAGATTTTTCTCAGATTTGTGCAGGTGTGTACAGAGCTCATAAGAGCTCTCCATGGTCTGGTTTTTGGCACAATCATAGCTGGCCAGGTGGTGTTTAGGACTCGCTATCTGCATTTTCACTCTAAGCTTATAAATAAGCTTGTGCTTGAGCCTTAACAATGGACTAAACCACTTTGTTTGGCTCAAATAAGCGATTAGCATAATCATAGGTTCTGAGCCTTTAGCTTGTTAGGAGTAGTTAGAATTAGTTGCTTGTAGCTTATTTTGGTATACTTAAACCTTGTTCACTGTTTGGTAGCTTATCTCATTAGTTAGCTTATTCTAGTAAACTTATTTAAGTAGCAGTTTCACTATAGCTTTTATATTCTACACATAACCTGCTATTTTCTTAATTTTCATAGATTCATAATATAATTTTAGAATTTTCCTGAAAGTTTCATAATTTTTGGTCTTAATTTGCTATTTTTCTCATTTTAAATAGATTTTAATCAATTTTAATTAGCTTTTAATAGAAAAAATTAGAAAAGGTTCCAAAAATAATTTTCAATTTTCTTAGGTTTAGATAAATATAAGAAGTGAAAAAAGTAATTTTCCAGATTTTCATAGTTTATTTGGTAATTTTAGTAATTTAATTAGTTTTAAATAGTTTAAAATTCATAAAAATAGAAAAATAGTCGAGAAAAATACAAAAATAGTTTTGAAAATTCTAGTTTGATATTTTAGACTTTTCATTTCATAATTTTATTTTTTAGCTTTGTTTCCTCATTTCTTGTAATTTAGTTAATTATTAAATAGTTAAAATAGTTTTTAATTAATAATAATTAGATAATTAGTGATAAAAATAGTTTTCAATACATTGAGAAATTAGGTTCTCATTTAGTGTGATAGCGTTTATTTAGTTCTTCCTCTCAATCTCATTATATTTTAGTGCTCGCTCATAGTCACTAACCTCAACTAACATTGCATCAAATTAGGTTCTCATTTAGTGTATGCCATTCCTCGCTTGATATCAACTAACATTGCATCATTCCTTTTCCATCCCTTTTCAAGACTCTCAAAGTGATCTTTTAGAAGTTTAAAGAAAGGCATAACCTCGATTAAATAGCATTCTTTTGTTTGTTCAAAACCCTTTCCCTTGATTATCCCATGGGTGTGATCCTTTTCTTACAAGTTTTCTCAAAATCAACAAATAGTTGAAAAATAACATATTGACCGATTAAGGTCTTGCTTTTAGTAGCAATAGTTCTAGGAACTAGATGCATTGGTGTATTGGGAGGATACATAGTCGCTTTAGGCATTTTCCTAAGGGAGGTTTGTTTCAACAATATTTTCACTTTACGCTTATCTAAGTCCATTTTCCGAACACTTGTTCGGGAGTCAACAATGTTTGAGGCTTAAACATGTTCAATGAGATCCAATTCTCCTTTTGTAGTCATGGGGTGTGATAATTATTTTCTTCTCTTTACATTTGGGATCATCTAGTTTCTTGTTCATCTTTTCCATAGTGATTTCATCTAATTTCTTATCTTCCTCTGCACTCAAACAACTAGGTTTTGTCTAGGTTTAAGAATCTCATTGCCATCATAGATTACACTTTGAGTGCTTTTGCAATCTTCCGTACTCGGGGTTGGGTTTATCTATAATGGGAACACTATGCTTATCGCTTAGAACTCTATGCTTAGTGATTAAGTGAGCGATCGAATGGTATTTCCTTGTACGCATAACTTATTTTCAAGCTTGTTTTCAAGGTTTTAGATTAGAAAAATCATTCAAAAGTTTTGATTCCTTAGCACTCAATTCTTGCTTAAGCATTTTAACATTTTCTTGAAGTTCTTGTTTTGCTTAGCGCTTTAGAAAGCTTTTCTTGTAAGGAGTTTAACTCTTGTTTTAATACTTCTTCTCTAAACCTACTTTTTCTAATAGTTGTACGCATTTGGTCATCCATTTCACGCTCACGGGTGGTCAACTCAAATTTTGCACGTTGTTCATAAATAGCAACACTTTTTTATAGGCATTCGATTCGGAGATAACGAGAATCATCGAGGGCACATGCGGTGTATTCATCAAAACATAGTCATTGTTGATCGCGAAGATGCATCACTTGGTACAACTTCACTTTCACTTTGTTTCACATATTGATTATATGGGACAACATTGATATTACCCATATTTTCAATATTTGATTCAATAGTTTCGATTGATTGTACTTTGTCATGCATCTTTGCACATCGGCATCATCGTATAGTTTTAATACCTCCGAGATGAGTTTGTCTTTGGATGGGCCACTTGTGGTGAAGATGAGACCTTGGGAGAAACCATTGGAGAAATGCTAGCCATAAAAATTGTGTGTGCGATGGGTCCATCATCCACATCAGAGTCGTATGCATCACAATCGGCGACTTGAAAGGCATTCGATGATTGTGACCTATCTCCTGAATTGGTCGCTCATCCACATCTCGCATCATAGGTCTTGGCATTGCCCTCAAGAAGAAACAACAACTCCTCTTCATCCAAAGCAAAGACCATTATCCCGAGCTTGTACAAGCGACATCTTATCTCTGAAGTAATCGATTCGTGGACGTTTGGAGATGTGCGCCTTGCAATGTGTCCCTCACCACCACAGCTTATAGCATTTGATCGGCTTAGCTTGACCTTGATTTCCATTCCTTCCTCGATTCGATTAGCACCATAACCTCCACCGCTCCACCCTTTCTTTGATCAAACCGCCTTTCTTGAACCGGGCCGCCCCATAATTTTCCGTCTCGATCAAAGCATGATTGTGAAGATTGGGGCGGTTCGATTTCATTGTTGGTGTGAAGTTTGTTAGTGTGAGGTGAAAGTGTCCTGTTCTCTTTAACCATGAGTGTCGGTTGATTGATGAAATGTTCCATGACAAGATTAGCATCTCGGTTGCTTGAACCTTGGATCAGGAATGAGTTTGTGATCACCATCTCCCGTGGGTACAACTTGAGAAGCTTTGGTGGTAATCCTAACTTTTGAGTAAAAAGCAGTTGAATCATTTGTTGAACTTGCTTCTCCCTGAGCTTTGAACTGATCTAGAATCCTCTTTTCAAACATGGCATGCCTCTCATTTTGAAGGAGGAAGGCATAGAGTTGCTCATAGTTTGTATTCTTCAATCCTTTGGTAAGCTTTACAGAAGTGACGAACTTGTGCCATTCTGGATTCATATTGTTCACAAACTTTGAATTCAGCTTAATGTTTGGCATTGTCATCTTAATATTTCTCATGTCATTCACAAGCTTGTGAAACCTCACATAGTACTCATAAACACTCTCATCTGGTTTCATCTTGAAGTGCTCAAATTCATCATATAACTGTGATTCTCGGTCTTCAACAGTTAACTCAGAACCAGAGAGAAGCATCTTGACATTATCCCATACAGCTTTTGCTTCGGTGTTGTGATTGATAAGCTTGTAGATGTCTTTTGGAAGACCTTGCAGTATAATGTTAGACGCTCGGATATCTGCATCAAATCTCTTCTTCTACTTATCATCGAGCTCATCATACATCTTTGGTCTGTCCATTCCGTAAATCAAAGTTCCATCTTCAGCAGTATCAAGTACATCTCTAGTAGTTTCAACTCGGTAAGGTCCTTCATCAATGGATTTGAGAATATTAACCCCATTTTCTTTTCCAAGACAAGATAATCGATTCGTTGAGCCCAAGAGTCATAGTCGGCTACGTCAAGCATGGGTGGATCGAGTATTTGAGCCGGCGGCTTGAACATCCTCGCCATCGATGAAGCCTTCGGTAGGAACGATGTTTGCCATGATAACAAATTCTACGGATTTTACTATTCTTTGATTAAACCGGAAATTGATTCTTTCACGGATTTTACTAAACCAAAAGAACAACCGTAAGAATGTATCACGAAGAAGTAACAGTCTAAATGAACAAGTAGCTAAATACACAACTCGCTTAAGCGATCAACTCGCTAAATAGCCAAGTCGCATTAGTATCAACTCGCATCACAATCAACTCGCTTAATGAATCAAGTCGCTAAATAGCCAACTCGCTTTAGTATCAACTCGCAACACAATCAACTCGCTTGAACACTAAGTCGCTTAAATTAACTCGCTAGCGTTACAACTCGCTAAATAGCTAAGTCGCTTTAGATCTCAAGTCGCTTAAAGAAACAACTCGCTTAGACCCAAGTCGCATAAATACCAACTCGCTAAACAAATTAAATCGCATGTACCAACTCACATCAAATAACAAAGCAACTCGCTTTGAAGAAAACAAGTCCGAGACTCAACTCGCTCGTCCTTCTTTCACAAATAACCACTTTATCAATCCAAAACAACCAAACCACAATGATTTAAGCCTTCCAATTCAAAACATAAACACATATGATGATCCTAAACACAAAAGTACAAGCAAAATTCAAACTTTAACACTAGAATTTGTCCAAATGAATCAAACTCTCCTAAACCCTTAATACCCAAAAACCTTATGAAATCCACCAAAACAAAGAGCATGAAAGATGAGTGATCAAACCATGGCTCTTGATACCAATTGTAGGATATTGGATTTCACAAACATTCTAAACCATGATCAAAGTAGGCGTATAAGTATGTTAGAGAGAGAAAGTTCTAGTGAGAGAAAGGAAGAGAGTTGGGAACTATAGTGAGAGAAGGAAAATATTATTATGAGCTCCAACTCTCTACCTTGGGAGGTAGAGAGTATTTATAGTCTTACATAAACGCCACACAATGGGTCATGGATCGTGGCATACAGTGGGTAAAGACCGTCCGTCCTCCACGGTGTTACTTAACTAAATACTACTTAACATAAAATAACTATGACTACGAGCTTTCTAACGAATACATATACTTGAGGTGACCGACTCTTTAATACCTGGAATTTCTAATTCCTAACACTTGCTACAGCTTATCTGTTTTACTAGCTTTTTGATAGCTTAAAATACCCCTCTTAGGCTGATGTTCATGACAACAGGCCTGCTTAGCTCATTTGCTTATTTAATTTCATTAGTGCTTATACGCTCATTAGGACTGCTTATCTTAGTTTAGTATAACTTTCTAGGTTGCCTTTCAGTTTTTTGTAGCTTATAGGAGTTGAAGTAGCTTATTAGGAGCTTATGCATTAGTTAATAGGTTGTTTGGTTTGTATGTCTACATAATAGCTTATCTGACTTTTTGCTTATTAGTAGAATGTAATATGTTTTAATTGCTTAATTAGTGTTCCTTTATAGCTTAATTTTTCCATAGGATTTGACTTGAAGCTTTTCTTTAAGCTTTTCCCTTTATAGCTTGTAGTTATCTTTCCTTAGATTATCCTTTAAGCTGTTTTAGCTTATTCATAAGTTTTCTTAGTTTAAATATGTTTCCCTTTAGTTTCCCTAAGATCATTTTATCCCATAATAGTTTTTTATAGTTTAGCTTTTAGCTTTTTGTAGTCTTTAAAGTAAATCTGTCTAGCTTAGTTTGTTTCTTAGCTAATTGTGTAAACTACTGGTAATCTGTGTTTCCAGCTTGTTTTTCAAGTATAAATTAGATTTGTCTATTCAAAATTCCTTTACCTTAGCTTATTTTCCAGTTTTCAAAAAGAAAAATCAAAAATAAAAATAAAGTAAAAAAAGGTGCAAAACCTGGGGTCGAACCCTGGTCTCCTCACACACCAAACCACAACACACACCCCACATACCACTGCACCCTAGGGACTTGCATTGTTTTACTTTCACAATTTAATTCTTGTACTACTTTGTCTTTTTTAGCCATCAGCTTTTTAAAAGCTTACTACAACTTATTTACTTAAGATTTTAACTGTTTTATATATTTTTTTTATTTAGCATATAAAGATTTACTTTCCCTGAATTTTTGAGATTTTTCCATTTCATTTTCTATTTTTAATAATTAGGTTTCTAAATTTTAGTTTTTAATCATAATAATTAAAAGAAAGTCAAAAAATATCCAGCTTTTTCCTAAAATTTTCTTTTGTCATTTAGCTCGTAGGAAAAATAGTTTTGCGTTTCTAGGGTCATTATTTCTCATTTTCACTTTTAAATCTCGGGATTAGCCCGGGTTTTGCGCGTTTTAGGTTTTCTTTGCGTTTTAGCTTAGAATTGCTTCGTATTATTGTTTTGGGTTATTATACAAAAAAGTTACTAAAGTTTGCGAGAAATTTGTCCTAAGTCACTAAAGTTTAAAAGTTGTCATTCAGGTTACCAAACTTATGAAAGTTGTCATCCAGGTTAATGAACTTGTAAAAGTTGTCATCCAGGTTACTGAACTTGCAAAGACAAGACATTTATGTTACTTAACATATCCAAAAAATAAACGTAAAAATCGCTGAAATTATAGACGTGTTTGCTTTTTAACGTTGAGTAACCTAAATGAAAACTTTTAGACTTTAGTGACTTAGGACAAATTTCCCGCAAACTTTAGTGACTTTTTTGTATAATAACCCTATTGTTTTATATGCTTATTAAGTTGTTTTAGCTTATGTTTATCAATTTTAGTGTATAAACCCAAATTATCACCTTTTTCACTTTTTATTTGCGTTTTAGCTTAGAATTGCTTCGTATTATTGTTTTATATGCTTATTAAGTTGTTTTTAGGTTATGTTTATCAATATTAGCGTAAAAACCCGAATTATCACCTTTTTCACTATTCAAATTCATGTAAACGCGACTTGATTCAATAACTCAATTCATCCTTCGTTGAGAAACGATCCGGGGATACAAACTTCATCGTTTGTATTTCTTGAGAATAAAATATACTATAATTGAGAAAAAATTAAGGTTCGGGAATCACGCTTTCGTCAAAGACTTACATTTGAATATCATTAAAGACCCCCCATATTCTCCATGTATATTCATCTCAAGTGGGAGGATGTTTATCTTTTTATTTGTAATATTTATGGTAAAAAAAATTGTTATTATTGTTTATTAGTTTATGTTATTAAAAAGTGCAATGTATAAGCACTATGTTATTAGCTTAGTGGATATTAGCATCGAGGAGGCCACCTCGGTCACATTTGAAGATTTAAGTTGGTGACGTTATTACACTACCAGTTTGAAGAACAGGTGATGTTCCCATCATGACGTCCGCTAATGGTACATTTACTTGATACATCATGATCCGGTTTCTTCATCTTGAAGCTTGAACTTTGGATGGACGGTGGGGGTGACAACTTGGTTATAGGTTAAGACTATTTGTTTTGTTATTTTATATTTAACACCACTAATTTCTCGTGTCTTATCCTACCCTTTAGTCATGAATTATGTGTAGGTGATGAAGCGAGCAATATTTGGTGTCTTGGCCATGGAATTTGGTCATGTATCATTGATTTTGTCCATTTTGCCGTGACATGTTAGTAATGACATTTCACCCTTAACCTCATATTGTGTTCACCCATATTGCCTTAAAAGATTGTTTAGTCCTTAACTCTAGTGGTTGAGATTTTTGTAACCGACAAGCTTATGATAGAATACATGCTATGACTGTGCTTTGAGTGATCACCCCGAAATTGACACTTATATTAGAAGAGAGAATATGAGTGTTTGTTCCCATTTCGTGAGGTGTTACACTTTGATTTATTCTAGCATAAGAAATTTTTAAACTCATATCTTCCAAGTATGTGAGGGATATCTTTTTAGAAATTATTCTAATAACGTCTACTTGAGGGCAAGTAGAGTTCAAGTGGGGGGTATTTGATAACATCAAATAATCCTGACTTTTAAGTGTCAATTTCCCCCGTTTATGCTCATTTTATATGGATATATACTCTTATTCCTTTATATTTCGTTTCCAGGTAAAATATGAGCATTGGAGTTTAGAGACACGGATTTGGAGATTTTCTTAACAATTTTACCTTAGTATGCTATCATTGAAGAAGCTACGGCGTAACTCATATTCTCAATTACGTCGTAGCTGGGATTTCGTTACAGAGACCAACTCAACTGCAGTTACGGCGTAACTCTCAACTTAAGTTACGCTGTAACCATCTATGTCATGGAGAATTTTGCGCCTCCGTCAACTACGCCGTAACCTCCTAACATGCATTACGACGTAACCAGCACTACGAGACTTCTGTTTAGAAGGTATTCAAATTACGGCGTAACTCTCTACAAAATTACGGTGGAGCTACCATTACGGCGTAACTATTCCTTAGGTTATGCCGTAATCACCACTACGAGCTTTCTGTTTAGAAGATACTTAAGTTACGGCGTAACTCTCAACTTAGGTTACGTCATAACTATGATCGGGCCTATAAATACAAACCCTAACATCTGCATTTTACATCATTCACTCACAACACAAAGTCAGAGAACGTGAAGAGGGCTCCAAGGGCAGACCATACCAAGCATACAGAGCCATCTCCAAGGGAGGAATCACACCATATCGGTAAGCTTTAGCGATTACTACTACTTTACACTTTAATTCATGTCTTTAATCATGTTAAACATTGAATTTATTGTGTCTTTTAATATGATCGGCTAAGCACCTTTGGTGCTAGCCTAGTTATGATTCATTGATTGTATTGTGTATGTTTTCATGCTTCTATAATTGTTTCTAGTGTATGCCTGCATAGTTCGATGGTAGTTACCCTAGCTTTGGTAGTTTTGAATTGCGGTCGTATCTAACTGCTTAGGAGAATTGACCAACTGAACCTAAGTAAGTAGGTAGAGAGGCTTGGTAAGAATTGACCAAAAGACTATCAAATCCCTCCTGTGCGAATTGACCAAAGGATCACCGTTCGGAAGGATGAACTTAAGAAGTTAGGGATGTGTGTCTAAGATGCTAGTGCCCGGGCACACATTGTTTCGAATCTTGCATTTAGGGTACATAATGACTTGGCTTAGGTTGCTTGAGACCCTCGACTCCCCAAAGGGTAGGCCTTTGATATCGGTAGGAACCTTTGTTGATAGGTTATCACGAATTGACCAAATGTTGTCATAGCGAGTTAAACCCTCACGTGAATCAATAGGAAGTAATTAAAAAACATAGACATTACATGATAGGATGAATAATTAGGTTATCTCACTTTCTCACCATTGTTCAGAACCTTAATTTACTTTTCGCAATTTATTTCTTGTCTTTTATTTAATTAATCATTTCAACTTAAACCCTTTTAAAACCATGACATTTAGACTTAATAGGATCCTCATCTACATAGCTCTTATGAATGACCTCGACTTTACCACTTTCTATACTACGCACGATCGGGTTCACTAATCATTAGTGCAATAGGTAGAACTTAGGTAGACGAGACTTAGAAATATTGAATCCTGGTCGAAAACCCGCATCAACAAGACATTATCTCTTATGCTAAATACTACTTAAAGACGTAGGAACAAACAAGTCCATATGAAACATGTATAAGGGTTGAGTAATAGAGTTTTGGGTCTTGGGCTTACAAGAAGCTCTGTGTTGCTTACCTTTGAGGCAAGCCACACAAGTTTGGTCATTTAAAAAATGTTTTTGAGGCAGTCCTCTTACCAAACCATCTTTTATAATTTTATTAATGGTTTTAAAGTTAATATGACCAAGTCTTCATGCCATAACATGGACTCATCCAAAGATTCTTTTGCAACCAAACAAGTAAGATTCTCTTTAGAAACTATGTTTTTCATGTCCACACTGTAAAGATTGCCTTTCCTAGGGACTCTAAGCAACACCTCATTGTCATCAGGCAACTTAAAGTCTGGGGAGAGGATAAGGCACTCAGTGTCAGTAAACAACACAAAGTTCTTTTTGTCACACATCTATGAGAAACTAAATAGATTGTATTTAAGCTCCTTCACATAAAATACGTCTTTAAAATCAAGACTGCCACACGTCTTTAAAATCAAGACTGCCAGTCTTGATTGTACCTGTACCAGTAATCCCGCCACCTATGCCACCACCAAAAGAAACATATCCACCATCCAAAGGTTTGAAGTCTGAAAGGTAGGACATATTCCCAGTCATGTGCTTGGAACATCCACTGTCTGGGTATCCTTGATCTTCTTTATTACTTGAATGTTCCTGCACACAAAAGAAAGGAAATTAGTTTCCTTTGGGGACCCAAGGCATCACTGACTTGCATCTGCCTCGTGCATCAATGTAATTATATTTCTTCATAGTTATTGATGCACTGCTGTATTTGGTAGGTCTCCATTTCCAAGATCTTGAGGCCTTAACAAAGATTGACCCCGGTTCCGACAGCGGTGCCCACGCACCTAGCAAGACTAACCATCGCCTAGCGACAAACTGTTGGACTAGCAGTTCTTACTTTTTGCCTCCAAACCTTCTTTTGAAAACAAATTTTCTTATTAAAAGACCAGTTATTACCATGTGCTTGTTTGTAAGAAGTTGGTTTAGGACTTGAGACTGTTGATTTTGAGTAAGCAGTCCTAATTGGTCTAGCAGTACTTAAGGGTTTGATGTCAGACTTCATCAAGACTGCTCTGGGAGTTATTTTACTGGTTACATTACAGTGAGTATTTCTTGAAAAATTGTTTGTGTTCACCCTTGTATTAGCATACCCTGTTACCTTTGAATTCCTATGGTCAAAACTACCACAAAAATAGCAAGTTTTATTGTACATAACAAACTCACTGCCTAGCTGATGGGACTTGAGATTATTTCAGTTTCTCTGGTTTCCCCTAGGCTGTGAAGTCCTACTGGTTGACCTATACATTTCTGCATATTTAACTATTGGCCTAACTTTTTTACTTCTATCTTAGGTCTAACAGTTTCAACCTTAGGCTTAGCAGTACCTACTTTCTCATCTACTTTCACCTCAGACCCATTTTCCTCAACCAATGAGGTATCACTAGAACATTCAAAAGCATCATTGACCTCAGACTTTTCTAGACTCACATAAGTATACGCCGTACGGATTTACGAGCTTGGGTATTTTCAGCATAAATACCCCGAACTATCATAATTTAGGCCACAATGTCATTTCCAAGTCCTAGAGGACGAATATCAGAGGCTGCAAGACGAATTCCAAGGCTAGAAACATTAGAAGATCAAAGAATTACAAATCATAAACATTGTTTATCTTTGGTTTGATCATTATGTCTGATTTATCTTTACTTATCATTTGTAATGGAAGGCTAAACCTTTAGTGCTTGCCTTGTTATGGCTCTATTCTATTTAATTACATGATTTCTACATTTATCTTAGATGTATTGTGGATGATTTATATGCGTGTATAGACTTGTGTCCTTACATAGACCATGGCTATGTGTTGATAGTAATTATTAGTAGGTGACCATCTCAAATCTAAGTAACCCTTAGTGGATAGGACCATAACCATTGGCTTAGCAGCGTTAAAAGTGGTAGATAATAGGATTTAAGATTTGATGAACTGTTGTTGGATCCTAATATTATCAAGAACATACATGAATCTAAAAAAGGTTTTAGAGAGAGAAACTTTTAGAGAAAGAAAGAGATGAAGAGTTCTAGGTGAAATGAAATTTTTATTTTGAACACACCCTCTCCTAGGAAAGGGCTTATATATGTCTTACAAAGGTCAAATGGGTCGGACCTTGGGCCTAGACTTGGGATGAGTCGTATAGGCTTGTGATGTGCTTCGTTGTGTATAGGTATTTTATTGTTAGCAAGTTTTAAATTTATATTTAGCCGACTTAACCTATAATAAACACTAACAGGCAGTGTACCCGATCAATGTAGCTTAGTTGGTATGTAGAGTGTCGACCACTAAGAGTGGAACATTAACACTTAAACATCTATCAGTATTTTAATTCTAAAGTTAGTCTAATTAAACCTAATTTAACGTAAGGGTGTTTTCGGCGTTTAAGATTTCGCAATAGACTAATCTTTTCTCTCTCTTTTGTTGCTCACGTGTGTGTGTATATCATTCCAATGTTTATACTAAGCTAAACGTCTAGATTTCGGCTTTTCAGCTTTCTCAACAGACTAATTCTGTCGCCACTAATCAGAAATCCGCATAAATTCTACCTTAATGATTATCAGTTTATTAATTAACAACTTAGGGCTTATATTAATCATGAAAACGATATTAATGAAGTAATCATGTAATCAAAACATACGCATGATCATCCAATAAAACATCATTTAATATTTAAAACAATGTAAGTATTTAAGTACGATCAAATATGGAGTTACGCCCTAGCAGGACCTTCTTATTGCTATGAATTCGTCCTTCTGGTTGTGTCTTGTATGGTTAGTCGCCTGGTTCTGTGTGTAGGATTGGTCTCTCAAAACTTGCAGTCGATCCTCTATTTATACATGCTGGAATTAGAGTCGATACGGCGTATCGGTTTATTTGGTACGCCGTATCTAGGTAACTTCACGTGGGGTCTAAGATTATTATATTCTGGAATATTCGTACACCGCCATATGATACGGCGCATCTTTATTCTTCATGCGGCGTATTATGTCTTCAATGTCTTGGATTTTCTGGTGAAGTCTTGAGATTGATACACCGAATCTCTAGGATATCATATGGCATATCTGGAATAGAATAAGTCAGATCTTCTTCGTTGACCAAGGTTTCATATACGGCGCATGGGATAAATCCATAAGCCGTATGCTTCAAAGTCAGGAAATGGTCTTCATATTCGTCTAAGTCTTATTGTACGGCGTATATGTCTATAAGGATATGGCGTATCTGTCATCAGTTTAATACAAGTTTCCAACTTGATCCATTTTGCTCCAATTTACGTCCAAAATAGCCAACTTTCACCAAATGCTTGTTTATAACTGAGATTTACAAAAGGAAGCAATTAAGTATCAATTCTCATATAAAATAATACAAAACAAGCAATATACATAGGATAAATGAGACTAATAATATGTAGTTATTTCATGTTAGCAATCCCCCCCACTTGAACTTTACTTGTCCTCAAGTAAACCTTAGATTAAACTTATGAAAATGTATCCTAAACAGTTGTCTAGGATTTTTCTAGTTAAGCATTTATTCATTCAATCTCAATTGCACAACCAAATACCTCACAGAAATAGGAAAACGATATCACTCAACTAATCTATGTGGTAACATTTAAGTAATTCGCTCAATTGCTCGATCGTGACGTGTATTCTATCATAAGCTTTGCAAGGATACACATCTCCACCACTAAATCTAAGAAGCAACAGGTCTAAAGCAGTAAATTGGGTTAGTTGTGATAAGGGTTAGTACCTGGATTTTGTTCAAACATCTCCTACACAAACTCAATAGATCGCTGGCGCGAGTCCTCGATTTCTCAAACAACAGATGGTCACTATTGTGTATCTCGGTTCGTTGGCGCGTTATTTGCATAACGGATGGTCACCAAAATACACACTAGATCGATGGCGAGTTATTCGATTCCTCAAAAACTCGGATGGTCACTACTTTGGTCATGCATTTGAAATTCTAACTAAGCCAAAGGGTAAGGATAAGGGGAACATATAATTGTTGTCAAAAAATCACAAAACAAATAGATTAAGTCCATAAAAATGATACAATGTGGTTAATTACTTCCTGACCTTCCCTTGGAAAAGACACAAATCATAGACTAACGCTTTAATAGGTAGACTCACGCTTAAATAGGTAGACACGAATTAGACTCAATGATATCTCAATCAAAGAATAAACCTTAGTTGGCGTTCCCATAACGGCCAACTTCCTTGCAATCCATAAATATAGTACAACAAATAGTGGTGATATCTCCACAATACATAACTTACATCGTTGGTTTATAACATGTACCAACGAATAATCAATTAGTGCATAATATAACTTTGGTTTAAGCTTTTACAAATCGATTATCTCACAACCTCAATTTTTTTTCTCTTTTTTTTCATTTTTCATTTTTTTCGAAACACAAACTAATGGTGTAAAACTTCACCACATCACCATCATAATACATCTGGATAATTTTTCCATCATTAGTTCATACTTCAGATAAAAATAATAGTGATAGTAGTAAACACATGAAAATCAAAATAACTACTACTATCACATTCCCATTGCGATCTGTAATTCCTGACTAATACGTAGACAAGAAATACACCCATTGCGATGTGCAATTCCCGACCTAACCATAGGTAAGAAACATACACAAAAATACAGGAAATACACACTTTACAAAAAGTAACCAACCACGGACTTTTAATCTACAGGGTAGGCTAAGGTGTATAGGTGTAACGAAACAATATATATTGGGTGTAAGAAACGAAAGGAATAGCTCTGAGGGTTTTTCTAGAGGTATCTTACTCTTAAAATTAGAGTAACAAAAGGGTTTACATGGGGGTTAACTAACCAGTGTAGTTAGTTAATTTAACATAACATATACAGGAGTTTTGGGTGTGATCCTAGAAATTTACCTGTATAGATAAGTTACTCCAATTATATCAATAATACTCATCATGGTGGTGTCGAATAGTATACAAGACAAGTTCTAAAGTTTACTACAAATCACCGGCACAATCATATTTTTGTGGAATTTAGGTAAAATATTGAAAACGGATAAGGCTATATTCTCACCATATGGAAATAAGGGTTATGTGTGCGGTTATGCAACTTTGATTTCACAAAAACATGCTAGAAATTGTTTAAATTTAGCATATATTAAGCACATTTTACGCATATTCTTGAAAAATAAGGACAAGTAACGTTCTAATTCTTCATCCCCCCACTCAAGATAAACAACGTCCTCGTTGTATAAAATAAAATTAAAAACAGGAAATAGAAAGAATTAGAATGGAAAACTCCCCTGAGATTTGCTCGGTATGATCCTCCATGATGCGTTTGTGAGCAAATTTTTATTTTCGTGTGTGAAAAGGCGTCTGTGTCGCCATGACTAGAGCACACATAAAATACAGAATGTATGTAAACCACTTCCTTTGTATTCTTGTCACTCAACCTGGGTAAATATGAATGAAAATCATAGCTAGTGTGTCTACATTAGTTGGTTAGTTTAGAACAAAATAAAAAATAAATTAATTAAAAAAAACAAAACTAAAATTTCATCAGGTTAGTCGATACGCCGCATCCATGGGATGGGATGCGCCGTATCGAGCCTGGAATAAAATACGAGTCAGAAATTTCATGCATCGTATCCTTAAACATGTATACGTCGTATCGAAACAACTAACAGAAAGTTCGAAGTGCAGAAATAAAACTAAAATGCAGGAAAATAAAAATATAAATATGACATGTATAGTCGATACGCCGCATCCTTTTTATGGGATGCGCCGTATCGATATGTAGGCCTGACAGACTAAAAAACATAAACCGTAAAATTCAGGATTGTCTCCCGGTAAGCACTTCTCTTTATTCGAGAGTCTTTAAGTTAGACTCATCTTCAGCTTCTACGTTGTTTCATGCATACTCACGTGTCCTCGTGTGAGCACTTCAACGATCTTCTCATCACGGATATATTCGGGTCCCAAATTAATGACACTCTTGTAAAACCCTTTTAACTTTTGATATGGATTCTCAATTCTATGTAATATATCAAGTATGCTAACCTGTAATAGTGGCCAAATCTTGTTACACTTCTCATTGGAGCAGTGTTTGAATCTTAGGTTCGAGCTGACCATCTGGAAAGTAACACTATCTTGACCATTGTAAAAAGTGATGATTCACGTAAAACGTTTTGCTTAAACACAAGAAACTTTGCAAAATGGTTTTCCGACGATAATATCACCCATATCTTTGTCGCGATATGCATCCATATTTTCCACCACTACAAATCTGTAATGATAGAAAATTTTCAAAATTAATTCATATCGCGATATCACCCATATCTTTGTTGCGATATGCATCCATAGTTAATTAATTCATGTTTGTTTTAAAGTTTATAATAACAATTTCAATCATAGTTACTATGGTAAACTCGTTCAAACTTTCCTATCTATTTTTAGTAGTGGACAATTAAAATTAAGACTATCCAAATAAAGAATGCGGACTATTAACTTGAGAAAGAAAAAGTAAGTACTTCAGAAAAATTATGTATTCTTTACATAGGAGAAAGATCAGATACACATAATACAATCATTACCTATCACTTAACTCATTGCACTTTTGCATCACATGCCTTCAAAAAATAATGCCCGTTTTTTATTTTGCGGTTGGTTTTGTCTTAAAATCCCAAAAGGTATATACAATCTGAATAAAAAATTTACTAGCAGGGTATCCGCACGATGCGGCGACGGGTACTTGAAATAAAAAATTTTGATGAATCATGTATTTATTATGTTCTTTTTTACAATAAATTTACGGATATCAAGAATTTCATGTGACGTATTTCAACTCCTTAACTAATAATAATGTTTTTCATTATACAATTATGATAATTAATATTAGATGTGTCAATTTGTATAATATGAGCTCATTTGACCCATGCCTATTTAGCCCGTTAGTTTCCAGTATGTGATCATGTTTTGGGCTTTTTAAAGCGATTCATATAACATGAGCACGTTTGGCCCGTGCTCGTTTAGCCCATGTCCGTTTGGCCCGTGCCCAATCGGGATCTAGCATGTTTGGCCCGTTGCCTGTTCGGGCTTGAATATATATATAATGTGCTTCATTATTTGAATTAGTGACATTTAATCCAGGAATTGTGTTTAAGTTGGTTGTACAATATGTTTGATAATTTGTATTTCTTATTAAGGGTATTTTAATAACTGTATTATTTGTATTTATTGACCGGTTAATTAATTGACTACATTAAATACATTGACTATATTAATAGCATTAAAGTAGTGTACATTATGGTTCTAGTAAAACTTGTGTTTTGTCTTTTAAATGTGTGCATTAAAATAGTGTATATTATGTTTCTTGTCTTGTAAGCTATTGAATTTTTATAATAAACAAGATGAATTTTTAAGTATTTATATTTAAAGAAGGCATAAATGCTTTATAAGATAGTATGATTTGTTAAATTTTTATCATGCTTGAACACAATTTTAAATAAACTATATTTAAATTCACAATTTTAAAATACTCTAAGAAACTTAGTAACGAAGCTCTGATGCCAATTGTGGAAAACTAGAAGAGGGGGTTGAATAGTTTTACCAATTTAAAACTTCATTTTAAATAATTAGATCGACTTATGTCAATCTATTTGGTTGTTTATGTTGGACGTTGATAGATATATATATATAAACGTGTAATGCAAGATAAAGAGTAAGAAGCACATAACCACGACACGAGTATTTATAGTGGTTCGGCTACAAGGACACCATCCTTGCCCTACTCCACTCCTCGAGTCACCTACTCGAGAGTTTATAAACACTACACGACACCAATCTCCTTATGGCGGAGAAGCCTTCACAACGTCGCCTACTCTTTTTCCGGTACTAGGCTAACCACCAGGTTCTTTCACTCCAATGTGAACCGCACCTATCACAACGTCGCCTACCCTTAATTAGGTACTAGGCTAAGCACCTAGTTCCATTACTATGGACTATGGAGGAACAACTACCCAACACATCACAACACCTAATCTCAAGGAGATCCACTCCTTGTTACAACACCATCAAGGATATCACCATCATTGGGAATAAACTAATACTTATATGTATAACGATGCACCTCATCGATTATACGACCTAGGCATTCTTCCCTAATGCCACTTGATTTGATTCTTAGTCATCCTTCACTAATTCCTTTGACACAACGCTTGACACCTTTCACTAATGCCTTCGTCTTGACACCTTTAGCATTCTTCACCAATGCTTTTGACACAGACGTTAAGCACCTTTCACTAATGCTTTCGTCTTGACTCTTTCGGCATCCTTCACTAATGCCTTCAACACAACATCTCTACGGAGGAAGAAATAACTATCAACAAGAGAACCTCAGTTGTCTTGATGATGACGAAGCATGGCAACTCATGGACTTGAGCTTGCTCAACTTCAAGAAGTGGTGATCTCGCCTTTAAGAGGAACCTAGAGAATCACACAAAAACAAAAGACGAACTACATAGAAAGATCCCTTAGGATCAGTGGTTAGAGAGGTACAATACTTGGAGAAAGTATGTGTGAAAGTTGTAAGCCAAAAGGAAGAAATGGCTCACTATTTATGAGGAGAAAGCTTCTTGTTCCCGGATCCCACGGATCCTCCCACAAGGGATCCGCTAGCGTAAAGCTAGGGATCCGTGGGACGCCCTCTTTACCCATAGGTATTTTGGTTATCGTCATGGGTCATGGGTTATGGGTTGATCCATGGGTTTCTTATTAGATACAATGTATCTCATGAGTTCAATGTACCTAGTCAAATGGTTTGGATAAAACCATGGGTTATGGGTCAATACCATTTGTTAGTTTTTACCCATTTTAGTATATACTAGTTTAAGTATATATTTACCCAAATATGTAAACACTAGTTGTTGTACATATGTATTACTAAATCATAAAATCACTTGTACTTGTTTTAGTGTTTTATGTGAAAGCATAAGTGTGTTAGAAAACTATTGGCTCAAACGGTTTACGTATTTTATTTGTTTCGTTAAAATGATTTTACATTTGTTAACGACAAAACATTAGAAGATCGTAAAATATAAATAAACGTTTTTACGGCTTATTTGTATTAACATTTATGAAGAATTGCAGCAAAGATAATTCTACATCAAGTAAACGAAAAAAATGAGATGATGTCTGATTGTGCAAACAAGATTGCTATATAAAAAAATAAAGATGACTAGATAAAGAGAATGATAGATGAAACAAAGATGATTGGAAAAGGAGCAGACGAAGCAAGAAGCAATCCTTATGTTGCTTAGTTTAAAAATGCAATGCGATTTTGGGGTAACCTAAGAAAGGTGCGCTCTATTAGGTCCAGAGCCACATTGCATGGTGCCGGAGTTTATACTACTTTTGGGAATCACTAAGTGACTTGTATGATCATTTTTATGAAAAAGTATTAATGTAGCATTTTATTCTTTTATCACATGTGATATTACTCTTAGCATTTTGTGTTACAATAAAATGTTTCATATCGCAAAAGATATTATTAGCAACCGAATATAGTAGTTAGTATCTGTATTGCTTGTTTAGCCCATGTATTATCCAGCCCAACCCATTGTTATCTTGGGGCATACGTTTTGTAATCAGCATATATTCATATATGAGATCAATGAAACGATAAAGGGGAATTTACCTAAACATAATATGGTATCACAGCCTCAAGATCCTCCACCTAAACCCTAAATATTTTTTTTGCCTACTGTTGCTATCCTTCTGCTGCAGATTATTTGTTTTAAGCTTAGCTTTGCTTTGTTTTCCTCTTGTCATAGCATCATGGCGGGAGACGATTTACCACCAAAACAACCTATTGATAAAGCCTATTCAATTGCTTGCATCAAGGCGTGTATCCCCTCACCCCTTGATCTCGATAAACTAAACTACAATTGTGACAACCGTACTTTTCTGGTCCAAAGTTTTCAAACATCATGTAGAACCTATGATGTCATTCATCATTCATGACAAACCGTTACCTCGCGTGAGTTATTATTTTGTATATTTAATCCGTTACTTTCAAAAATGATCCCGATGTATTTTAAACTTACATTTAGTTTATAAAACTATATTTTTAGTTTTCCTAGTGTTTCAAATTTATTTGGTACATAAATCGTTAAAGTTAAATTATTACGTTTCATACTCATCTTATCATTTTGAGCAAAAACATGCAAGACTTATGTTGATTTATACCATTTTCATGATTTTAGAGTTATATATATGGTCATCCTATAATTATCCCTTGGTATACTTTGGTCTTGATGGTCAATGATGACACCACCAAAGCTCATGAGGTGCTTTGGAAAATTACAAGATCTTTTCATGACAACAAGTCATCTTGTGTCATTCAATTGGATAATGAGATTCGTAATATGGTTATTGGGTCTCTCACCGCTTAATGACTACTTTCAAGAGATGAAGTCAAAAGTCGATCGCCTAACTAATCTTGGCTCCCGGCCTTAAGCTTCACAAATGATTCGAGCCTAGTCACGTATGCTATCAACGGTCTTGCGCTAAACTTCCCAAGTTTGATAAGGTACGATCGATGGTACTTTTGGAAGAAGTGTGATGAAGCGAATCACTAATGCTTTATCTTCAACTCACATTGCTTCAACTCACCCATTGTATAGCGTGTTGGTGACTACCAATAATGTTAATTCTAAGACTTTTCCCATGCAAACCTCCCAACTAGAATTATGTCGATCGAGACTTTCAACGAGGCTCATGACATACGAAACTCTCGTCTAAATTTCTTCATGGCAATAATGACACTCGCCATCGTTCCCCCACCACTCGACGTACACCATTCGACTAGTTTTCCAAAGCCTGAATGGTATAAATAACATACGGTGCATGCATAACCTTACATTGCAACTCATGTCATCACATATCGATTCCTCGTGGTTCACCTCAACAATCCTCAATTTTGCATCACCACCCTTACCAAGCCTCTCATAGCCCCTATTCATTTTTGGGATGGCCGGAATACAAAGTTATAATCCAGATCTATTTTGTCCACTGTGCCCACTCTTACATTCCCATGCTATCGCTTTCAACTGCTTTGCCTCAAGCCCACATAGCGTCAATAGCTGGGTCGCCCAACAGATTCCCTACCAAGCCCCTATGCACCTTAAGGCCACCGCCGCTCCAAACACGGGTTCGCCCACCAAG
This sequence comes from Chrysanthemum lavandulifolium, assembly GCA_022545495.1. Taxonomy (NCBI): domain Eukaryota; kingdom Viridiplantae; phylum Streptophyta; class Magnoliopsida; order Asterales; family Asteraceae; genus Chrysanthemum; species Chrysanthemum lavandulifolium. The sequence continues at coordinate 87,349,720 of CM040240.1, forward strand.
CCCAACAAAGACTTAGCTCCATCTCAGTTGCCGATCCAACATCCTTATGGCCACCAGATTGTTCCCCTTACTAATACTTTTTGTAACACCCCAACCCGACAAGGGTAAAGATATCGCAAATACGGTTTCATATCAGAACTTTAACTACTATACAAAAGCGAAAGTCTTTACGAAATATTCAAAAAGAAAACATAAATAACTAAACTTCAAAATAAATCTAAGATCTCTAAAGGTCAAGTCTTGCTCTCATTTATTCTCAACCCGCATCACTATCCCATAAGCTCATCTTGAATGCTTAAATACCGTCATAGAAAAGAAAAGTGCGGTGAGCTTACAAAGCCCAAGGAAGATATAACAAAACAAAACTAAACAAAAACATAAATACGAATTGAACAAAGAAACGAATAATAAAATCGTAGCGGAAACGAGAATAATGAATCATTGAGGATTCTGCGGAAACACAAATATACAGAAATCCGAAAAAAAACAATTAGCGATCAAGGACAAACACATAGCATATTGATGACTCCAACGCAAACACATCAAAATAACCAGACACTTAACATATCAAGAAGAAAATAGATTACATATAAATCAAACAAAAAGTCTAAGGCTAACGGAAACACTTTCTAAAAAATAAACATGGCATTCAACAAATTAATTAACCTTCACTTAACACACTTAATTCAATATTGCAAAGAATGAAATAGCAATTCAAAACATGGCGCCTCACAAGCAAATAGAAACATAGTAGACAAACTATAATTAAATAGACCAAACAAAACATAGCATAACCATTAGCAATTATCAAAACAGATATCATAAGCTAAACTAGTTCTCGATCAAATCCTAACATCAACAGAGTTAAAGCATGGCAGTCACATAGGCGTATAAACACTAACGATAAACAAAGTTTACAAAATTAATCGAACAAATTATACATACTAAACTTATAGAATACTCACTTTCACACTAGCACATTCATCTCACGGATCAACGAATTCACATAACGATAAACTAACATAACATCGATGACAAAGATGCAAATCATATTTAAACATATTAATCATAACCTAGCATAGTAGACGGTAGTCACATAAACATGCAAAAGCATAACCACATATAATAACATATAATAAGCCGAGCACATAATTATTAACACTTGAACATACCGAATCAAAATCAGGATACTTAACATAGAAATAACAAATAAAGATTTAGTTAACTACCACGAGCCCAAAACATATCATATCAAAAACATCGTAACTATATAGAAACAATCTCAAAATAATACTGAGTAGCTAGCTCCCGTAGTTTTATGAAGACGCCAGACAGCACACGACATCATTCACCTAAAATAAATCATATCGGATAATGATCGATCTAGGATGCATCCATACGCCCACAAACATATATTTATAACATAATATAACTTGAGCTCATAACAAATAATGATAAGGGACGTGGCGTAACTTCACTCTATCGCCTCTAGAGTCATGTCGAGGTGCATCATCGATACGTACATGGAACCCCATGACTAGTTAATAATTTTGGCTCGGGTGTCAAACTAACTTAGGTCAAATTAGAATGTCAAAACTGACATAGATCATACTTTATCAAAGATTAAATCATGTTTTCAAAGTCAAAGTTTTCATATCATATAGTTCAAAATCAAATGTTTTATGATTCAAAACACAAAGTTCAACATATAACATATCAGATAACTCATATCATAAGGTTCATATTCAACTATTCATAAGTCAAAAGTTCCTATCACAGTCACAAATCGTACATTCATAATTAGAAGTTCATAACTAAACTTAGTGAGGTTCAATAAATATGCATATCAAGTCTTCATAACACAAGTTCAAAACAAATATTTCATGATTCAATAAAACAGGTATTATACACAATTAATGGATCAAACAATCGATAGGGTTCATAGCAATGGCATAGGAATCCTAATAAGTAAAATAGGAAAGCGAACTAAAAGAACATCATAAGGAACCTTATCGAAAAGGTCGAATATCCTCACCTTAAAGCAAATGAGAAAAGCAAACGAATGAATGAACACGAAGATACAACGTCGCCTCCTTCAACGAATCTACACGGATCATGATTTATTTAATACTCATTAGTTTATTTAAGTTATAACGGATTCATCGCATTAACATTCTTAGAGTTATAAGTATATTCTCATTTTATAAGCTTCTTATGCATTTGTAAGTGTTACCTATTGATATCATGTTTTATCTTTCGCCTTAAACTCATATCCGGACCGACTTTAGCGATTTTTATAAAATACTTACTTAGCTCAAATGAAATCAAGAAAACTCCTGTGGGTTCCCATATGAGTTAAAAGACTCTAAAAAATGGTGGGTTCTATTTCCATGTTAAATGGCCTATGGAAAATCATAAGTCCGCACTGCCCGTAAAGTAATCGAAAAATACACCTTAAAAGTTTACACTTATTGGACCTGTTTAGACACCTTGCAAAATTCCCAAAACTCCCGTAAATTCATTTATGTCATAAATATCACTCCTGTAAAAGGAGAGCTCCCAATTCTTTATGTTTTGAAAATGAAAAATCAAACAATACAACTAAAATTCAGACCTGTTTTCTCGCCTTTGACACTTGATTTTGTAAAATTCAAAATACGACTTAGACAACTCCAACCGACCAAACCACTTGGAAAACCTAACTAAGACATAAAATAAACTTTTCCAACAAAACCCAGATTATTGCCCTTATAAAATTGGATCTATAACACACACAAATTCGACATATGATGCTGTCCGCTTTAGGGTTTATTAAAACCATTATAATCACATGTTTAAACCATTAATTACACTTAGGTTCCATTCCAATTAGGGTTTCAATTTATTAGTCATGATAACATTTATATATATGTGATTTGGTTCTTATGCTCAACATACGCCTATGATCCGATTCAATAATACGACACATACATGTTTTCTTAACAAGGTTCAATTCATTATGTTTGTGGTTGGTTTCATACGGTTCGGCCACAAAAGGAAAACACAAGATTTGACTAAACGAAACATATTACAATATATATACGTAAGGTGTAACAAAGGAAGATGAATAAACACGTATTACCTTAGCTTTGTTGAACAAAACTCGCGACACCAAGGGAATTAGGGGTCTCGGCCGAATGGAACAAGGAAAGAAAAGAGAAAGGCAAACTAGGGTTCCAAATTATGTTTAATGTGTTGTATTTATAGCTAGTAAAATTTCGGTTTAGGGCTTTTGAGAGGATGTGGGCTTCGCTTGGGTCCAACCGAACAAACAACCCACGCCTTTGGGCTCTCTTGGCTCTCGGCCCATTGATCCAAACGAACAAAATAATCGCCCAACATGGTTCACCAAATAACGAATGACAAGGCCCAACACTTTAGCTAAACGCTTAAATCTCCGTCAGAAATATCGATCACGTATATATTTTAGTTAAATTCTAATTATTCGTAGTTAGGTTTTTAATTTTCGTTAAATGATTATAAACGATTTTACGATTTTATACTTTTCAATTCCAAGGGTATTTTGGTCTTTATTATGCTTTATATTTTTAGGGTTTTACACTTTTGTTTTCCAGGCCATTTTGCTTATACAGCTCCGTCGCAGGCTACCATGCTCCCTCAAGCCTTTCAGACGGTGACACTTCCAGATCCCGCTTGGAACATGGATACCGGTGCATCAAATCACTTGGCGGACAACACAGGTATTCTCACATCTGTTAGTAATTCATGTATATATCCATCTGTGTATGTTGGAAATGACGCATCTATACCCGTTACACATACTGGACATAGCTTGTTGTACACTAATGATAAACCATTGCATCTTAATCATATCTTTGTCACCCCACACATCATTAAAAATCTGATTTCTGTTCGTAAATTTACTCGTGACAATGACGTATCCGTTGAATTTGACGCATATGGTTTTTCTATGAAGGATTACCAGACGGGCAGACTACTACTCCGTTGTGATAACACGGGCGATCTTTACCCGGTTACACAACAGTCATCCTCGAGTCCTCCGTTTTCTTTACTTTCTTTTAGTTACGCTACATGGCACAGACGCCTCGGGCATCCCGGTGAAGACGTGCTTCATCGTTTGGAATCTAGTAATTTCATTTCTTGTAATAAGTCTCAGTCATCTACTTTATGTCATGCGTGTCAATTAGGCAAACAAATAAAACTTCCTTTTATTAGTTCAGATTCTAATGTTGCTTCTCTTTTTGACATTATTCATTTGGATATTTGGACTTCTCCTGTTCCGAGTGAAAGTGTTATTAAGTATTATGCTATTTTTTTGGATCATTACTCGCATTTTGTTTGGGTTTATCCGTTGCATAAAAAATCGGATTTATAGGACCATTTCGTTACTTTTCGCGCTTATGTTAATAAACAATTTGGTTTAGATATTAAGGCTTTACAATGTGATCATGGGGGTGAATATGACAATGCACGCTTTCACGACCTTTTCCGTAAAAACGGAATTTAATTTCGTTTTTCTTGCCCACACACATCCCAACAAAATGGCAAATCTGAACGCATGCTACGTGCCCTTAACAACCTCATCCGAACCTTGCTTTTCCAAGCACACATTCCTCCCTCTTATTGGGTGGAAGCACTTAACATGGCTGCTTACCTTCTAAACATCATTCCTTCCACTGCCATTAACAATGAAGTTCCATTTACCAAACTTTATAACAAAATACCTTCTTATGAAAACTTACGTGTATTTGGATGCTTATGTTATCCCTATTTACATGTTGACCATAAACTGCAACCCCGCTCTACACCTTGTGTGTTCCTTGGATACCCTGCCAATCATAGGGGCTATCGGTGTCTAGATTTATCATCAAACCGCATTATCCTCTCAAGGCATGTAAGATTTGATGAGGACATTTTCCCCTTCGCCTCCATTCAAACATACACATCACCTACTTGTGATTTTTTGAACACACTATCACTACCAATTTTACCCACTCCCACCATCGCCCCCACACTTCCCAATCCATTACTACCTAACCCCTCACCTCCTGTTCCACCAGACCACAACCCACATGAGCCCAATTCTCTACAGCATACACCCGCGGATCCGATCAATCCACCACCTCATAATCAACACCACGAGCATACCATTACACCAAACCAACCTCCTACACCTGAGGCCACTCTTGATGTTATACCCGCAGACACCACCAATACTCATCCCATGGTCACACGTGCTAAAGCTGGTATTTCTAAACCCCTTTAGCGTATGAATTGTCATGTTACTACCATTTCTCCAGTTCCCAGGTCTCATGTTCATGCTCTTCGTGATCCCCATTGGAAACAAGTTATGTTGGATGAATATAATGCATTAATTACTAACGGTACGTGGGTCCTTGTGCCTCGTCCAGCTAATGTGAATATTGTTCGTTCTATGTGGCTTTTCAGGCACAAGTTTCATGCAGATGGCTCATTAAGCAGGTACAAAGCGCGACTTGTTGCAAATGGTCGCAGTCAGCAAAAAGGGATTGATTGTGATGAGACTTTTAGCCCTGTGGTTAAACCAGCTACTATTCGCACTATTTTGAGTCTTGCCGTGTCTCGTGATTGGCCTATTCATCAGCTGGATGTGAAGAATGCCTTTCTTCATGGACTTTTATCTGAGACCGTTTATATGCATCAACCGCCTGGGTTTGTTGATCCTGCTCACCCAGATTATGTTTGTCATTTGCAGCGATCATTGTATGGGCTTAAGCAAGCCCCTAGAGCTTGGTTTCAGCGGTTTGCAGGATTTATTACACGCATTGGTTTTCAGCATAGCAAAACTGATGCGTCACTATTTGTGTTCCATCGTAGATCTGACACGGCCTACTTGTTACTGTATGTGGATGATATTCTCTTGACTTGTTAGGATTCAGAAAATCCATAGTGAAGAGTCGGTCACCCCAACCATTATCTAGCATAAGTTAGCTCGTAGACATATCGTTATTTACGTGTTTATTAGTGTAGTTTAGTTTAGAGTAACACCGTGGAGGAAGGACGGGTCTTTACCCACCGTGATGCCCGATCCACATCCGACAGAGGACATATTTGTCAGAATTATAAAAGCCCCTTCCATCCTTGGAAGGGTGGTGCTTCTCATTAATCTAACCTTCTTTTTGTTTATCTCTAGAAACACCCAATCCTCTCTTCATCTCTAAAACCATGGCTTTCTTGTTTCATCACCATCCATACACCCGAATCATCATAACACAATATATGTAAGATCCTACAAATGGTATCGAGCCAAGTTTTTGTGTTATGGTGATTTATTGTGGTTTCTACATGTTTTAAGTCGCTTTTGTGTACTTTTGTGGTCGGAATAATTTTTCCGTCTATTATTTTTGTCAAAACCAGTTTTTTAACAGTTTTATGTATCTCGTTTGGTTAAAATATGTCATGTGGTCAAATATCATATCATATCTTGTGTCCTTTTTCAGGTCCTAAAATATGTCGTTTGGTTAAAATCTGTCTTGTGTCCTTTTTCAGGTCCAAACAGTGTTATGGTCAAATATCATATCTTTTAAGACATTTTGTTTACCATATCCGTGAAGTTATGTGGTCATTGGTCAGATTCGTGCAGTCAAAGGGTCAAACAAAAGCAGTTTTTGTATGCACTTTTCTGGGTTTTGTATGAAGATAATCGGAAAAGTGGTCGGAAAACTCATCGGAAAAAGTCAACATGGTCAAAACCCTAAACTTACGCATAAGGATTTTTATGCGTATGGAATACGCGTAAAAACAAGGTTACGCATAAGCTGTTACGCTTAACCCATCTTCAGAGATATTACGCATAGCTGTGAAGTTATGCGTAGGAATGGTTACGCGTAAGTTCTTACGCATAAGTCTATGCTACGCGTAAGAATCTGGGTTTACGCCTAAGGTTTTTACGCATAAACAAATGGCTTACGTGTAAGACTTGTGTTACTCGTAAGACCATATACATACGCGTAAGAAACTGAAGAAGTTAGGCGTAAAGTTGACACAAGTTATGCGTAAAATGACCCGACCACATGACCAACAACAATACCTTATACCAATAATAGACTCAACCTCAGTATATACATCTATCAGTTCTATTGCTCGAAAATATAAAAACGTGACTCTATTAGAAAAATCATATTCGACCAAAATTGTAACCTACAATCTATTGACTCAACCCAAGACCCTTTCAATCACTCATCAACTCTCAATCAATCCATGACTCAAAAAGAAACAAAATCATTCGATCTCAGATTGAGTTTCATGTTTTTGCAATATTTTATAGATTGTTTTAATTGAAACAATCATCATCACTGATCTATGTGAAGTCGAAGCTTCAAATTATTTTCGAATCATCAAAGAAATAAAATATAACAAGTATGTTACTTTTATCTCTTTAATTCGTTCATTGACAATACTCTACAACAATCAAAACAAACCACATCATATCATTCAATACCTACCCGAGACCCATGAGAGGATCTTGAAGCACCAAGACTCGTCCTTGATTAGTACCATAATGAGACGATTAAGGTAAGGTTGTGTATGAATGATTCGATTCAAAGGGTTTGAGATGTGTTCTTGATGGGTGAAAGGATTTATCTCAGTTTGAGATGTGTGTTAATTGGTTTGATGGAGAGGAAATTTGAGTCTGTGATTGTGATTTGATGGAGAATGCTATGATGTGATGCGTTTCTTTCTCAGATTTATTTATGAGAGAGAAGTTGTTGAGTTTGGTAGGCGGATTTTTAAAGATGTGTGTTGTAGGGTTTGCAAAATGAATACTGTGATTTTAGGTTACTTTATACACGGTATTATTTGTTTGGGTGGTTGGACTAGATCGGGTTCTATATCTGGTTGGGATGAAATGAGTTAACACACATGGGCTAATCTTGTTGGACTCACCAAATTGATCGAACTATCTGATTATACATTGACATGATTAATTGGACCTATGTGATGAGTTGCTCAATTGGTATTTAAAAATTGCTATTCAATTTTTTATCAAAAAACTTTGAATACAATTTTTAATATATTGGTTAATAGTGGTATTTTTGGTATGGTATATTTTCACGGAAGGATACAAAATTCACGGTTTGAGCTTAATATTCGAGAATAGAATTGTTCATGGTGGAGAAGAATCGTTGATGAACCAAGTCATGTTCCCCTAAAACAGATATTCACCGAAACCTAATTTGTCATTACACATTCAAGCTGACATTGTTTACGGTTTTGTCTTGATTTTGTAAAATCCCGCGAAAGAAACTATTTCTCGATTTAAATCATATACTTGTAAAATCCCGTGACAATGGAATCATCCCAATGTAAGTGAAGTGCATTTCCGGTTCAATCTCTCGATTTATTCTTGGTTTTGTAAAATCCCGCGAAAGAAACTATTTCTCGGTTTAAACTATAGAATTGTAAAATCCCGTGATGATGGAACCATCCTGGAGAATGGAAAGTGTATGTCGGGATCTTATATGATGCTGGTGCTACGGTTTCTACTTCAAAAAAGGGATAAAAGGGTGTACTTCATGAATTGGGTAATTGCTTGGATATTCTTCATGGCAGTTTGGTTATTACATGGTTTTACGGGGTTATGTGCTTTTAACCATGGTCGGGATGGAAACCATTATCATAGTTCACTTAAAACGTCAAAGGAGGCTAGATTTGAACTTTTAACCAAAAGATGTGACAACGGCGTTAATTCAGTATTATTTATTTGAGGTTGAAGTGAAATATCACGGTGAGTGTACTTAGTATCCGAAGGTATCGGGATGGTTGGATGAAGATTCTTCGAGATCCTTGTTCGAGCTTAATCAAAACGAAGACTTGGAAATCTAGTTATTGTTGGGTGTCTTTTACCTTTTCTTTTACCACTGGGGAATTGGGCTCATACCACCACAAAATAACTATCACTTTAAGGAGTTACGCTGTAGTGCTCAAGGTCACATTCAATTGTGGATTTTCAAGAGGTAATGTACGCCTTATACTTGATGGTTGGTTGGTTGAAGAGTATAGAGTACATAGAGAGTACTTAGAGATGCTAATGGAAATCGGCACCGCTCTTTGTTACATATGTGCAAGTTTAAGTCACAAGTTCGGGTAGTTTACTTGTGGTCAAATTCATCATATTGGTTTTCTCCATCGCTTGTCACTACAAAGAGCCCACCGAATGATAATGGGGTTGATTACAAGTTTGCCAACAGAGTTGAAAAGAAATCTTCTTATGACGTATGAACACTTGGGTTCATGCCTCGTACTCTAAAGAAAAGAAATGTGACGTTTGAAAGCGCTTTATCTTGGAAAGAAGAGAAATCTTCTTATGACGCTTTGAACACATCGCCAGCCTCGTACTCCAAAGAAAAGAAATGTGTATGTTTCAAAGAGCTTTATCTTCCAAGAAGAGAAATCTTCTTATTATGACCATTCTCATCAACATGCTTCATACTTTTTCCATGCGCTTGAAGAATCAAGTGAATCGGCTCTCGTTGATTATTTTCCGATTCCACTTTCTCAACTATAATGACGATGGCGACATCCCGTGCTAATTTTATGGGGAGAAGTGTGAATAGACTACATTTGGATGATGTTCACTTGTTTAATCAAGAATGGCATCTTCGTATGCAATTCTTGAGGGGGAGAAGAAGTGTGATAATTCTGCATGGTTGATTGACTTATGAGAATATATGGTCATACGGCTCCTAACTCATGTAAGAACCGAGCTTCTTCTTATCGGATCATCTTTACATGGAGTTTCTTCTAAGAGTCGTTGTTTGACATCTTCACTCGGATTGATGAGTTTATCGACAAAGTGCTTCCGGTTAATGCTTCACGATACTCAACATGATGATTCCAAACAATCTCTCGTTCTTGTTTGATGTGATTGGTAGTTTGGTGTTACCATCTTGTGTGTTCGCTATGGCCCGATTCTTGATCTCCTTGATGAACATCTTTCTGTTCTTGTTTGATTGGGAGGATTTTAGTTAAGGGATTTGCAAGATGTGTTAATCGGGATGCTTTTGGTGGGATGCTCTTTGGTGTAAGTTGAATATGTTAACTATCTATTCCCAACCGCACAATCTTGAAGAAGGTCGAGTCTACGCCTATTCTACATTTTCTCACGCATGTTAGAAGACTAAAGACGAGTTGCATTTGATTATCCAAAGACTTCTTCATATTCCGGCATTGTCGGTTTAGGGAGAGCACTAATTGGGGAGGTGAAATGTCGATTTAATCCCCAATTAGACTTGCTCACATTATTCAAAGATGTTGATTCTTACATGAGTTCAAGTGTTCTTCTCTACAAATTTCTAGTATACGGGCTTACAATGAGTTGTTGATTCTGAAGCATCAAAACCGGCAAGGGGGAAGGAGACACGTATCTAAACGCGAGCAAACTTGATGAACTTAATACTTCTAAGTGATTGAAGATATCCCGGGAAGACAAATGTTATTACCGCAGAGAAAATCAAGGTTTGACTCATGGCGAGTAAACTTGATGAACTTAATACTTCAAAGTGATTGAAGATATCCCGGGAAGACAAATGTCATTACCGCAGAGAAACTCAAGGTTTGACTCATGGCGTTTAGTGTTTATTCCAACTAGGTGGGGGAAGTGATGTTAGAGTTAGTTTCTGAAGATGAATGAGGTACACTGGTGTGTGATGATCTTGATGTTATCGCAATCATCGTGGAGAGAGATTGTGTACATTGGGGATGCTCAATATTTTACTTGAGGGCTTAATCATGATTCGTAGATATAATCACTTATTCCGTGTTGACATCCGCAGAGATTGTCACCCGCAGAGATAATCGCGATTCGCCCGCTTCTTCAATGTTATCGGTTGTTCTCTCTTTGGGGAATGTGTGTACTGGTCCTTGAGCTTCATACACGATCGTCGTGGAAGAAATCCATTGTTTACCACAAACATTGGGAGGTGTTTTCCTTCCGAGCATGATGTGTATTCGTGAGAGTTCTTGGATATTGGTGTACTTGGTTCTTGAGCTTCATACACATTCATCGTGACGAAAGATGTGAACATTTGGGAGCTGTTCTTCATTACCCTCATGATGTGTATTCGGGAGAGTTCTTGAGCATTATACTTGGGGGGAATTGTTCTCTTGATACCTTTTGGAATGGATCGCTTCAGACGTCAGTTGAAAGGAAATTTGAGAAGTGTTATTTATGTGTGGGATGATACGTTGATGTTCTTGTTGATGATATAACCCCGAACGGAGAACCTCGATTATAGTTCTTAAAATGGAGCAGCGGGATAAATGATAATGGTGTGCTTCTTGGTGCACCTGGCTAATGGAAGCTTGAAAAAATCTTTGAATCTGATCGGCTAAAGGATTTTTGGTTTGGGGGGAAGCCGCAAAGTCTCACTTTCGATGGTTCAATTTCTTTCTTCTATGCAAGAGCCTTGAAGCTTTGGTGGTGAATGTTTAAGAGATGACGATTTCTATCTTCTACAACGGGTCGCCGATATCCTTATCTCGGTATCAGATCATCATCTTCTTTACTATATCATCTTCTCTATCCTTGTATATATATTTTTTTTAAAAACCAAATACAAAAATATAAAACCAAAGAAAAGAAAATAGAAAATTATAAAACCAACAAAAATCCATAAAAATCGTAAAATTTGAAAAGACCAAAATATTGTTTTTCTAAGACATGTCTTCGTATCGATAACATCTACGGTCTTAGAAATGTCATTCAATAATGGCACGGGACTTTAGATGAAGTTCGAGCAGAGGTGTAAATATTTCTTTCTAAACATGTCACAAACTATGGCTTACAGCTATCTCGCATCAGAACCCGCTTCAAAAAAATGGCTTACGCTATTTCAGATCAGAACCCGCTCAAATATGGCTTGCGCTACTTCGATCAGAACCCGCTAAAACTATGGCTTGCTATTATTTCGATAGCAACCCGCTCTTCAAGGAAGGAAAGTGTTGCGCTAAACAATTTTCAAATATTTCGTGCACTTATCCTAAATCAAAATGAGGAAAGTATGTCAAGGATCATTGTTCCTACACAAATGTTTTTCATCTTAAATTCTTCGAAAAATATTTGGTGTTTTAAAAAATTGGTGGTAAATGAGTTGCTTAAAATCAATCGATTCGTAGTTTTGATAAAATTTGCAAACTCAATCAATGACTTCAAAGGCTTTTAAACTTTTTAGAAAATGAGTCATTGACTGAGGGGGAGAATGTTTTCAAATTTACATCATCTAACGGACTTTCTTAATTATCCTACGTGCTTAATTATAATATATAATTGCCTATGTTGAAGGACTAGGTTTCTAGGATGTGATTGTTAGGATTAGATGATTATAGTTTGATGAACACATTATTCCCATACCTTATATGAACTGATTGATATGTTGAATTGACTTGAATTTGTCGATTGTTGTTTGGGTGATGTCGACCACCATATAGTTGTATGTGTGTTCACTAACGTATGCAGGTATATTGGTATAAAAGAATGTTCCCGATCCGGATCCCACAATTGAAGATGATTGGATGCCGAAGGAAATGGTAACTATATCTTGGGTTGACAAATAAAGAAACGGGCTTAATTGGACTTCTATGGAGAGTTGGCATAAATGCAACGTAAGAGGTCTCACCGCATCGCCAGATGGTTTTTCTTCTAAGTGATTGAAGAAACAGAGCTTAATTTGACCTCGCTTGGCATTCAAATGCAACGTAAGAAGAAGTCTCACCGCATCGCAGATGGTTTTTCTTCCAAACCCTACAAAGAACAAAAAAAGCGGAAGCTTCTCATCCACCTAACGATCTTTGTGCGGGATAATAGTGATGATACCATTTTTCAAAAACTTTGAATAATATTGTTTTTGAAAATGGAAAATATTGTTTTAGAAAATAAATTGACTAAATTTTGAAAATCACCGGACTTCTTTTATCAAACCTAAGTCACTCAATTATCGACTTCGGTCATCGATTGAGGGGAGAGTGATTTAAAATAAAATATTTTCAAACAATATTTCATCAAGTCCGCTTGTATTAAATTATGTGGTGATCTAAAGATTTAATGTTATGTCATGGTATGATTTTCTTTAAAACTCAAAGATATGTCAAAATGAAATTTTTTCTCTTTGTTTGATTGTGAAATTGTTTTATTTTACTTAAAGGTCTCTTAAAACAATCATACCGACACTAACAATCTTTAATGTCTAGAGTTGGTCCATCTCACCAATTTCAAAATTAAATCTTGCCACGTCTTTCCCCTAAAATTTTCTAAATGATTTAAATCTTTTGGGATCACAAATCTCAATTGGTTTGAAATTTTTGATCCCAAAAGAGATTTGTTGAGGGGGAGGTTTTCTAAATGATCACAAATCTAAATCTCTTATCTGTTTAAATGGAATTGGTTTTAGTCCTTTATAGGCACTCCTACCTCCATGTGCCAAACGATTTCAATATACATAATGCACATGTTGAGGAGGAGGATTTATCCAAAACCGATGAGTATTTAAACAAGGCCACATTTTCTCCAATGTTTTATAAACCGATTAAATCACTTGGGATCCAAAATCTCAAAGGGTTTGATATTTTTGATCGGGGGAGAAATTGTGATTTAATAATGAAATCTGATAAATGATGATCGATTTGATTCAAATGTGCAGGCTGCTCTCTCATATGTGCTAAACTCTTTCATATATTGATGCACATTTTGAGGGGGAGCGAATGGTTTCTAAATGGCTTTTGTGTTCGTGGTTGTGCTTCAAAAGAACTCTTGCCTCTATGTGTTAAAATGATTTCTCTTATCCTATGCACATATTGAGGGGGAGAATTTACCAAGAAAATCAAATGGCTTTTTCTATGAAAATTGTGATCAAAGAAAATATTTCAAAGTCCTCTTGCCTCCATGTGATAAACAATTTCTAAATCATATGAACATGTTGAGGGGGAGGTTTTCTAAATGATCAAAACTATTAAGGTACAAAATGCTTTGATCTCGTATCACAAGTACCTTGATTGTTTTTCCAAATGATTTTTCTATTGGTTTCGAGAAGGAAAGAACAATACCAAAAAGACCGACCAATTTATTTTATGCGTGGTGTTATAAGGATGGTTAGGCTAGGTATTAGTTCCCACGATCCGCCAGAACCGGAGGGATCTACCTAGGGACAATCCACTAGATAGTGTAGAGTCTTTAGGTATATTGAAAAAAGGAGAAAAATGAGAAATGGGAAGAGTGCGGACCGAGACAGAGCTAGTACTGGAATAAACCCAACAAGGTTCTAGTTATGAAGTCTCGTAAGCATCAAGGGGTGAAGAATGAAAAGAATTGAATATGAAAAGGGTGAAAAGAAATAGCCTCCAATAATTCAACCTTAGGGCAAGAACCGGGTTCAATACATATGCTACCGGTGTTTACTAAGGTAACACCGGTATTGAAGACAAGACGTCATGGACCCAAAGGACGACCGCACTAAACTTCCCAAGCTACTCAAGTTCCTCTTAAAAGGGCTTGTTTCATTCTCACGGGAACCAACATAACCTATCGACTTTCTCTTAGAGATCGTTGATATTGAAGAAGGAGACCTCTCCCTAGTCTCCCAGACAGAACCAAATGTGCACAATTGAGTCTAGAGCCAAGAGATCATCCACAATATCTCATTAGGACACGTAATTAATGAAGACTTGTTGTTTCACACAATGTGGAAAGTAAGAATATATTAAGAGTCCCACGATTATCCTTGTGGTATTGCCGTAACATCCGAGTGATATGTAAATATTCACGATGAAGATGGAAATCCTTCTAGAGCCAACATCAAACAAGCTCTTGGTGGGTGACATGTGAGATCTTGCAAAGATCAAGCTTGTGACAACCGGATAGAAACGATGGGGCGATTCAATCTTGAATCAACCTTGGTCCAGAAATGAATTGACGGATACCTTTGAAAAACCAACCGTTGTGCTTAAAAGTTCTTTTCCATAGCACATCGATCGTGTATTAATGTTTCAAAATTAAAGGGTATTTATGATTGATAATTGATTTTCAATAAAACCTTCGTTGTATTGCAAAACTCTTTATATTAAATACGCGATTGTTTTCAAATCATTTTCATCAATCGGTGAATCTCAATTCATCGGGTTCACTCACTCCGTGTTGTCTTCTTTGAGATGTTCCGGTTTGAGAACAATTAGTGCACCGCGAAACCCCGTCAAGGAGATTCCTCGAATTATACCGATCACAGCAAGATTTGTAATCGATCAACGGGAACCATGGGCCGTTCACTCAATTCAACAAAAGTGATCAAAGACACTTTTGTGCACTTTATTGCTAATCGCTTTATGCAGGAACACCCGACGGTTGCGCCTAATCGTAATTGAAGAGTCAATCCAAAGCCGCATGCTCACAAAGATCCACACTTAATTAAAGAAATCATGACAAGTGTTTATCTACATAACCCGGCTCGATAGCTACAAATATCATGAACCAATAAAGCTTCCGCTACTCGATGAAAAGATGTCATGATCCGTAAAGTGTGAGCATGTCGGTCCGAAAGTCACAACTTCACATGATGGCAACACAATAAAGGGTGATCCAGAGATTTATGGTGGTTGATGATCTCGATGAAAGCTCAAGATCATCATGATGGGATCGCTTCAAAGACCTCCACCGAAAGTACAAAACTATGCGGACTATGAAGAGTCATCGCTAAAGCACAAAGATTACTAAGTGAAGAATTTAAGTCTACGAGCTTGGAACTAAAGACAAAGAAAGAATGCTAGGATGCAAAATGTATTTCATGGGGTGACCTCCTTGGGGAGATTGTTAGGATTCGTAAAATCCATAGTGAAGAGTCGGTCACCCCAACCATTATCTAGCATAAGTTAGCTCGTAGACATATCGTTATTTACGTGTTTATTAGTATAGTTTAGTTTAGAGTAACACCGTGGATGAAGGACGGTCTTTACCCACAGTATGCCCGATCCACAACCGACAGAGGACGTATTTGTGTAACTATAAAAGCCCCTTCCATCCTTGGAAGGGGTGGTGCTTTCTCATTAATCTAACCTTCTCTTTTTGTTTATCTCTCTAGAAACACCCAATCCTCTCTTCATCTCTCTAAAACCATGGCTTTCTTGTTTCATCACCATCCAAGGCCACCCGAATCATCATAACACAATATATGTAAGATCCTACATGACTACTTCTTCTACTGCATTTTTTCAGCGTGTCATCACTGCTCTTCATGGTGAGTTTGCAATGACGGATCTTGGCTCTCTTACTTATTTTCTTGGTATATCTGCTACGCGCACCACAACTGGTTTGTTTTTATCGCAATCTAAGTTTGCTGAGGAAATTCTTGAGAGAGCTCATATGCAGAAGTGTAATCCGTGCCGCACTCCTGTTGATACAGATTCCAAGCTTGGACCTGATGGTACACCCTTTGATGATCCCACTTTATATCGGAGCTTAGCTGGTGCACTTCAGTATCTTACCTTTACCCGCCCGGATATTTCCTATGCGGTTCAGCAGGTATTTTGTATATGCATGACCCTCGGGATACCCATTTTCATGCTTTGAAGCGTATATTACGCTATCTTCGTGGTACTCTTGATCATGGTCTTCAGCTGCATGTTTCTTCTACTACTCAGCTTCTTGCTTACACGGATGCGGATAGGGCGGTTGTCTGGTCACTCGCCGATCTACTTCAGGATATTGTGTGTTTCTTGGTGATAATTTGTTGTCGTGGTCTGCTAAACGACAGGTGACGTTATCTCGGTCCAGTGCTGAGGCCGAGTATCGTGGTGTTGCTAATGTGGTAGCTGAGACAGCTTGGATTCGTAATCTGCTGCGTGAGCTTCATCACCCTTTGTCTACAGCTACTATTGTCTATTGCGACAATATCAGTGCCGTATATTTGTCTACTAATCCGGTTCAGCATCAACGTATGAAACACATTGAGATTGATATCCATTTCGTTCGTGATTATGTGGCTTCGGGACAAGTTCGTGTGCTACATGTCCCTTCTCGGTTTTAGTATGCAGACATATTTACTAAAGGCTTGCCTGCTGCTTTGTTTCTTGATTTCAGATCCAGTTTGAACGTTCGAAGGCCTCCCGCTCAAACTGCGGGGGTGTATTAGCAACCGAATATAGTAGTTAGTATCTCAGATTGCTTGTTTAGCCCATGTATTATCCAAATTGACCCATTGTTATCTTGGGGCATATGTTTTGTAATCAAAGATATATTCATATATGAGATCAATGAAACGATAAAGGGAATTTACCTAAACATAATAAATGTAACACTACATATTACATATACCAAATATGTAAAAAAAAAAAAAAAAAAAAAAAAAAAAACTACCAAAATTAAAAACTTGACATATTCTAAAAATCAAATAAAGTGTTGCATTAAATTTAATGAAATATCACAAGTGATATAAACATCAAAATCAAAACCAAGTGTTGCATTACTTTTAACAGAATATCACAAGTGATACCAGATACAAAAGAATTGTATGAATCACAAAAATCCTCATAAAAATCATTCCAAACTATTGAGCATAATTTTTTTTAAACATTGAAAAGTCAGAATTACAAGTGATACATCAAACAAAGAGATTAAAAAGAAGGTAAAATCGACTTTGACCGCAGCAGATTCACCTTCAACGGAGCCGCCCCAAGAACACCGCCTCCGAGCCCGCCTGCTCTGTGGGTCACTTCACCCCGGGCAATGCCTAAAGAATACCGGCAACAGACTATCGAAACTCTAGGAACCCAAAAACTTATCCCCAGAGTGTCAATAAACTTATGATGATTAGATGACTTAGGTGTTTTCAAACTATTAGAAGTCAGAAAGAAAGGTAAACACACAAGAAATAGGGTATCATCACAACTTTAAAAAAAAAAAAAAAAAAAAAAACTATGATTATAAAACAATAACAATGAAATATCACAAATGGTACTATACATGACATCTAAATAGTGTTTAACCAGAAAACATCAAAACCTATCGAAATAAACAAAATATCATAAGTGATACTACAAATATCACAAGTGATACTACACATATGATATAGAGCAGATTAAAACATCAATCAGACATAGAAATATCACTAGTGATACTTAGCCACATTACGACAAGAGCATTAAAATCTTAGCCAAATGTACACTAATAATCCTTTTGGGAACTGAATTCACAAATATATGTGCATACTAGAACAATCATGTTTTACCATTCAAGACGAGACCAAGATGTAAAGGTAGAACTCAAAGAAACTATGAATACATCTTGGTCTTCCATGTAAACAAACACATCAATACCACTACATGTCTCAGATTAAACCTACATTAACTAAATTTCAAAACCTAAGTCACAATCATTCAAGAAATCCTCCTAACAAAGTACCTACATTTACAATCGACAACTTCAAATATCATCGGTGATATTTAAAACAAAGAATTAAAACAAAGAATCGACATAGAAATATCATTCCAATGTATTTAAAAGCCAAAATTCAACTAACAACATAATTAATAAGCAAAATTACAGGAGAGGATAACAAGATTATCAAATATTTTTCACTCACACATTTCATCAAACACTTGGTGTGCATCCATGTATATAAAGCTTTCTAATCAAAGCTTGTACCTAATAACCTTAAAAAACTCCAGATTCTTAAATAAATTCATCCATAACAACATCATCATCAAAACACATATTCAACAGGTTGATTAAAATAAAAAGAAACCATCACCGATTATTGATGATTGTGACGAGGTTATGATCGGAATAATATGGAAGATTGTGACATGGTGAATGTGTAAAAATGATAGAATAGAAGATGGAGGAAAGATAAGAGCAGGGAATAGGTTGGGAGAAAACACACACGAAGTGTGTATTAAAAATGAGGGGAATGAGAAAAAAAAATAAAACTTTATATAGTTGGTGAAAAACTAGATTTAAGAGATTAAATCTTAGGTTAATCTCCACCATTAGATCAAACTAGATGGATGGTTGGAATTTGTTCCTTGGTAAGCACCAAAATAAGAGTAAGCAAAATAAAATTTCTCTACTTTAATATTTGAAAATACAAAGCCAAAAATACAATGAGATTTTACACTTTAGAGCACTCCCATCCATAACACCATAACACCAATAACACCGCCCACGCCGCTTACATCGCCTTTAACATTTAACATTAACATCCCAAAAACACTGCAACCATAACATCCCAATAACACCATAACACCAATAATATTTCATATTTTCAATTTCAACCCCTAAACTAAAACAAACACTTCATTTATTAAACTAAAACAAACATTTCATTAAAACTAAAAACATATTACAATACGAGATTAAAAAATAAAAAAATAAATAAATACAACGAATTAAAAAAAAACACGGTGCAATTAAAAAAAAACATAGCAAATACTTATTCATCGTCGCCGCTCTCTTGTTATTGTCCATGTCGTTCAAGATTCTTCTGCCAAACATGCTCCATAAGGTCCTGTTGCAGTTGGGTATGCGTTTCTCGGTCGTGTATTTCTTTTGTCTTACGACTGTGAGTATCACATCTTTCGACCCATTTTCGTTGCCTCCAATTTCTTGACGGATCCACCCACAGTTCGTTATAGTCACGTAATTCAAATTTTTGATCTTTTACAATCATGTTATGCATAATAATGCAACAATACATGATTCTACGTATCGTAGCAATTTCATATTGACGTGCCGGTTGTTGTAGTATACCCCAACGACCTTGAAGAACACTAAAAGAACGCTCAATATCCTTTCGGCACTTTCTTGTCTCCTTTTAAAGCACGATATTTTCATCGCTTGTTGCCGTGAAGGATTTGACGAAAGTTGACCATCGTGGATAAATTCCATCACCAAGTAATACCCCTGCTCATACCTAGTTCCGCTTGACCATATACGGTGCTCTTGGGGCATTATCGGCAAGAAGGTCGTCGAATAACGGAGAGTTATCTAAAACATTAATATCGTTATTTGCCCCGCCATCCCAAAAATGCATGCCGATCCATAAATCTTGAGAAGCAAAACTTCAAGCATAATTGTTGGGTATTTTTATCACCCCTAGCAAAATGCCCTTGCCAAGCCAATCGGACAATTTTTCCATTCCCAAAGGCATGCAATCAATGCTACTATATTCTCGAAAACCATGTTTTCCTTCATGTTGTTGATAAATTTTTGAATGTCGGCCCATGTTGGTTTTCTTAAATACTCCGGCATAAACAAATCAATAATACATTTGTTAAAATTATCAAGACATAATTGTGAAGTACTCGCACCCATTTGCAAGTATTCATCAAATGCATCGGTGAGGTGTCGACGCCAATTGGCGTATGGCGACGTGACACTTCATTAGAGCACTTATACTCATTCGACCACAAGCATCGGTGTTTGCTTAAAGTAATTAAAATGATCCGAATATTATCGGAGTATAAGATTCAATACCTTCGACTATTTGCGTGAATAGTTTTCGGCTCATACGAAATCTTCTACGAAAATTTCGGTTTGAATACTTACAACCTTGTACGAAATAATCGTTGAGCGACGTTCTCTCGCAAGCTCACGCTCACGATATATATATGTGTACGATGACGAGTAGGATGTTGAGATTCAATACCTTCTTCTTGTTCCAACCGGGGTGATACTCAGACGCGGACGCCATAAATTGAAGTCTCGCTAGGTCTTCTCTTCCGACCAAGACAGAGGAATATCACCACTGATTTGGATCCATTGTGAATCTAATTTGATTTTTGAATTATGAAAGTGTGAGAGGAAGTATATAAAGTGTGAGAGTAAGTGTGAAGAAAATAGAGTTTTAATGTGTATTTATAGTGGTAGAAATAATGTTTTGAATTTTTATTTTTTTAAAAAAAAAACTTAGTTAGGGGTTTTATGTAAATTTTTTAAAACTTAACGTTACTGTGACTACTTTTGTAACATTTTCAATTTTTTTTTTTCACCCTTAACGGGCAAGTTAAAGCAACGCCCTCTAACGCCATTCGAGCTACGCCCAACGGTAACGCTTTAATCGGCATTAACGCCGACCTTAACGGGCGTTATGAAGGTGATGGATGGAGGTGCTCTTACGTGTTACGTGACACATTTAAAAATAGAATCTTCGTGACTTTATCTGAAATATCCTTTTCTTTCTATGGGGGAATTAAAAAGAAAGTATAATTCTATTTTTGCAGAATAAAGCAAAGTTTCCTTTATGATAGGTATAATAAAACAAGAAAATTGATGGCCAAAAATACTGACATAAAAATCACAACGAGGCAACGAGCATAAGTGAAGTAGCATCAAATCATTTGACGATAGACACTATTTAAGTACCGCAAGTCTAGTTGAAGGCGGGTTGAGGTCAGGTTAGTTTAGTCAGAATTAAACTTGCTTCAGTTTTTTTCCTGTTTTAGGACATATGGATTCTACTATTCTAGTTTCAACTGATTTTAGTCAGCTAGGCATAGACAAGTATTTGTAAAATATGTTCAGTAGCTAAAACTGATAATATTTGTATATAATTATTTGTAATCTATATAATATCGATGAACTCAAAGCTAAGATATACTAATATGAACCTGTTTTTACCTTGAAATTATAAATACCTGTGTGTCAAAAATACGATTAACCAATTTTTTTTTTTTTTTTTTTTTTTAACTTATAATTTTTTTTGCGTCGAATGGTTCAGGTTGAACACATCCAGGCCACAAAGGCAGAGCAAGAATTTTTAAGTTGATCGATGGTGCGAAAAATTAGTTTTTATATCACAAGAATTTTTAGACGAAACTAATGTTACACCATAAATCAAAAAAACAAGACACTAGTATTAGCGTAGATGCGGACTCCTTTTGACAATAAGATACAAGCATTTCGTGACCTAAAATCATAGCTCCTGCATTTGATAATATTACCGCTGGTGCACGAACTCTTTCAAAATTTTGGTTCACTGATTGAAGTTTTTGAAAAGTATTTACCCTACTATATAATCGGTGTGCCATTTGTCACACTTGACAAGTTGACATATAAGTGCCTTGGTTCCTGCTCGACCATACATGACTCTACCCCTTTAACTAGCTATAAACATTTTTTGTCACTTGAAACTAATTGGTGTCAGGGGGTATTTTTAAAATTAAATGGTTTCGAGTAATGTCTAAATTAACCGTTTATTTAAAAGAGATATTTTTTATTGGTCTTCTCATTAAAATGAAACAAGAAACTTGGTTGAAAGTGGGAAAGGAAATGGAAAAGGAAAGAAAGGAATCGAAGGAATGAGAGAGGTGGGTGTCAATCCTTACCCCTCAATTCATTCTATAATGATTCATTACAAGAATCAATCAATCCGCTACCCTCCCTAACCAAGACAATATTATTTGAATGTGAAATTTTGAATACCTTACCCATTCCCCACCCCCTTAACCCCCTAACCAAGCACACCCAATAAAAATGAAAAAGAATCATCCAGAAGAACTTGTAAACAATCCATTTATCTTAAACCGGTCCTTTAGTTTGTGGCAACTTATAATATAAAGAAACTTAATAGCCAAAAATCACAACTCTACTAACCACAAGTACCAAAAGTAAAACTTCACTGAATCAGTTAAAGACTTTGAAGTACATAAGTTATCGTCATGCATCATGTTCCAATCTTTAGCTAATAAGGTAAACTCAAAACTAGCAAATAAATAAATAAAAAGCGATATTAATATTCCCAATGCCGCCATAGCAACATCTGGCATAAAACCTCAATTCAACCTCCAATAAATTCAAACACGTAAATTCCTCAGGTAATTAATTCTCAATATTTAATACAGTACCTTATATATACATGCATATACATTTAATTTTCATTTATTATTTATTTATGTGTTTTCATAGTTTCAAAACAGTTATAACTAATTTGTTTGACTAGTGATCGATATGCAATTATGCATGCTGCTTTGTGTTGTTAGAGATTAGTTATACAGGTGGTTGAATATATATAGTTTAACTTGTTCATGTTTTTTATATGTTATGATTATTTAGTTAATGGCTTGTTATGATTTTGGTTCATAATTGAGTAAAGGGTTCTATTTTATTTTTGATCTTGTGATGTAACAAAGTTTTTGTAACCAACGCATGTGAGTGACGTGTTATTTCAGGTGATTTTTTGTTTTTGAAATGGCAACTTATGGTTTTTGATTGAATTAGTATGTAGTAGGTTGTTTATACTTTATACATCTTTGTAGCGATGGGGTGGCAGTTCGTGACATGAAACGAAACGCGACCAAAAACTGACATGAAACGAAACGCGACGGGTTGATCCAACAACATGTTTAAGTTTCAAAAGAATAAGTTTTATCAGGGTCTTATTATGGGTTAATGTGAAATGTTGAATGGGTTAAACGGGTCGACCTGCGCTTGATTAACCATTTGGGTTTAATAGGTTGTGTTCAGGTTATGTGTAACCGGATTAGAGTTGACACGGCTTACCCTAATAGGCCATGTTTGGGTTGCTTTGTTCTAAACGGTCAACTCGAACCAGCCAGCCAGGCCAGAATTGCCACACCCAATTTTGTAGTTTTTTAGTATATGTTAAAGTTTATTTAGATGATTAGAAACAGGTTAGCATGTTTGACACTCAAAATGTTGATGTTGAAGATATTTTGTTTTTTATATGAACCGGATACTTTTGGTTATTGTTGATAGGATGTCTCCATCTTGTGAGAACGATAGACAGTTAAATCCATGTGTCGACATCTAACTAACAGAGTTTTTAAGATCTTTTGGTTTAAGTTAACATTTAGCTCTATCTTAGAGTGTTTTATATTTTTTCTTATAATGATATAATATATAGAATACTTAGAATCAGATAATAAGTTTTAATAACGGACTGCAGAAGTTGGTGTTTAGATGTGCTGCTACTGTTTGAAATCACGGCAGTAAGATATCGAGCTATTTGAGTGTCTGAAAGCTTCTGATTACTGAATGACTTAATAGGTAATTTGACGGAAAAATGATCTTTTTGTATTCTAGTTTTGTTGAAATAAACTATATAATATAGGCTCATCTGTGTTTAGATGCCATGTTGTTTATTGTCTTGTGATTTGATTTTATTTCAACATGCCGTTTTTATATCTGCTCTCTGATGCACTTGCGAAAATGTTTTGAGTAGGAGCTAGTTTTGAGATGCAAAAATCTGATAAAATGGTTTTTGAATTTTGCAGTGGTGATACGATACATGTGCTCTGGTTACCAGTTTGTTTAGTGTTCCTATAACAATGGGTCATGAAGTTCAATATATATTAGAAAGCAAGAGATTAGTATGGCTAGTGGCAGTGGTATTCGCTGCGGTTATAATGTTCCAGTATTTTGAATTTCCATACGGTGATATTGCACCGTCCTTATTTTCCATCGGCATGACTCAACCACCAGCTTCATCTCAAGTTCCCGAATCATTAGTCAACCTCACTCGTTTCGATGGCTCCAATCATACAAAGCCTGTTGATACACTTGAGAACGGTAATAATGTAGGATTTGAAAATGATATTCATCCAGAAATGAATAGAGACATAGATTATTCAACTCCTAAAGAAATAGATTTAGATACAGCCAGTCCATCACCAACTTCACCGGCTCCTTTGATACCACCAACAACAGTTGATACTGTAGTAATAGAAATTCCTCCCCAACAGCTTTAAATATTGTAGGCCTTGAAAATGATATTCGCCCAGATAACTCAACCTCGCAAGAAAAAGATTCAGATGCAGTCAGTCCATCACCAAGTTCACCGACTCCTTTGACACCATTAACGACAAACGATGATACAGTAGTTTCTCCCCCAACTACTTTGGACAACATATCTACACCACACATAGATGCACCAAATTCAGACCAAGATGTCAAGGAGTCTGTCGCATCTCAGATGAGCCCTGCCACAGCAGCAGATGACTCATCAGTGAAGGAAGTTCCTCAGGTAAAAGAGGTTCATTTGAATCCAATAATGGGGGATGTTGTGACATTGTCCGATATGCATGACATTTTACTTTATAATCGCGATTCAGTGTTTTCACCTGTAAGCGCAAGTTCCATTCATATTTTTGTGACATCACCTTATGTTTAGGCTTGTTTAATGTAATTGATTGTTGTAAAACCTTTTAATTTGTAGAAACCACTATGGCCTTTGGTGGTTGATCAAGAATTACTAGATGCAAGAAGGCAGATTGAGAATGCTCCGATAATTAAAGACCATGAACTTTATCCTCCTCTGTATCGTAATGTTTCAAAATTCAAGAGGTTAGCAAAACTTGACCTTTTTGTCAAAAGATTGACCTTTTTTCAACTTTTATAATCTGTAATCAATGCAGAAGCTATGAACTAATGGAAAAGATTCTCAAGGTTTACATTTACAAAGAGGGTGAAAAGCCAATTTTTCACCAACCGCAGGCCGTGCTTAGTGGGATTTATGCATCTGAGGGATGGTTCATGAAGCATATGAAAGAAAGCAAAAAATTTGTTACTAATGATCCCAAACAAGCACATTTATTTTACCTTCCTTTTAGCTCTCGAATGCTAGAAGAAAAGTTGTATGTGACTGGGTCAGGCAGTCGTGACAACTTGGTAGCGCATTTGAAGAACTACCTTCATTTAATTGCAGGGAGATACGATTCTTGGAACAGAACTGGTGGGTCTGATCATTTTCTCGTTGCTTGTCATGATTGGGTAAGCCTTTTTTACTAGTGTTGCAAGTTATATATGGACATAGTTTGGTCATCTTTCTATTTAGGGGAATCTAATATTTTATCATATTATCAACATTTCCAAAGCTTCCTGGTATTCTATGAAGTTAACGTGTTTCAAAGCCTCTTGTCACAAAAAAAGTCGACCTCTTCAAGTTTTAACACATTAGCTTCTGTGTTAACATTTAAATAGAAATTTGACCAAACTATGTTACTGTACTTTTTATTGCAGTTTGCTCCTTAGATCTTTAAATATCAAGAATGTTTTTTTTGGTGATTGTTGTATAAACGATAAGAAAACTGATAATTCCAGGCAACAGATGAGACAAGACTAGCTATGGATACTTGCATACGTGCTCTATGCAATTCAGATGTCAAAAGAGAAGGTTTTCAATTAGGAAAAGACGTATCTCTTGCTGAAACATATGTCCAGTCATCTCAAAACCCGTTACGTGAACTTGGAGGCAAACCCTCATCACAGCGCTCGATTCTTGCATTCTTTGCAGGCCAAATGCATGGTGACGTCCGCCCCATTCTCCTAAAACATTGGGAAAACAAAGACCCCAACATGAAAATATTCGGGAAACTTAAAAAAGCTAAAGGGAATAGAAATTACATTAATTACATGAAGACTAGCAAGTATTGTATTTGTCCTAAAGGGTATGAAGTCAATAGTCCTAGAGTGGTGGAGGCCATTTTTCATGAATGTGTTCCGGTGATCATATCTGACAATTTCGTCCCACCATTCTATGAGATCTTAAACTGGGAGTCGTTTGCTGTTTTTGTTTTGGAAAAAGATATCCCGAATTTGAAGAATATTCTTTTATCAATATCACACAGGAGGTATTTGGTGATGCAGCAGAGAGTTAAGAGGGTACAACAACATTTTCTATGGCATGTTAAGCCTGTGAAGTATGATATTTTTCATATGATATTGCATTCGATTTGGTATAATCGAGTGTTTAGAGTAAATCCAATTGCGTTAGAGTGAGTGAAAGTTTTGTTTTGAAGCACATTTTGCTGTTGTGAATAGATTTGTTCAAATTCTTATAGACTTATAGTGACTTTAAATAAAGGTATCTTATTATTTTGCTGTTGTGAATACATTTGCTTTAACTTTATAACTGTTTTTATCTGAGATTTATGAAAAATGAATGTTTTGAGCTTACAAAAGGTGTCATGGGTCTTGGTATCTATCTCCTCCGTGACTGTGATACGACACTGACGCCACATCTGATGACCC
The DNA here is from genome assembly GCA_022545495.1 of Chrysanthemum lavandulifolium. NCBI lineage: Eukaryota > Viridiplantae > Streptophyta > Magnoliopsida > Asterales > Asteraceae > Chrysanthemum > Chrysanthemum lavandulifolium. The sequence goes on from CM040240.1 coordinate 87,376,748, forward strand.
AGGTGTTATTTTTTTAACTCAAACATTTTAAACATTAAATTTAAATTCATTAAAATTTAAAAAAAAAAAAAAACATTACAATACGAAATTAAAATAAACACTACAATACTTAAATTAATAATCTAAATCGAAGTGACTTGATTGTTCATTGACTTTCATCAATTCTTCATTGTCGTCCGGTGATCGACGTTTTGATTTAAACTTTTTTCCCTCAACCGACATTAAATATTTTACCTTTCTCCTCTTTGTTTGTATTATAAAATTTTACAAATGATATGGTCCAAAATATACCAAAATCATCAACATCTTGAAAATACATTTAAACCACAATCTATTTATATATTTTTTCCCATGAAATTCATATTCGATTTTGGGGTAGTCGTGATCGCTTGTTAATATTTTTCTTCGACATTTTGAACTTAGATGAGAATTAGATATGTATAATAATGGTGAGTGCGAATCAAATAAAATTATTTAAGATCAAAGTTAAACTTGTTTAAATCAAACCCCCACGTTCTTGCATAATTTTGTGGTTTAACCTTATAATTTGACGAAGGTAATAGTACTGAGTAGTAATTAGTAAGTGATAAGTACTGTAGTCAACTAAATGATGTAAATGTAACTACATTAAATTTGAAAGTTCTAACCAAGTGACCTGGCTCCCCTGAATTAAATAATCATCTTTTAACATAAAAGCAATCATTTCCTTATCATATTATCTTTTCCACTGTTCCCAATTGCTTTGACTAAATAAAATATGATATAGCAAATCATTTCATTATTTCATATATATCCGTACAATTGATTATTTTAACTTCTTTACTAATCCATTTTGTCTTCCTCTGTTTGAAATCTGGTGATTGAAGAAGCTTCATCAATTTACACTTTACAGGTGCTTTTAGTTTATGTGTGTATTCAGTTTTGTTATTTTGATTTTAATAACTTTATTAGCTATGGTTTATGATATGTACATGTAACTGTGCCTATTTTTTTTATTTTTGGTATTGGAAATTGGTTTTGATGCAGAATTTGTTGGTTAGGATTTTATTGGAACAGGGGAAGTAGTTCTTGCTGTTTGTTTTTTTATGCTATTTGAATGAGTAGATTATGTTGGTTTTGTTAATAATGGTGAATTATGATTACTGAACTAGCATACTTTTTTGTTCAAAAAAAACTAGCATACTTTGCTATTGCTCTTTTAAATATAGTTTGCGCTTTTATTATCTCATTGTACAGTAGGCCATTTGGGTCGTTTAACTTGTAAATTCTTGAAATAGGAATATCGCGCTCTCTTGCATCATGTACTATTACAATTAATCATGTGGTTATAATTATGATTATTTCATATCACAGTCACTATCTAAACGCTGTGACGCTTTCTACAATGGAACTTGTGGTATATTTGAGTATTCATTATAGAAAAGATAACTTAGGAGAATTTTTTGTTAATATTGCAGGTGTGGGAGAGTCGCTGTGCTTGGAGGACTGGCTATTTCAGCTGTCTAGAAATGGGCCATGGAGTTATGCGTATCTCGGGAATTCGGCGATTGGCATGGATTGGGGGAGCAGTATTTGCTGTTCTTGTAATATTCAAGTATGTTGAATTTCCATATGGTGATGTTATATCATCTTTATTTTCTGCTAGCAAGATTCACATGACCAAAACAGAAAGCAGTTACCATGCATATAATAATACTACTTTAACAGCTCCCCCAAATTGTTTGGGTTCAAATATGTTTGTAACATACAAAAATACATCCAATTTGCTTCATAATTTCACAAAAGAGGAGGCATCAACAAAAGATGCTGTGCCATTAGCGAATGTATCCTCTGTGATTGAAGTCCCTCGAAAGAAGCAAAAGAGGAACGTGGTTTCGATTTCTGAGATGCGCAATATTTTAGTTCATAACCGTGCTTCTTCTAATTCAAAGTTATGATCTTGTGCTTAAAATTTTTATCATAAGTTTTTTAAACCCGCTATGCATTTTTACAGATATTTTTTAATGAATATCTAGAAACCAATGTGGTCTTCAAGAGCTGATCAAGAATTACTCGAAGCAAAGTTGCAAATCGAAAACTCTACAATCAGTGAAGATGATCCGAACCTTTATCCTTCTGTGTTCCGTAATATTTCAGTATTTAGAAGGTAATACCTTAATATTAGTCATACAATTTGCTACAAGGTATTGATTCAAGTTATCAAATACAGAAGCTATGAAGTGATGGAAAAGACTCTGAAGGTATATATCTACGAAGAGGGTGAAAAACCGATATTCCACAAACCAGAAGCGGTTATGAAAGGGATATATGCATCCGAAGGATGGTTCATGAAGCAATTGAAAACAAGCAAAATATTTGTTACCAAAAAACCAAAACAAGCCCATTTGTTCTACATTCCTTATAGCTCAAAAATGTTAAAAGCAACTCTCTCTCCCAATTCCTACAATAGGGAAAGTGTCGTACCATACTTGAAGAACTACCTCGACACAATATCAAGGACATACAATTTCTGGAACAGAACCGGTGGGGCCGACCATTTTTTAGTTGCTTGTCATGACTGGGTAAGCCATATGCTCACTTAAAATCTATGATTCGCCCTTAAATTTTCAAATACAAATTTGGATGATCTCTAATTTATATTCTACTTTCAAGGCTGCAGATGAAACAAGAAAGTTCATGGGTACGTGCATAAGAGCCATTTGCAACACAGATGTCGAAAAAGCAGGTTTTGAATTAGGAAAAGACGTTTCTCTCCCTGAAACAAACGTTCGTTACCCTCAAAATCCATTACAAAACCTTGGAGGCAAACCCCCTTCAAAGCGCATTGTTTTCGCCTTCTTTGCAGGCAAAATGCACGGTTACCTTCGCCCAATACTATTAAGGAACTGGGAAAACAAAGATCCCGACATGAAAATCTTTAAGAAACTTCCAAAAGTCAAAGATGACCAAAACTATGTTGACTATATGAAGAGTAGCAAGTTTTGTATATGTGCTAAAGGTTCTGAAGTCAATAGTCCTAGAGTTGTGGAGGCTATTTTTTATGAATGTGTTCCTGTGATCATATCTGATAACTTCGTGCCACCTTTTTTTGAAGTTTTGGATTGGGAGTCTTTTGCGGTTTTTGTTCCTGAGAAAGATATTCCCAATTTGAAAAATATTCTGCTATCGATTCCAGATAAGAGGTATTTGGAGATGTATCAAAGGGTTAAAGAGGTACAACAACATTTTCGTTGGCATGTTAAGCCAGTCAAGTATGACATTTTCCATATGATACTACATTCGATATGGTATACTAGAGTTTCTAGAGTCGCACCTTGGTGATCAAGATATGCACACGTCCGTGTCACGAAAATAGATTCGCTTCGACTTTACATGGGGTTGGTCATGGTGTTGGTCGATGCATAACTCGGTTGTATATTCGATCGAGTCATCTCTTTTGTTTGTGTGTGAGTGTGTGTTTAAATTGTTTTTTTGAGGCATTTTTGTGTGTGGTATGTTTTTTTGTGGTAACCGCAGTCGCCTTATTAGTTATTACATTAATTTAGTCATGAAGAATGTTGTAGTGAGTTGGCATTGATGTGACAGTGATAACCGCGGTCACCATTACGCCCAGCCTTAATAAAAAGATTTGACGTGATGTCATAGAAGTAGCGGCTCATGATGGCCGGCTAGGTTTTGGGATCAAACCCACTCTAATATCATGTTAAACATTGAATTTCCTGTAAGAGATACATTTTATTGATGTAATACATGATAATGTACATAAAAATTTTAGTGAGTAAATTGTTTGGTTCGTAAGTTGTTGACTGTATATAGTGAAATTCAAATTCATTAAATATAATAAAGGGTAAATTGCACAAAAGTATTCAACTTATACTCAATTTTAATATAAGGTATTCATTTTTTTTCTCAATTTAGTGTACCAAACTTTTTTTTATTATAATGTAAGACAATCAGCGGGTTTCCAAGTCACTTAGCCGGTTACCAAATTTTCCGGCGACCTTTTCCAACGACTAACTTTTTCGACGACCCACTACTACCACAACCCACCACCACCACCTTCATTTATCAGCACCACCACCCTAACCCACCACCATCACCTTCATTTATCACCACAACTACCACCTTCATCTATGACCACAGACAACCAGCTGTGGTGATGGTGTTGTGGTGCTAGCGGCAGCCGGTGGTGGTTGTGGTGCTGGTATTGGTGGATTGTGATGATAGATTAAGGTGGTGGTGGTGGTTTATGGTGGTTGTGGTGATAAATGAAGGTGGTGGTGGTGGTGATAGATGAAGGTGGTGGTGGTGGGTCACCAGAAAAAGTCACCGAAAAATTGGGTAACCGTTAAAATGACTTGAAACCCGCTGGTGGTTTTACATTGCAATAAAAAAAAAGTTTGATACATTAAACTGAAAAAAAAATGTGAAATACCTTAAATTGAAATTAGGTATAGGTTGAGTACGTTTTTGTGCGATTTAAGTTAGACATGTATGGTTAGCGGTGAAACATAGATAACAAATTCTATGAAGACCAAATGGCCTAATTTTAGCCATTTATGAAAAAATAATAATAATAATAATTAAAAAATCCACTTCTTTTTTTGAAAATAAAATATTTTTAAAACTAGAAATCTTCGTTCGAAAAAATATCACCATCTGAATGAGAATATTGTATTATTCAAGAGACAATAATTCAATATAGACTTTTCAAGATTTTTTCTTTCGAGCTTTATTTACTAGTGTTGAAATTTTTGTCAAAAAAAATCACATGTGTGTTGTAAAATCACTTGTGATTTGCTATTTTCAAAATCACGTGTAATTTCACAAATTACATGGGATTTGTAAGATCACACGTAAGTTTTAATAACATAATCTTACGAATCACATGTGATTTTTCCATGCTAGAATTTCAACATTAATAACCATTAGAAATTTTCGTCGAAAGTATATAAATGTGTTCATCTCTAGAAAGATAATTTATTTCTTTTCGCGATAGTACTATTTTTTTCGCGTAACGAGTAACGGTTTGTGAGATATTTAATATTAAAAAATGGTCTCTATAAAAGAATTTAATTTTCGTCGCGATGGTATGACTTGTTTCGCGTAACGAGTAACGGTTTGTAAGGTATATAATATTAAAAGAAAATGTTCTTTAGAAATATGATTTAATTCTTGTCAAGATTGAATGATTTGTTACGCGTAAGGAGTAACGGGTTGTAAGATATTTAATATTAAAATCAAAGTTGAAAGCGGGTATTTTTAATTTAATAAAAAATTGAATGACTATTATTTGTTTATTTAATACTAGGCGAGTACTCGCACCTAGCGGCATCGGTGTCTAGTTTTCAATAAAATTATCGCGGCTAATTATTTTCTTTACGATCAACAAAAAATATGTACTTACCCGCTTATAAGAAAATGTATTAGATTAAGATTGCACTAAACTTGCCAAAGATTTCTGCATAGCTTGACTTACAATTACTACATTCTACATTGATTCATTGACTTCTTTTAAACATTAAACATTCAACAATTCATTTTAACATTTAACCTTGACTTTCAACTTTCAATTTCCACTTTTACCTTTAACCATTTTTCTATTTTATGTAGTTAAGATTTAAAGAATTTTAATTTTGGTTGAATTTTTTTCTACTGATTATTCTTAAAGCTATAGTTAGTAACTTAGGGATGTTTGAGATTGATTATCACGTTTTGAAATATTTGAAACCAAATCATGTTTTGAAAAAGTAACTCCTAACATGCAGTTATAAAATCACGTTTTAGAGAATGTATAACGTAAATAAATGATTATTAGAGTTATTTTGCCAAGCACCATAACGTTTTGAAAACATGATAATCAAATAATCACCTCTTAGCATTACTATTACTAGTCTTACTAAAAATCATAGTATTTTATTGCATTTTTGGTTCCGTCAAATTGCATGTTTGGTCTCTAAAACTTTGAAAGTGCAATGATAGTACTTATTTTAAAGTTTGGATTGCATTTTTTGTCTTAATCGGTGTGAAATGACCAAATTACCCTTGTCTTCTCTGAATAAGACAAAGGGTATTTTAGTCATTTCACTTTATCTATGACCAAAATTGCAATCCAAACTTCAAAATGAAAATTATCATTGCACTTTCAAAGTTTTAAAGACTAAACTTACAATTTGGCCATACCAGAGGGACCAAAAATGCAATTAACTCTAATAATCTTGAACAAATAAAATTGTTACATAAAACACATGGCTAATAAAATACTCCGTATTTGATTATTTGTATCATGGGGACACTTGTAGCATGGTTCATGACCTTTTGTGCTCCGGTTTTCAACTTTGTTTAATGGTCACTTTATTACACATTAGATCAATCAATCAAGTACGCGTTTTCAGTGTAAATTAAACTAGATCTGATTCAAATGTAATTTTTTCCCGTGCTCCATTATCATCCACAAAGTTTCACAAATACCTGTAAGTGTTCTTCCTTCAAACTTTCGTTTATATATTTATATATATTTTGTCAATCTTTTAATCTGTAGTTCTTGACCATATATTCATTATTCGTATATGGCTCCTTGTTAGAGTACTATATAAGATCTTATTCAATGATTTATATTTTATTCAGTTTTTGTATTTTTAATCAAGTTAACTGGAAATTCTTTCTGTGTGGTCTGAATCTGCATTAATGTTCTTAGGCATCATCAATCATATAATACAACTAGTATAAGTGAAAAACATTAAAAAAAGAGAGAGTGAGAGAATCTTGAATAAATAGCACTAGTAAAATCTTACTGGCCAGCCGACTATTAATTTACTACCAACTTATGCGACGGATTTTTTTACAGTTCATATAATAAGTTGTAAAATTTTTACATTGCTGCATTAGTGTAAAAAATGGTGAAAATGTGAAGCATTGATGCATAAAAATGATGTTTAAAACAGATTCACTCGGTCATTTTAATTTTAGTACTTCTATTAAGATTTGTTGGGGCCCTGGCCCATTAGTAAATTGGAACTATAAGACAGAGATGTACTTGTACCCGGACCAAAGATCTTCATAGGATGTAGTTCTTACTACTTTAGTTCTTTAATATGTGACAGGATCTATTTGCAATGCTAGCTAACTCCAATGTTTTTTGTTTCAAAATTTCATGCATTGCAATTAAGGGACGGAACCATGACCAAATCTGACTCGGTGCACAAATTTTTTTGAACGGTAATATAATAAAGTGAATGAAAACGAAGAATTCATTAAAACGATAAATAAATGAACATATTACCGATGGACCGGGTGCATTTAAGATATAGTTAAGAAAATCAATGTTTTCTTCAAAAAATAACACTATATCGAAAAAATCCATGGGTTCAGCACCATGAAACCCTTGTTCCGAATCCCTTGTTATTTGTACATATGAAAATCCATATAGTCGCTTAACTCTAGTGTTTTTTTTTTTTTTTTTTTTCTGTTCTTAAGAACTGCAGCTTTTTTATTAACTCTAATGTTTTGCAATCACAGATTTGATCAAATTGCTGATATGTCGCTTCATAAGTTACGTTAAAATTGAACTAGAATCGATTAGAACTGTTGCATACGGCCTAAGGGGGACTAGATTAACATGGATAATGGGTTTCTTCGTTATCTGTACTCAAAGCAAACTACGAAATGGATATGGCTATTTGGAATCACATCTGCAATTGTATTAACCATTCAGTATAATGAACTTCCAATTTTTAGTGGTATGTCATTTCTACTTTCTGGTGCCAAGGCTTCCTTCCTTCAAAAAAGTTATGTAAGGTCACATGATGTAAAGGAATTATATTTGGGTTTTAACAAATCAATAATCCACAATAAGGCCCCTCAAAAGACACTGATAAGAAAAAGCCCAAAATGGAGACCTTGCCAGTGATGTCAATATCCGAGATGAATGAACTTCTTCAGAAGAGTCATGATTTGCCACATTCAGTCGTATGTATATGACCTCGATCGTAAATTAATTTGGTTAGTCAAGTTTTATGTGTATGAAGACGTTAATATCATGTTCTTGTTCTTGATTATCTTTAGTATTCTTCTTATTACAGCCAGCTGCATCAAGGGTCGATAAACAACTACTAGGAGCAAAATCGCAAATTGAGAATGCCACCATCACGAATAATGATGTGGGGGTTTATGCCCCTATTTATCGGAATATATCCATGTTTAAAAGGTACTTAAATACGGTAACACATAAAGAAGTCAGTCAAACAATTTTTGTTACTGTAAAAACAACTGAAAGTTTCAATACTTTCATTGTTATGAAATTTGAAGACAATAACCTAAATGGAACAGGTATGAAAGTGGTTATTCTTTAGAGATAAGTTTTTAACCAGTTCTGTAAATTTCAAAACAATGAAACAATATTGAAGTAGTATTTTGAATATGTTTAAGTTACTAAACTGTAACACTGATCAAACTTGGTTATCACCAGTAGGACTATTTATATCTAAAGGTTTATCACTAGTAACTCTAGTTATATGAAAACATTCAATTATATAGGAGTTATGAGCTAATGGAGCAGATGCTCAAAGTTTATATATATAAAGATGGAGAAAAGCCGATTTTCCATGATGGGATACTAGAGGGGATATATGCTAGCGAGGGTTGGTTCTTGAAGCTGATGGAAGCAAACAAACAGTTTGTGACAGAAGACCCGGTGACGCTCATCTGTTTTACATACCTTTTAGTCCACGGTTGCTCCAGTTAACACTCTATGTGCGTCATTCGCACAGTCGTGATAATCTGATCCAGTTTATGAAGAACCACACTAAAATGCTTATAACCAAATATCCTTACTGGAATAGAACTGATGGATCAGATCATTTCTTAGCTGGTTGCCATGATTGGGTATGCCTCTCTTCTTTCATCTAATTTATGCATTTGACATGGCTAATTGAAAGTGTTTGTCTGCTTCGCCTTTTGATAATAACAGTTTTAAGTTAGCAACTTGTAGTTACTTATGCAAATTATTTATTTTAAAATACAATTTTCATAAAAGAGAAATAGTTAAATTTTTTATGCACTGTTTTTCTTTCTCGAAGGAAATAAATGAGAAGATGCAAATTTAATCTAGTTATTCAGTACATGGTAAATTGCAATTACTTTTAAAAGTTTAGGTTCTCCTTTATCCTTCAGAAACTTCTTAGCCAGAACTACCTATTTTCATATCCTCATGGTCCACAGGATTAGTCATTTGAATCTAAAATCTAGCTGACCTTTGTACATAGAAATCAGAATAGTTTCAATATATTCGTATCATTACCATTTTACAGATTCTTAAAGATTCATCTATTGTATCATGAACAAATGGTATTTCAGTCATTTCACCTACAATTAATTTCTATTTCATCAGGCCCCAGCTGAAACAAGGGGACTTTTGCTCAACACCATTAGAGCTCTTTGTAACGCTGATATTCGGGCAGGATTCCGCATAGGGAAGGATGTTTCACTACCAACAACATACGTACGGTCAGCTAAAAGTCCTCTCAAAGATGTTGGAGGCGAGCCACCCTCTAACAGAACGATCCTAGCCTTTTTTGCTGGATACATGCATGGTTATGTCAGACCCGTTTTGTTAAACCATTGGGGAAACGATACTGACATGAGAATATTCACACGAATGCCTCATGTCAAAGGTAACAAAAACTACATTGACCACATGAAAACAAGCAAGTATTGTATCTGTGCTCGAGGTTTTGCTGTTCATAGTCCAAGAGTCGTGGAATCGTTATTTTACAATTGTGTCCCTGTGATCATATCAGATAACTATGTGCCCCCATTCTTTGAGGTTTTGAATTGGGAATCATTTTCCGTTATTGTCTTGGAGAAGGATATTCCTAATCTAAAGAACGTATTGCTTTCGATATCTCATGAGAAGTATGTTGAGATGTATGAGAGAGTGAAAAAGGTACGAGAACACTTTTTTTGGCATTCCGAGCCGATTAAGTATGATTTGTTTCATATGATTCTTCATTCTGTATGGTACAATAGAGTTTTTAGTACAAAGTTAAGTTAAAGGATATGAAGACAAGTTAGACAAAACACTATGTTAAATACATGATACTAGATATTATATAGGATGATTGACTATATAATACAAAGGATGACTTATTCGATATTTACGTTTTGACTATTTAGTTTTTGTCCTGTTTTTATTTGTTTGACTATTTTGTGTTGTTTTCTTACTTTCTATATTGTTATTTTTGAAACATTGAAGTAGGTGGTATTGATGATATTTGTATAATGGGCTTAAACAGATATATGTTGTGAACTGAATCTACAAGCCCATTAAGCTTACAAGCATATCTTAGCCCACCAACTGCATTTATGTAAAATGTATCATAAATAATAAACAACAATAATCAATCACAAATCTATAACAAACTAGTCGGCAGGATTAAGCCGGTCATAGTCAAGCGATTACAAGAGTAACGTGTAATAATCTCTTTACATGTTCTCTTTTCAATCGACGTCTTGAATCTCTTAATAACACCAAACGCGTTACTTTTTTGATTTTAAAGAAAAGACCACATGCACCTTGAATAATCGTCGATGATAACCAAGATATAAGAGTTTCCCGCTTGAGTGGGGGGATTCATTGGTCCGCATATATCCCCATGTACCATCTCTAGAATTTGTGATGTTGCCTTCTCCGGGAACGATTGCTTCGTTTGTTTTCCAACCATGCACGACTCACATACCTGATATTGATGCTTAATTACCGGTACCCCTTTAGCTAACTTGTGCATCGAATTCACCGCACTAAAGCCGATATGACCATGTAGCATGTGCCATAACCACGACTCTTCATCAATGTTAGCTTGCAAACAGTAAGGTTTCCCAACATTTAGTTGAGCCTTATAGAGGCGGTTTGCACTTCATCGGGACTTTTATAAGCAAACTTCCACAACTATCACGCATGGTTAGGAACTCACCTCGGATACGAATATCACAGCCAGATTTGGTAGCTTGTCCGAGACTAATCACATTACTTCAAAAATCGGGAATATAGTAGATAATTTCCTTTAGTTTTTGTTCTCCGTTTTTCCCTTAGAACAAATCGATCCCTTTCCTTTTATGCTCATGCACAAACCATCTCCAAATTTTACATGATGTGTAATATTTTCATTTAATTCAGAAAAGTAAGAGTAATTACCTGTCACGTGGTTACTTGCACCTAACATAAAGCAATTTCTCTTGAGCATCATTTGCTTTATCTTCTTCTTTAAATCGTTCTTCAGAAGCTTTCAATCTTCCAACCACATCCTCAAAACCCGTTTCTTTAAGGTCTAAAACCTGTTCTAGGGCTGCTACGATATGGACAAACCGTCTGGGAAGACTTGTGAGAAACTTCTTCACCAGCTTGTGTTCCGACATGACTTCTCCAAGCGTGGCTGACTTGGATGCAATACCCGACAGCTTCGCGGCATAAGCGTCTATGGTACCAGTATCTGTCATCTTCAGATGCTCGAACTCCGTAATTAGGGTTTGACATCTCGCTTCCTTTACGCGATCAACCCCTAGGTTACGGGTCTTTATTGCATCCCACATCCCCCTCCATGTTTTCAGATTACTTTGAAGAACTAGATCTTTTGGTATCGATTGACACAGTAAGCCTTTAACAATATTGTTCTTCTTGGCATCGTCTAAGCCCGGGTCGATTACATCCCAGACTCCATGAATTCCAAGAATCACCGCCATTAATATCCTCTATATGGTGTAATTAGTTGACGTTAACAACAGACACTGAAACGTCAAATTTGATTCCTTTGTCGGCAGTGGGTGTGAGGAACCTGCCATCATGTTATATGATTTCCTGGTACATTTATAAGTCTGTAAAGGGAAACTATGTAGCCCTTATTACAAAGCTAGATTAGATGTTCTTCGTTCTTGTTGAACACGCGTAGGATTAATCAACGGTTTCCCGGATCATGTTGTTCCCTTTAACTTGGTTATAGTTAACTACAAAGTTAATCTATCCAACCTCCATGGCTTAGCAATGAAAACAGTTTAACAAGTTAAAACGTGAAGTAAAATAGACAAGAGTTTTTCAACATTTATATTCTTATTAGAAAGTTAATCAAATAATATATTACCAAAGTGCTTGCGGAACAACACTTGGGATTGAATGACAATGTATGATGTACTCCTCACTAAACTTAAGCTAAGCTTAAGTACAACTATGCTAACCAACTGAGCTAATCTCAGGGGCTTAGTTGTATTTAGAGGAGTAAAAGGGCTTGTGAATGCCTAAGTATTTAGTGCACAAGCTTAACCCTTTTATTCCACCTTATGGGTGCTATTTATACAAGTATAAGATACAACATTTTTCCTAAAAGACAAGACTAACATAAGCTTCAGATGAAAAAATACCTTACGTATTTTGTCTCTGTTACACAAAGCGTTTTCTAGTAAGAAACAGGTTTGCTTTCCTTGTTGTAAGTGTTGACGCACTCTTGGTCTTTTATCCATTCAGGGTAAGTTGACCTTTGCAATATAAGGACACTCATTTATCCTTCAAACTTATCCCGCCTCATCCCGCCTTCACTTCGGTCTTCATGTCTTCTGGCTTTACGACTTCAGTCTTCATAGTTGGTGAGGAGTTTGGGGATTCAGTGAGCTATTGTAATTACTCATTGAATCTATCATCTTCTTCTTTGGCTCAGGTATCATTCACTGAGTCTCGCCTCACTGAATGAAAAACCTTTCTTTTTAGGCTTGTCCCGAGCTTCTTAAAGATGACTCATTGAACAATTGTTCATTCAGTGACTTACGTATGTTTAAGGTTATTACACTTAGGTTATTTTATCTTCAAATCCTTGTTTTAGGGAGTTTGGGAATTTACTGACCCAACAATTCACCCTACTAAAGATTCAACAATTGACGAGATAATCAACAACCCAAGGACTGTTTCCCACACATCTTTTTAGCTAAACAGTATCGTGACTAATTTAAGCAAGCAGATCAAACACACGACTAACCCCTTAATCGCAATTTAGTTACCAGAAAGTGCTTCAAAGCTCTGATACCAATTGAGGTAATCAGAGTGCACATGACACAGTTATAGAAACAAGAATAGTTTCCAGGAACACACAAACTTTTATTGAAGAAATCTTAACTCAAAAACTTCAATCGAATAAATATAAACCCCTAGCCTTCTCGGTATATATGGACTAACCAATACACGTTAGACTATAATTAGGATTGTATTTAGCCTAACCTATAATTATCTAATAAGCTAGAAGATAACTATTACACGTTAAGTAAACTAGACGACTTGGACTCCAACTACAACTCGTATTGCTTGAATCTGATATCACGCCTAAGCCACATCACACTCAGAACATTTGCCAACAAACTAGTGCAATAGCAATAACGAATAGGTACAATTCATGACAAATAGATCCTTCATGATATAATAGAAAAAGTAGTTGTTGTTAGAATCGTGGTAGCGCTATATGTTCAGACGAGGAAAAGTGGGAAACTAAATACTCCTTTCTTCCTAAAATTTCTCATTAATAACTCTTCTTAGTATTTCTCAGTTTGGACTATTACATGCACAACAATAACATGTCAAAAACTATCTTAATTTGAACTATTACATTTTCAATTAATAACTCTTCTTAGTATTTATCAATTTGGCCTATTACATGCACAACAATAACATGTCAAAAACTATTTTTATTGATTGAAATATGAAATAAAAATTTATTTCGGGATGAACCAAAATAGAAAATTAGACTTAGGATTTTAGAAAAGCATATTTCAAGTTGAAGTTCAAGTTTTCATATTAAATGGAAATTATAATTTGATGAATCGTATATCGTAGATTCTATTATTTTTATAAAGTTAAAGGTATTACTTATTAACAATACTCTATACATATTTTGAATTTTAATTAGAGAAAAGGAAAGAAAAATGTGGAAAGACCATTGTTAACGAGTTGTATATAAAGTTATTATAAAGTAAGTGCTTATTTCTTGTGCTTATTACGCGTTGTAAATTAAAGTTTTAGGCTGGATATGTAAATTTTGGAAGCTAGATGTGGTGGCTATATGTATATTCATCACATTCTCATAAGTTAAGAGTTTTTATTTTATTTTATTTTATTATTTTTTTTTTAAAGAACGACATCACACTTGAAATCTGACCCTCAAGTTAAACTATCCAAACGGGCAGGATCCGGGACCCGACCCACTAGGAGAGACCCGCAAAAAAAACCCCTAAAACTCACGACTTCGCACTAGGAGAAAAACCTATATTTGATTTTCTCAGTGTTTGTACGACCGTAATATCATTGATTACAAGCGTTACACAAATTTAATAGTTTTGTGTCCAAAAAGGCACAACACGTAATGTTGACGGCTCCTTAGGCACCTCAACAAAATGGATTGTTGAACAGAAAACATCGTATTCTACTCGAGATGACTCAATGGCTTATGAAAGCTAGAGGTTCACCAAATCACTTTTGGGGTGATGCGGTTCGACATGCAACGTTTATTATTAACCAAAGCCCTACGTGAGCATTGGTAGGAGTTAAACCATACGAGAAGTTTTATGGAGAAAACCGAACCTTGATGACTTAAAGGTATTTGGTTACGTTGCACATGAAAGGATGGTTTCAAAGCACTTGAAGAAACTTGGTGATAGAACTAAACCATTGGTGTATCTCGGGAAAGAACATAGTTCAGGAGGGTTTCGTCTTTATAATCCACGTGAAAACAAAATCATGATAAGTGCTTATGTTATTTGTGATGAGAAAAGAAGCTGGGATTGGAAATTTGTACGCGAAAATTCGAATCAAAGGGAGAAGAACCAGGGACGTTTACTGTTGTATGAGGCCGTATACAAAAAGTTGTTGATCAGACTTGGAACGATGGGGATGGCCCAGAAGTTGCTGGTCATGAACAACCCACAATAAGTCACTAAAACAGTGCACTTTAGACGTCAACAACCCTGTCACACAACAAAACATGAAGAAGAAGATTCTGATAACGATGCCACGCCTATCTCAGCACGTTGGTCAACTCTCAACAAAATGTTACCAATAAGGTTAGGTGATTACCAACTTAATATTAATGAACTTATGTAAAAGCTTAACGAGGAACCAAAGAATTATAATGAAGCCAAATTGAAAACACAATGGCTCAAAGCAATGTAAACCGAGCTTGATTCTATTGTCAAGAATAATACTTGGAAACTCGTTTCTCTACCAAAAGATGTTAAACCAAATGGGTTAAAGTGGTTATACAAGATCAAACGAAATACATATGGCTCAATCAACAAGTACAAAGCTCGTCTAGTTGCTAAAGGCTATGTACAACAACTGGTATTGATTTTGATGAAGTATTCATGCCAATAGCTCGACTCGAGACCATACAACTCTTGATTGCTCTCGCAGCTGGGAAGGATGGATTATTCATCACTTAGATGTAAAGACAGGCTTTCAGCATGGTGATCTAAAGGAAGAAGTGTACGTTGTTCAACCTAAGGGCTTTGAAAAACCGGGAAAGGAGAGAAAAGTATATAAGTTAGCTAAATCGTTGTATGGCCTAAGGCAAGCTCCAAAGACATAGAACATAAAGATCGATAGCACTTTAAAAGAGATGGGTTTCAACAATGCATGCAAGAAAAGGCAGTTTATGGAAAGGTGTGCAATGGAGAATTTATCATTGTCTCGGTTTATCTGGATGATTTATTCGTGTTATGGACAATCTTAAAGCTCTTACATGAGTTCAAGAAGAGGATGGCTTCTCAACTTGAAATGTCGGATCTTGATGAATTAACTTACTACTTGGGTATCCAAGTATCACAAGAAAAGGACTGTGTCGAGATCAAGTAAGAGAGATATGCACTGAAAATCTTAAAAGAAGCTGGTATAGAAGACTGCAATGCAACTTTATGTCCAATGGAACTGAGACTCAAGTTGTCAAAAGCAGAAGATGAACCAGGAGTTGAAGCCACTCAATATCGAAAGGTAGTTAGTTGCTTACGTTATCTCTTGCATAATTGTCCAGATTTAACATACTCAGTTGGTGTAGTTAGTCGATACATGCAAAGCCCAATAGAATCACATGCACGCACTATTAAGCATATCCTACATTATCTTAAAGGTACAACTTTGTTCGGAATTAAATACAAGCGGGGTACTGACATGAAACTAGTGAGATATAGTGATAGCAGTCATAATGTTGATATTGATGATAGACGGAGTACTACTGGTCACATTTTCTATCTAGGTAGATCACTTATTACATGGTGCTCACAAAAGCAAACTACCATTGCATTATCTTCGTGTGAAGCTGAGTTCGTGGCAGCTACTGCAGAGCATGTCAAGCAATCTGGATAAGGGAGTTATTAGCGGAAGTGACGGGGTTGGAGAGACGAAAGGTGATAATTAGAGTTGATAAGAAATCAACGATTGCATTATCTAAGAACTCGGTCTTTAATGGTAAGAGCAAACACATCCATACCAGTTATCACTTCATCCGTGAATGTGTGGAAAATGAGCAGGTGATAGTTGAGCATGTATCCGGAGAAAACCAAAGAGCAGATCCTTTGACGAAGGCCTTGCCGCGTATAAGGTTCAAGGAGATGAGGACGTTACTTTGTGTGCAAGAGTTACCATCTCCGACTTAGAAATTGAGGGGTGATTGTTGGCAAATGTTCTAAGTCTGATGTGGCTTAGGCGTGATATCATATTCAAGCAATACAAGTTGGAATAGGAGTTCAGGTCGTCTAGTTTACTTAACGTGTAATAGTTATCTTCCAGCTTATTAGATAATAATAAGTTAGGTTAAATACAATCCTAGTTATAGTCTAACGTGTATTGGTTAGTCTATATATACCGAGAAGGGTAAGGGTCTGTATTCATTCGATTGAAGTTTTTGAGTTAAGATTTCTTTAATAAAAGTTTGCGTGTTCCTAGCAACTATTCTTGCTTTTATAATTGTGTCGTGTGCACTCTGATTACCTCATAGTTCGTGGCTATTATCATCTCTTAAGAGTGTGAAAGCGAGGGAGAGGAAGACGTAGAGCGGTAAAGACGGTTGGTGTGGATGTGAAATGATTTGATAGTTGAACAAATGAGGCATTGGCTCAGTTCACATTCGACCGAATGTTGTAGGTAAAAGTTGCATGCAAATCAATCTAAGCGAAGTACTTGTTTGTGTTGGAGTGTCACATTCGTTATCATATAATCACGACTTACACAATCAAACAAGCTCCAAAATAGTCCAAACGCGCGACAGAATAATGAAAAACATCAGAAAAGGACCACTCACCATTCAAATCAATGTCATTAGTACAGAATTATGTGATAATAACGTCGGGAATATTTGTAGCTTTTGTTGTGATTGGTTTTGCATGTTTTCATTTCAAAATTAACTCCAGTTTCATCCTTCACATGCAATTCAAAATATATCCATGTTCATGTTTATTAGAAAACGATGAGATGAATTAAATAAAATATATTTTGTGCTCTCATTCACATTCACTTTCAACTATATTCGTCTTTGTCTCAAGAATTCTAAATGTCCATCTTCAAAAAGAATCTAAAGTATTTCAAGATAAATAATTGGCATCAATTATTTGTAGGAGTACAACATTTTATGAGGAAACAGAGAATAATTTGACTTGCACCAAAACGATGAGTGCAGGAATGATATTGTTGATAAAAACTCGGTTTATTTTGTCATCTACATACACAACAAGTTGGATACCATGCATGTACAATAATGAATTGAAAATCGATTATATTTTTATCGATTATGAGCTATATTTACATCTTTTTGCGATATTCTTTTGTCGCAATATGTATTTATTTTCTTCTTCTTCTTTTTATAGTGTAAATCTTAGTATTACTACATGGTGTAGTGTAAATCGGAGTATCATTCTATATTTTGTAAGTGATACCGGCCTATAATTAACATGCTCCAAAAAAATGTGTGAGTTCGTCCACGTTTCATAAACAAAATTTGAGGGTTTCATCGAACATTGGAATGAGTGTAGGGGTTGAAGGCGAGTAAGTTCTGGAGTTTTATTATACCGTATATAATGCGGGCAATTTGGTTAGCTAGGAATCAACAATAAATAGTCATTTTTTTTTGTAAAAGGTCAATGACCCGGTAAATATATTACTCCAAAAAACGTTTAAGTACAAAGAATATGGGTGAATCTCATATCTCAGCCCGTTACATAGGCGAAAAGCTTACATAACAAGATACTTCCTATTTTCTAAAAAAGAAAATAAACCGCTACTGAAGATAACATTTACTTCCTACCAAGGCCTTGGAACTTGATACCATATGCGTCGTAATAGGCATCCAAATTACCTGGAAGATCGTAAACCTGATCCGCATAGTTATCATAACCATAGTCATCAAAGTCATCTTCTCGATCATGACCACCACCAAATAAGTTACTCGACTCATCAAAGGTGTTTACAACCTCCTCATCATCACTATCGGAGACAACAATCTCTCCCACCTTAGAGAATGGGTTGACCCTCTTAATAGATGAAGTAGACGGAAGATCCTTTTTACCTGGATAATCAACCTTTTTAATAGGATTACCAGCATCATCAACAAGAGTAGCTTTCCCATCCATAAGAAGCTTTTCAAGCTCCCCAATTTTCTCAACAATAGGTATGGCCAACTCGTTAGCTTCCATTGAATCACTCAAGCGGTTCTTGTGATACATTCCGGCCTTAACATTGACCTCCTTAGCTTCCATTGAACAACCGAATCCACTATAACAAGAGGGAGTACCACATTCATCAGTATCGATCACATTAAGTGCATCAAACGGGTTAGATGTAGCAATTGTCGTCCCACTCATACTAGCCACTTCAGTGGCTTTCATCTTAGAATTATCCACCTGCTTGGGATTAGGGGGCGCTTTAGGTTGATATCGAAACTTAGGCCCCACACCAGGTTTATTAAAACCTCCCTTACCAGGAACATTTGTACCGCCATTCCTACCCTTATTCTTGTTACTTACAGTTTGGAAACCATCAGTAACACTCTGTTTAGGCTGAGTAGACGGTGGAACAGATTTAGGACAATCAAGCAGCGTATGACCAAACCGTTTACACGTATCACATCTTGGCGGTTTCCATTCATATTCAACACGGATCTTTTCATTAGTAGAACCCGATCCATCCAGTAAGGGTATCTCAACAATGAGGCTTTCCCGAAGAGCCTTATCCGCACGGAACCTCAATCAAGCACCTAGCAAAACTACTACGGCCCCAGGAATCCAAGCACATTTGACTAGTGTAAGAATCTAGCATTTCGGAGTACCAATCAATGTATCAAGGAGACTGAGACCATCATCAGAAAACATAACAAGAGGAACATCATGAAATTTAACCCACACCGGAATGTTAGTCAAATCCTCTTTAAGCAGATTAGTATTCAACGTCCAAGTTTTAAGAATAATTGGCACATTCCTAATCATCCACGGTCCGTTTTCAAGAACATCATCAACACCTTTACGCGTGGAAAACTTAAAGAAAAAGAAACCCTTAACATTCATCATAACCTTTAGAATACCATACTCGGCCCACGTATTACGAACATAATAATCAACGACCGGAAAAGCAATACGTTTACCAAGAAAATAACCATAAAGGGTATTCTCAAATTTAGAGTTTACCTCCTCCACTACTTTCAGAGGAACGGAGAGATCCACCTCAGTAGACTTGTTACTACATTCCAACCTACGAAAATTAGGCTTGTGCATCATAGAATCCTTGGACGTAGCACCCGCATATGAAACCGGCTTCGCAAATTGAACCTTGGGAGACGGATTATTAACACCACGCATAGCCTCTTCAAAATTCTTGCACGCCGCCAAAACAACCGGATTACGACTTAGCTCAGTTTCATTCCCACTGTTACCAGGATATTCATCAGAACTTATTCCAAAATTTTGTGATTGGCAAGCAACATTAAAGCTCGAAACAAACACCGCATCCCCACCACTCTCACCACTCGGGTTAAAATAAGTGTTATGTGGATCCGTCTCCACATGATGATCAGTAGAAGACTCATTCGAGTGAGTACCAGGTACATCGACAGCAATAGGAACACCCTCCATGAACAAAAAAGAAACTAACCCTAATACAAAAACCAAAAGGCCAGATCGGAACTAGAAGAAAACCTCGGAAAAAACCATCCACGTACTCCCAACGTTTGTAGTTAAACCCTAGTCATAAACTAGGGTTTAATAGTCGTTGGTTAAGTCTATAATGAATAACATCAAGCTCAAGCTAGGTTTTTTATAGGCTTCCACAAACAAGCTATGTTCTTCCTATCAGTTTCACATATGAAACAGTCAAACATGGTCTTTTTTGCAAGGTATTACTAGTTTGAGCTAGAGGATTCTTGTGACAGGTCTTATTATGTTATAGTTTAGGATTGAGATATTCTAATGTTCAATTAAACATGATTGGTAATGTTGTGCTTGTTGTAATTGTACATTTGAATTAAAATAAAGTAAATGCTTTGCAATAATGGCAATGTACAATCACAACAAACACAACATTACCTATCATGTTCAATTAAACATGAAAGGATCTCTATCCTATAGTTTATTCTGTTTAGTTATTTTTTTAGTTCTTGGAAGGTTCTTGTTTCTTTGTTAGAGGTTAGTCTTTTTATGTAGATTCTAGTCAAGCCTCCAAATTTTTTTTCTCGCATATTGTATGTTTCATCTTCTTCAAAATCACATTCCATACAAAAATTTGTACTCTTCTTATATAATACCGACTGGTTTTGGTATTAGGATAATCAGAACATCGTTTATAATCCACATTAGGGCTGTAAACTAACTGAACGTTCAGTGAACATTTCATGAACGGTTCAGTAAAAAGTTCGTTTATGTTCGTTTATTTATTAAATGAACGAACACGAACAATATTTTACGATCGTTTAGTTAAATGAACGAACATGAACAAAATTCACGTCCGTTTATTTATGTTCGTGAACGTCCGATTATGCGTTCGTTAACGTTCATTTACGTTCATTTATTTATTTATGTTCGTATATCAAATCTTTTAATTGTATAATCTTTAAATTAGTTTGTTTAAAAAAAATGACACTTACAGAACAATATTAGATGCATAATTTAATAAAGTTTATGATTGTTTGTCTATGTTCATTTATGTTCGATCGTTTATGTTCGTTTAGTGTCTTAATGAACGAACATAAACGAACATGAACAACTCATTTTCTTAATAAACGAACATGAACAAGAAATTTCGTCCGTTTAAACGTTCGTGTTCGTTTATTTGTCCGGTTAATATTAAATGAACGAATATGAACAAGGCTCCGTTCGTGTTCGTACGGTTCGTTTACAGCCCTAATCCACATCAATATGTGACTTCATTTTCCATTAATGTTAAATGTTTCAATCATTTTGGACACTAGTGTTGGATTTAGCCCAAAATGATAATATTGTTTATCATTTTGGACACTAGGCATTTACGTGATTTATAACTCCACGTACGGTGGTCGCCAGCCAAACTGCCAATCGATGACAAAACTCACAAAAGTTATAAAGCAAAATGCAGAAATGTATGAACTTCGTAGTATTGTGGGACCGTAATCCATGTCGATTGTGCAGTGTCCCACTCAAATAATTTTAGTACTCTTTTTATGACAAACAGTCGTCGGAACTAGACGTTAGTACCACGGTCTCCCATTAATGGGGAGGGTGAGGTGGGGTAGAATAACATACTGGCCGGGGGGTTGCGTGTTAGAGAACTTCGACTCAAAATAGTTGGTTTAGGTTCAAAGTGCGACTTAATAGTAATTGTTGCTAATTTAAGCTCATTTGGATTTTCGTAGGACTAGATGAAGCTGAATGTCGAATGAGGAAAAATTTAAAACAACCGTTGAAACAATATATATTCGTTTTTGTTCATAAGCATAGGCCAATCTTAGACTGTTCACGAACATTGCGAAAAGAATTTATTTAGTTAATTTCTTGTGTTTACCCTAATCGTACGACCAACGACGGAACAAAGGTTGGTCACGAGGGTCTCAGAACACCCAAAGCCTTTTGTAGTGTAGTGTTAATTTTGTTAAAAAAAACTTTAAATTTTACTACATTCCAACCTACGAAAATTTGTTTATAGTCTTGTTTAGTTTATTTTAAACTCGTTTTGTCCTTGCGTACACCTTACCTCATACGTAGTGTACATAAGTTGTGAGAAATTCTAATGTTTAACCCAACGGCGAAAGGAGCCTATATCGACGTACATATACGATAGGGTAATGCTTTGCTCAGAGTCTTGCTTAAACAATAACTTTGGTTTGTCCAAGTAATCAGGGCCCGTTTGGTTTAAAGGGGTAGGGTTAGGATTTGGGGATGGTGAAAATATATGTTGTTTGGTATGTTTTTGTGAGGCCTGCAAATGGGAGTGAGTCCCATATATATAGGTGTGTGTAAAAGTCACCGCATTAGCCTACCTTGAGAAATACTTTCATTTTATGTGAGACCAAATATTATATCCACCACTCATATTTTATTTTATTTTAATTTTACAATAATAACATATTTAAATTTATACATAATATTCATGTATATCATATCATATATAATATATTACTTTATTATATTTTTCTCTCTCTTCATTTAATTCAAAACCTATATTAAATCTTAATCTAAATTCAAATCATAATCGTAATCTTAATCCAAATCTTAATCCTAAACGTATCTACAAAACAAACGGGCCTTAAATGTTTTTGACCAGGCCAGGGCATTTCAAATGTGGGCGATTTACATTTATTTATTAACATCACCCTCGCAGTTTATTCCTCTTTTGACATTCTGGTGGTAGGGGCATGCCCTCTCATAAGAGAAGGACCAATCGACATTAATATCCCGATCGACATAAACATTAAGATATGGATATTTTCCATATGACTTAACACAACCACATTTGTACTAGTAAATGCTTGTCGTGGCATCTAGATGTATTGTATTCTTTATTATGTACATACCTTCAGATTGATAGATGCTTTTCCTCTTGTCATTCTATGTGCACATAGATAATCACAACAGTTAAGTTACACCTTTTTCTAACCGGTAAAAAGTAATTTTATTAACGGAAAGATAACTATCATCGAGTATACAACTAGCATAAATAGGGCGAGCCAACCATAGAACAGCTTTTATTGATATTCCGTAGAACTGTTAGGTTCAATTCACATTTTCTTCAGTAGGTTCAGTCAAAAGTTGTTCATGTAACGAATTCATGTTAAAGTTTCTTAGTATAACTTCCTTAAAGTTGATACAATCAAGGAAGCGAGAACGAGGAAACAAATTTCTAGCGCCGAGTCTTTTAGTTCATGCACAAACGTATGGAGCCACCATCTCTTGGTCTGTGATCCTGGACTTCCTATAGTATAGTATTGTTAGAAACAAGGTTGCAAAAATCATGAATCGGTAGTCGGGCGGTCGACTACCTTGTAGCTTGTAATCGGTCTAGGCGGGATTAATCGGATTGGCATTTTTAGAAAATTTTAGGTATTTCCGCCAAGTTTAGTGTATTTTTGGCGAGTTTTATGTATTTTCGGCAAGAATTTTTCTAAAACAAACTTGTAATAAACTAAAACGGTTACTATAAGTGATCAAAATAAGTTTATGGTGAGTTTTGGGTACTTCTGGAAAGATTTGTGGGTTTCTGGGAAGTTTGACCATCATTGACCGCCGTTGATCACCGTTGACCACGGTTGACCTATTTTTTTGACCCAGTTACATAAATCGGCAAGGTTGGTGACCCTGTAACACCTAAGCGGCGATTAATCGGCCTTGTAGACCTTTTTTTGCAACACGGTTAGAAATGAAGGATTTGAGAAAATTCTTTTTCATTGATAAAAATGTAATTAAAGGTTTATTTTTATTTTTTTATTATTATTATTATTATTATTATTATTATTATTATTATTATTATTATTATTATTATTATTATTATTATAAACATCATTGTTGTTCCCGTTCACTATCGTTTAAAAGCAGTTTAAGTTTATAAAACAAGTTAAAAGTGAACTATGACCTAAATTAACATAAAGAAAACACACTAAGTAATTTTCAACATCATATTCTTATTAGAAATAAATCAACAAAGAATATGTTACCCAAGTACTTGCGGAATAGTACTTGGGATTGAAATAACAAAGTTGGGTGATTCTCTTTAAGCTCATCTAAGTCCGAAGCACAACTCTTAGAGCTCATTGAGCTATCTCGGAACTAAGTTGTATTTGGAGGAGTGAAAAGATGGCTCTGCGTGTGTGTGTTTTTACAATTCATGTTTAACCTTTTCACTCCATCTCTTATGCTATTTATACATGTATGATATTTGACTCTTTCCTAAGTGACAACCGACATCATGCGAAGACAAAATCTTGATGTATTTTGTCTCATTCTACAAAGACTATTCTAGGTAAGAGACAGACTACTTTCCTAAGTTCAGTGATGACACCGAGCACGATCTTTGCCATTCAGGGAAAGTTGACTTTGGTTGATAAGGACTTCGTCTTATCCGATTCAACCTTTCCCGCCTTGTCCCGCTCTTTCTTCGCCTTTACATCCTTCGCCTTCTACTTGGTTTGTCTTCGTAAGAAGTTGGAGAGGAATCTTAGGGATTCAAGTGAGTTATTGTCATCACTCACCGAATCCATCATCTTCTTCGACTCGGTCTCACCCTTTAAGTTCCGCCTTCACGGGTGGAGAGACTTCTTCTTTGTCTCATCGAGTATCACGAAGACGACTCACCGAGAGACTATGCACTCGATGACTGTTTGTGTTGGATTAAATACTTGGGCTATTTTCTATTCAAATCCTAGATTAAGGGTTTGGGTATTTATCGAACCCACAGTCTCCCCTATTGGATATACAAATAGCCTAAGTGGTTGATCGGTGTAAGTGAGCAAGAGGCTTCTTCTTACATCGAATGTACTAATGAATACAATAAGGAACACCGAGTAAATGAATAAAACATACATCGCTTATTGATCGATTACATAGTTCCTATCACTAGTACAAAAGATAAAACAAAATGATGTCAATCCGGATGGATTCCCAATGCTTCAAGCTTGACTTTCTTGGTGATGAGTGTTTCCACCGGGATGGTCTCGATCTTAGCATTCGTGTCTTGACAGAACTGGCGTTCTTTGAGATTAGATCCGAGAGGCCACAGAATATAGTCGATCATTGCGCCCACTCCACTGATCAATGTCACTCCATCTTTGAAATGCGGGGTTCCATAGACATCAATGTGGAATAGCCCTCTTCGTGCTCTTCAATCACTAGACAGTTCACAAAATTTACACCCTCAGCAGCTCTCTATTGCATTCAAGGCCGTGCACTTTGATCTCGGGTTGAAATCAACTCTTTTCCTTTTGCTAGTGGAAGCTTGTGGTTGAGATCCTTGAGGTGCGATCAAGGCAGTGAATTTTAGTTGGGTTGGTGCATCCTCACCTTTCATATCTTTTGCTAAGCATCTTCATCGACTCCTTGACCACCTTATTTTGCTTCTTTCCAATGATCGGACCAAGTTCATCAAGTTCGGTGATCCCAAAGTCACCGAATTTTAAGGGATCATGAACCTCAAAGTGTCTTTTGTCATCCCTACGTAAACATTCATAGCCAATGGTTTGGTGTTGGGAATGATTTTGACATCGATGATTTTTCAGAAGCCTTGGTGGTCATTGTCGATTATATTCTTTAATTACGCTTTGCACGAGCTTCAGCTTTTCTTTCTCTTTTCTTCATCTCGAGCTCTCATTGCGACCATTCGAGCACACAGGCTTCCATGAACTTCATCTGCTCGACCACTTTTGAGCTTGCTTGCATCTATTCCACATTTTCGACTTCTTCGCAATCACTTTGGTCAATGCCTCCTTAGTCTTCTTTTCATCCTTAGCTTGTTTCAATTTCCTCTCTTTAGCAAGGTGTTTGGTTAGTGTTGAGGAGTGAAGAGGTATTCTGTCACCGATTTTGTAGGAATCCTCTCGTGCTCGGTGGTTGTCGATGCCTTTGCCTTGTTCCGTCTCGAGGAAGATGATGCAATAATGGGAGGTGTTGTTGTCATGATTGGTGTTTGACCGCCGTTTGTTGTTATTGCTTGAGGTGGAAGTGATGAGATTGGTACCGCAGAGATGGTCGATGATGATGATGTTTGAGCCGCCGAGGGTGGTGGTGTTTGCTCCCCTCGGTGTGAAGAGGAGTTTCTTGAAGATATTCTCCCCTCAACTGCTGCCGTAGCGTCGGTGAGGGCAAGAGTTGGAGTAGGTCTTGAGGGGTGACCACTTGACCTTTGAAGGCTGATAGATTTCACCATCATGGCCTTTATTTCAAGTATCCGCTTGAAGACCGGTGACCTTTGCATCCAAGTTCGCATGAGATAACTCCAAGGCGCTCATTCGCGGACCAAGATTCCAAGCCATAGAAGACGAGGCTGAGTCAGGTAGCTACCGAGTGTTCAGTGAGTCCATGGTGATCAAGAGTCCGAATCAAGTTTGAAGACCACGAACATTTGCGGTCTTGAGCATCTCTATAAGGTCGGTGAGCTCGATGAATTTTTGCAGATATGCCTCAGCCGCCTCCAAAGACTTTGGCATTGGCTGGTCTTCTTTGACAGCGTCCACGATTTCATCAATCGTAACCCCAACCGTCTCAAGATGCTTGAGGAACTTAACCATGTGTTCATCCAGTTGACAAGATGGTGGTACATAAGATCTCTGTGCTCGTGAACATTTTCGTTGAAGGTGAGCACATCGATCTAAGGTCGGAATCGGCGGCGACTTGATGTGTTGATCCCAAACTGTCAAGAACCCCGTAAAATGCTTCCTTGTAGCCCTCTTGATCCACGTAACCATTGTCTTCGGTGAGTGGAAGAACATTGTCAAACCTTTTGAATTGGTCGGAGTGGAGGATGAGGTGAGTCATTGTCTTGATTTGAAAAGGTGACTCGATCTGCGTCATGGATCGCCGAGGCTCTTGTTCGGTTTGAACCTCGGCCACCACTTCTTCTCCTGCCGATAAGATTTCTTCATCACTTTCAAGAAGGTCATTGATGAGTGTCTAATACTCATCATTTTCATACTATCTAGATCGCAAAACATCCGAAAACACTCAAATGCATCAAAATGATGAAATATCACAAACAAGTGTTTTATGTGTTTTAAATGCAAAATACCAAAATCGATGAAAACGATCAAGTTTGCATAATTGGCGCTTTAGTCCTCGAGTTACAAAAGTTGTCAAAAACAGGTCCTGTAATTCAAAAACTTGTAAATGTCATTTAAGGTCCATAGGATTCAAAAGTTGTCAAAATAAACCTTTAAAGTTTAAAATCACAAATGACAACTTTAGTCCCTAAACTTTGAAAAATGTCAATAATAGTTCTTGGTTAATTTAAAAAGTGAAAACTATCAAATATTAACCTTATACTATTCATAAATGACAAGAATGGTCCTTATGGTAAACTTTTGGAAAATTACAAGTTTGGTCCCTAGAGTTACAAAATTGGCAATTTTAGTCCTTGGACTTGTAAAAAATGGAAAATATTCAAATGTTATCCTTGTACTATTAAAGATTGGCATGAATGGTCCTTATTATAAGTTTAGAAAAGTTGCTAGTTCAGTCCCTTTATTTTCAAGAATTACACAAATGGTCCTTGTACCTTAGTAATACCAAACGGACCTAAATTAAATCCAAACAAATCCAAATCCACTTAAACCAGCTGGCCCAATCAACCCAAGCCCAAAACCCGACCCAGCGTTTTAAAACAGAGAAACGCGCGCCACTGTTCACCATCCCCTACCCTTTCCACCTGCTACCACTCCTATACCTCCACCTGGTTTCACCACCTCACCAACACCTTTCCACCTCACATAACAGCTGGTTACTCATTCCCCTCCACCTCTACATAAGCCAAGAAGCATTAATTGCAGAAAACCACCCAAAGACTTTTGGCGCCAAAAATGTAAAATCAAAGGTTGAGATTACTTTGACCTATCCAATGGTGGGAAATGATCAGAAAGAGGAGAGGATGCTTTTTGATGTCTATAAAGAAGGAAAAGAAGACTGAGTAGCAAGTTGTCACAAGTTTTAGACCCTTCATAGTGTAGATTTAATTTCTTGTCATTTTCAGTTTCAAGATTAAGTGTTTATGTCTGTTTTTAAATAGTTAAGTCAATTTGTATTTCATTTCTCTGTTGTAATCAGTTTTTATGTTAATGAAAATTGATTTTTAAAAGTGAAATTTCATAGTTGTTTTATTATCGTTTTGATCAATCTCACCGCTTATTAGCTTATTTTCAAGTTCCTTTAGCTTATCTCAAGATTTATTTTAGCTTGTTAAATATCAAATCAAAAAATTAAAAAAAAATCTAGAAAATACTTGAAAAATAAAAATATGTCTAAATCAGTTTCAAAGCTTCATTAAGCTTTATTTCCTGTTTTATTAAGCTTACATAAGCTCAATATAGCTTATTGTGGGTTTATTTTGGTTACATACTCAGTTCTACTCTAAAACAATTCCACAACAAAAGTCAATGTAGAAGCTTTTGTGTTTTTGATCATGTATATGGTTGATGCAAGGTCTTGATTTGGGGTTGGACTTTAGTAGTTTAGTATAGATAGGGTTACGGTATAATCTTCACATAAAATTTGGACCTCATGTAAGTTTGGTTTCCTTTTCTTTAAAACTGCCATGTATGCTCAGTCTCAGTTCAATCTATATTTAATCATGATAGTGCTTGAATTTGCTTTATTTTAGCTCTAGGATTATTGTTAGATTTCCATTTTCAATATTGCACTAGTAGAAGTAAGATTAGGTAGTAGGTTGTTTATCAGTTCATATAAGGAGTGTTTGGATTTGTTGTGGCAGATATGCTAGAGGGTGTTTGTGAAGTTGTTCTTATTTGATGTACATTACAATACAATCTAGTAACTCGAGTTCAAGCAATAAAACACGTCCTTATTTCATAAAAGTCAAAATCATTTTAAAACACTTTAGGCTAAAAGCATTAGAATGTTAGATTGCATAATCATATATACTTGTGAAAGTTGTTTAAGTAGCTTAATCTAGTTCCATATCGACAATATAGCTTATTTAGTCCATAGAATCGGTTGTAAGTTCATTAAAGTCAAACTTTTAGTTTTCTTAAAAGTCAAATTGTGTCCTGTGCACAAGTGAATCGGTCATTTTCAAGAGCTTGTAAAAGCTCCCAAGTGCACCATAGCTTGTCATTCTTGGTTCTTTGGATAGCTAACCAAGCCTCTTAAGGTCCCAAGTTCAATTTTCCATTTTGTAGCTTATTCTCTAGGGTCGCTAGTGACTTTATTTTTGTCCCATTTACTTTTACATAATTACTCGATGGATAACAAGCTTTTCTTAAGCTCCTTATAAGCTCCACAGTGGTACCATAGCAGAGCTTTGGCTTTTGGAAAGCCAACCCACCCATCTCTATTCCGTTTTCATTTTTCCAATTTTAGCTTATTTACCTAACTCGCAATTGCTTTTAGATCATCCATTTTTGTCTAAGTGTACCAAGAATCGTTGTTTTCAAGATTTTCAAAAGCTTCTCAAGAGCTTATTTGTGAAAACCAAACTTTGTAACTTAGTTCTTTGGAAAGCTCACTGGTCAACTTATTAATTGCAGTGTTTATTTTCCTTTGTAGCTTATTACGATTGCTTAAATTTGATCTAGAGTGCCTAGTAAACCAAAAGGTGTCTTCGTGTTACGCTTAAGCTTAAGCTTATTTTAGGTTTGTTTAGTGCTTATTTATAAGTTCTTTTGCTTTTCGCTTATCATTATAGCTTATTATCATTAGTTTAACTAATTTCCGCTTCCTTTTCTTATTTACTAGCTTATAAGCCAATTGGCTTAAACTCTTTAGCTTATTTCCATTTTCTAAGCCATTGTTAAGAAAATTAAGCTCTCATGAGCTTATTACTTGGTTTCATAAAAGTCATAGTTACAAAAAGTTCTTATTTTCTTGTGTTTAATAAGTTGCAAAAGAAAATCAAAAATAAAATGTTTAGCAAAAGGGGTGGCGTGCTCGAACCCGAGACCTCCCCTTTATGAGAGTGTTAGTGTGTGCACCGGATACCAATTGCCCTTGGGACTTGTCTTGGTCATATCTACACAATCAAATACTTAACCACTCTTTGGCCGCTTAGCTTATTTGGTTAGTTCAAATTATTTTTAGCTTATTTTCAAAACAACTTCCACGCTTTTATTTTATTAAATTCGATGTTTAAAGTATTTTATGTGAAAGTTTCATTTTTCTCATTTGTTTTAGTATTTTAAACATTTAATTAGTGTTATATAGTATTTAATTCATAATAAAAAATATAAAAGTCAAAAAAATATAAATCTTTTTTCTAAAATTTTCTTTTATCATATAGTATGTAATAAAATTAGTTTTACATTCGTAGGCCTTTTATTTCAATAATTTTACGTTTTGTCTTGCGCTCCAGCGTAATTTTCGTACATAACGCTCGTTTTAGTTTTAAGTAACGTTTTTAGATAATTTGAGTTTACGTTTTAGTTAAAATAGTTTATTTAAGTTATTTTATTTTATAAAATCATAAACGTTCATCGATCTGTAAAAATAGTGATAGCGTTTATTTAATATATTTTATCTTTTATTTCTTTTAATTTGCATTTAAGTCATTGTAATTTGTAGATCTTTTCTTTAGGTAATTTTCCATCAATATCCTTATCGATCACTATCCTTAGTGATCATTCTATCATCGATCAAGTGTTTAATACACCAATTCATCCTCCTGGGACTTAACGACCAGTGAATCCCTATATTCCTCGATCTTAAATTGCATTTGGTTTACGAAATGTTTTAAGTTTGTTACGGTTGACCATTCACAAGTGGTTAGCTTGTGTAATTAAACTTGACGGTTCAAAGACCGATCAAATTTTACGCCCGCACGCCGGGAGGTCAGAAGTGTTTTAAGCATTTCCGATCCGTGCTTGCACATATACCACCTTTTGTAAACAATTTTTCAAAATCAAAAGTTCATTAACACTTTTTCTAAAGTGTTAACAACACCAAAAATATTTTCATTCTTTGTTTTTTCAAAATATTTATCCAAAATCCAAAATATTCATCTTTACTCTCTTACCCTTTTGATTCTTTATCCCTTTACCCTCATCCATTTGATTCTAACTTTTCTATTCTCATGGAATCTCTCGACTACGACGAAATCTGGAACGGTTGAAAAACTTCCTATTTTATCACAAATGTCAAGAATTCGTGTTGTTCGTGATGATCCATTGATTCTGCGTAGGGAAATAGAACGAAACCGGGGTGACAAAGGACCGTGCACGTCCATCCGATAATGGAGGTGCTAAATCGTCCAACCTACGGTTATCCAAAGATCTAACCCCTCAATTGCTCCTAAGCCGTCTAAAATTGATCCTAAACTTTCACGATTTACGGTTAAAAGCAAACATGCGATCTGGACCGGTGACTAGCAAGAATGACTTGCCTAATCTTCACGCTTCTCAAGAACCGTAACCGAGACCATAACGGAAGTAGTGGAAATTGCTAGCTCGTGAGCACACCACTTATCCCACCTCCGGATTTTCAAAATGTTCTTTGAGTCTAAATAGTCATTCGAGATCACCATGTTGGTTTTGTTGATTCTTTGAATGAACTGATTCCTTCTCATAACTCTCAAATAGAATCGTTTATTCCTTGTGTCGGTTGTGGTGAGCCTCTTTTGGTTCACCACAGCCATTGTGTACGTGTGTAAAGTGTGGTAATGATATTCGGAGCGGGAGTTGTTTGATTTGTGGTTCGAGGAATTCATTTGATTATGATCCTAATCCGAACTCATTTAACGACCCTCAAATTTTCCAATTACCCACCACACCGACTTATCTTCATATAATCAACAATATCTTTGTGAATTTTGTGGAGGTCCTCACCAAGGATTTGAATGTCAATCCGAAACACGATTGTCTATGAACAGCTCTCCGTGATGCTCGTAACTTTGGTTATGACCAATATCCATATGATTCACCAATCCGGCCTCAGCAGTTTCTTGTTGTGAGAATATGGAGGTCCCCATTTCACTCGATTGTCAAACAGGGAATCCATTTCCTTGTAACAATTACGACTATCCATATCACGACCAATCTCCACAATGCCAAATAACTCAAACTCCTCAAAGAACTCAACAAGACACTTATCTAGAGCTTGGAGTTAGTGAAAAGAACCGAGGAGTCGAGTAAGACAAGATTCATAATGTTCCCGCTTTTTTGTGTATATTGTGGGGTCCTCATGATGATTATCAATGTCAACCTTCCGGTTTGACAAATCTCCAATCCCACAATGTCCCGTCATTCAAAATTCACATGAGAAACCATGGAAGAATTGCTAGTCAAGAGCGTGTCTAAAATAAATTCCCAAATTGCTTTTGAAAATCTATTAGGGAATTAATTGCAAAAGAAAAAGCAATGATCTAGCTCTCAATTTCGCTTTTATTCACGATGATGTTGATGATGAAGACACACTTGAAGATTCATCAAGTTCATCGGTGGATATTCCAATGATTGAGATTCATTCTCATGTAATCGCTATCACACCAAGCTCCCACTCACCTCTTAACATGGGGGACTAACATCTTGACACTGTTCACGAAAAGGAATCGGACGAATTCATAAAGTCTAGTGTTGAGGACCTTGTCCCAATCCCGAGAGAGTCACGGGGAACTTTGATCATGTGTGTGATATCCCTCCCTCTTGTCTTCCAAAATGATCATATTGAGATGTTCTCTCGATTCGATGAGAACTATTCTTTATCTTGTGGAGACATAAGTTATGTGGGGAATTACCTTACGAGCTTGTCGACTAGGAGAGAGAATGATGAAGAAATAATCCAAGACGAAGCTCTTCGCCTTACATTATTGAATGTTAATCTTCTCATTTCTAGAATCGAGGCTTTTGATGAAAAGCCTACTTCATATCTATCCCCTTTGAGGATAGTGAACTTTGTTCAATGATTCTATTCCTAATTGCAAGCGCTCCATTTTGATCATATGGGAGAGAAGATTAGTGGTATTACCACTTCTCATTCTCATAATTCTCTCCCGAT
Source organism: Chrysanthemum lavandulifolium (assembly GCA_022545495.1). NCBI lineage: Eukaryota > Viridiplantae > Streptophyta > Magnoliopsida > Asterales > Asteraceae > Chrysanthemum > Chrysanthemum lavandulifolium. Next base: position 87,409,919 of record CM040240.1, read on the forward strand.
TATGAATCATTCACTTTTGAGGAGTTCCCTGAACTCGGTCAAATCAATCTCGAATATGAATCATTTTCCTTTGAGGAGTTCTCCGTGAACTCACTCATATCATATCTCCACCGAGTATGATAACTTCTATTTTGATCTAGACACACCGGGATATGTCTAGACCAATTGAGCTTAAAGATGAAATTCATGCTATCATGAATTCCGCTCGATGATGATGAGTTAGTCAAGATTATTATCATGACTTTCTTTCTCTTCTTCACCTATCCCGTAGCTTCTCCCATTCTTCACCCTTTGGGAATGAAGACATTATCTTTGACCCGCATTTTCATTTATCATTTGTGGCGGGTCTTTCTATGTATATCTCATCGGTGTGGAACTTTCACGTACTTCAATGTTTATACAAACATCTTGAATGAAAGTCCGATGGAGATTGTTTCTTCCACTTTGCTTCCCATGAACAAATTAATTGGGTCGAGTCAAGCTAGCGACTGAAATCAAAACGATGAGTTTAACATGGGTTTTCACCCGTGTGTACCACACTAGTGTGGGGGATGTCCCACATGTTGTATAGAGACCTTAAAATGAATGAAAATTGTAAATATTAAAAGAGAATAATTGTTGTGTTTCTACACTTAGCTAGTAATGTTATCTTTTACGTTCTAAGTTTCGGCATAACTGGCTACTTTGAATATTGAGGACAATATTCATTTCTAAGTGTGGGGAAATTCAGCAAATTTGATCATAAATGTACCCTTTTAGTCCCTTTTCCCCAAAATGGCCAAATTTTAAAAATTTTATTTAGTGGAAGTACTATGTACTAAACACAACAAATGGTAATCAGTCCACCATGTCTAACCCACATAAGGATTGGCTAATCCAGAGCAAACGGCTCTTGGTAAAGATATCTCAAACCGTTTATGGCTTGCAATTTGCCCAAAATTGTATGGTATTCATTCACCATATCTTTAGTTAGTGAAGAGTTGGCTAGCCCATAAGTTTATGGCTTGTGGTAAAGGCGATTGAAATCCATAATTGGTAATCGACTCACCAAAGATAATTTATCTAAGAGTTGGCTAGTCCGTAGCAAAGCGGCTTACAGTAAAGACAAATCAAATCCGATTGACAACTTATGATTTGCTCAAAATCATTTGGTTATCATTGTGCCAAAGTTCTTACTTGAACTAAAACAATTGGCTACTCCGAAGTAATGGCTTTTGGTAAAGAGATAAAATCCATTAACTTTTCATAAAACATTGCTAGGGACTAGCAATATCTTAATGTGGGGGATTGATGAGTGTCTAAATACTCATCATTTTCATACTATCTAGATCGCAAAACATCCGAAAACACTTTAAATGCATCAAAATGATGAAAATATCACAAACAAGTGTTTTATGTGTTTTAAATGCAAAATACCAAAATCGATGAAAACGTATCAAGTTTGCATAATTGGCGCTTTAGTCCCTCGAGTTACAAAAGTTGTCAAAAGCAGGTCCACCGGTAATTCAAAACTTGTAAAATGTCATTTAAGGTCCATAGGATTCAAAAGTTGTCAAAATAAACCTTTAAAGTTTAAAATCACAAAATGACAACTTTAGTCCCTAAACTTTGAAAAATGTCAATAATAGTCCTTGGTTAATTTAAAAGTGAAAACTATCAAATATTAACCTTATACTATTCATAAATGACAAGAATGGTCCTTATGGTAAACTTTTGAAAATTACAAGTTTGGTCCCTAGAGTTACAAAATTGGCAATTTTAGTCCTTGGACTTGTAAAAAATGGAAAATATTCAAATGTTATCCTTGTACTTTTAAAGATTGGCATGAATGGTCCTTATTATAAGTTTGGAAAAGTTGCTAGTTCAGTCCCTTTATTTTCAAGAATTACACAAATGGTCCTTGTACCTTAGTAATACCAAACGGACCTAAATTAAATCCAAACAAATCCAAATCCACTTAAACCAGCTGGCCCAATCAACCCAAGCCCAAAACCCGACCCAGCGTTTTAAAACAGAGAAACGCACGCCACTGTTCACCATCCCCACCCTTTCCACTTTCTACCACCCTATACCTCCACTGGTTTCACCACCTCACCAACACCTTTCCACCTCACATAACACCGGTTACTCATTCCCTCCACCTCTACATAAGCCAAGAAGCATTAATTGCGAAAACCACCCAAAGACTTTTGGCGCCAAAATGTAAAATCAAAGGTTGAGATTACTTTGACCTATCCAATGGTGGGAAATGATCGAAAAAGAGAGGATGCTTTTGATGTCTATAAAGAAGGAAAAGAAGACCGAGTAGCAAGTTGTCACAAGTTTTAGACCCTTCATAGTGTAGATTTAATTTCTTGTCATTTCGCCAAGATTAAGTGTTTATGTCTATTTTTAAATAGTTAAGTCAATTTGTATTTCATTTCTCTGTTGTAATCAGTTTTTATGTTAATGAAAATTGATATTTAAAAGTGAAATTTCTCATAGTTGTTTTATTACTGTTTTGATCAATCTCAGCTGCTTATTAGCTTATTTTCAAGTTCCTTTAGCTTATCTCAGCATTTATTTTAGCTTGTTAAATATCAAATCAAAAAAATAAAAAAAAATCTAGAAAATACTTGAAAATAAAAATATGTCTAAATCGGTTTCAAAGCTTCATTGCTTTATTTCTGCTTTATTAAACTTACATAAGCTCAATATAGCTTATTGTGGGTTTATTTTGGTTACATACTCGATTCTACTCTAAAACAATTCCACCAACAAAAGTCAACTGTAGAAGCTTTTGTGTTTTGATCATGTATATGGTTGATGCGGTCTTGATTTGGGGTTGGACTTTAGTAGTTTAGTATAGATAGGGTTCTGGTATAATGTTCACATAAGCTGGACCTCATGTAAGTTTGGTTTCCTTTTCTTTAAAACTGCCATGTATGCTCAGTCTCAGTTCAATCTATATTTAATCATGATAGTGCTTGAATTTGCTTTATTTTAGCTCTAGGATTATTGTTAGATTTCCATTTTCAATATTGCACTAGTAGAAGTAAGATTAGGTAGTAGGTTGTTTATCAGTTCATATAAGGAGTGTTTGGATTTGTTGTGGCAGATATGCTAGAGGGTGTTTGTGAAGTTGTTCTTATTTGATGTACATTACAATACAATCTAGTAACTCAGTTCAAGCAATAAAACCTGTCCTTATTTCATAAAAAGTCAAAAATCATTTTAAAACACTTTAGGCTAAAAACTGTTAGAATGTTAGATTGCATAATCATATATACTGTTGTGAAAGTTGTTTAAGTAGCTTAATCTAGTTCCATATCAGCTTAATATAGCTTATTTAGTCCATAGAATCAGTTGTAAGTTCATTAAAGTCAAACTTTTAGTTTTCTTAAAAAGTCAAATTGTGTCCTGTGCACAAGTGAACTGGTCATTTTCAAGAGCTTGTAAAAAGCTCCCAAGTGCACCATAGCTTGTCATTCTTGGTTCTTTGGATAGCTAACCAAGCCCTCTTAAGGTCCCAAGTTCAATTTTCCATTTTGTAGCTTATTCTCTAGGGCTGCTAGTGACTTTATTTTGTCCCATTTACTTTTACATAATTACTCGGTGGATAACAAGCTTTTTCTTAAGCTCCTTATAAGCTCCACAGTGGTACCCATTAGCATGTGAGCTTTGGCTTTGGAAAGCCAACCCACCCATCTCTATTCCGCTTTTCATTTTCCAATTTTAGCTTATTTACCTAACACCGCAATTGCTTTTAGATCTGTCCATTTTGTCTAAGTGTACCAAGAATCGGTGTTTTTCAAGATTTTCAAAAGCTTCTCAAGAGCTTATTTGTGAAAACCAAACTTTGTAACTTAGTTCTTTGGAAAGCTCACTTGGTCAACTTATTAATTGCAAAGTTTATTTTCCTTTTGTAGCTTATTACGATTGCTTAAATTTGATCTAGAAAGTGCCTAGTAAACCAAAAAGGTGTCTTGTTTCTGAGTTAAGCTTAAGCTTATTTTAGGTTTGTTTAGTGCTTATTTATAAGTTCTTTTGCTTTTTCAGTTATCATTATAGCTTATTATCATTAGTTTAACTAATTTCAGCTTTCCTTTTCTTATTTACTAGCTTATAAGCCAATTGGCTTAAACTCTTTAGCTTATTTCCATTTTCTAAGCCATTAAGAAAATTAAGCTCTCGCGAGCTTATTACTTGGTTTTCATAAAAGTCATAGTTACAAAAGTTCTTATTTTCTTGTGTTTAATAAGTTGCAAAAAGAAAATCAAAAAAATAAAATGTTTAGCAAAAAGGGGGTAGGCAGGCTCGAACCTGAGACCTCCCCCTTTATGAGAGTGTTAGTGTGTGTACCTGGATACCAATTGCCCTTGGGACTTGTCTTGGTCATATCCTACACAATCAAATACTTAACCACTCTTTGGCCGTTTAGCTTATTTGGTTAGTTCAGCTTATTTTTAGCTTATTTTTCAAAACAACTTCCACAGTTTTTATTTTTATTAAATTCAGTGATGTTTAAAGTATTTTATGTGAAAGTTTCAGATTTTTCTCATTTGTTTTAGTATTTTTAAACATTTAATTAGTGTTATATAGTATTTAATTCATAATAAAAAATATAAAAGTCAAAAAATATAAATCTTTTTCTAAAATTTTCTTTTATCATATAGTATGTAATAAAATTAGTTTTACATTCGTGAGGCTTTTATTTCAATAATTTTACGTTTTGTCTTGCGCCCAACAGTAATTTTCGTACATAACGCCGCTTTAGTTTTAAGTAACGTTTTTAGATAATTTGAGTTTACGCTTTTAGTTAAAATAGTTTATTTAAGTTATTTTATTTTATAAAATCATAAACGTTCATCGATCCGTAAAAATAGTGATAGCGTTTATTTAATATATTTTATCTTTTATTTCTTTTAATTTGCATTTAAGTCATTGTAATTTGTAGATCTTTTCTTTAGGTAATTTTCCATCAATATACTTCATCGATCACTATCCTTAGTGATCATTCTATCATCCGATCAAGTGTTTAATACACCAATTCATCCTCCGTGGGACTTAACGACCCGAGAACTCCCTATATTCCTCGATCTTAAATTGCATTTGGTTTCGAAATGTTTTAAGTTTGTTACGGTTGACCATTCACAAGTGGTTAGCTTGTGTAATTAAACTTGACGGTTCGGCACCGATCGATCATCATCGATTTTAGCAACTCGAGAACCTCAACAGCGCTTAACAAGGGGTGGGAATGGGTTCCATATCGTGGTGGTATTGATCCTCCGAGTCTTTGTCCCGTGGACCCCTCGGACAATGGTGGGAGTTTCCAGCGTCTTCTCTGGAGTCGGGATTGGTTTTGGGTTCCAGATCGGTGGGTTGTTCCTTTCCTCCGAGTCTTTGTCCCCAGTGACCCCTCGAGACATCGTGGGTATTTCAGTTCCTTTAGCGAGTCGGTGAATGTTGTATCCCTATCGGTGGGTTGTTTGTTTCCCCAGTCTTTGGGATCGTCGGTGTGCCCTCGGACAAAGGCTTGGATTTGCTAATGTCATCACCGGGCGATGTGGGCGCCCCCTACCGGGTTGTATTTGTCCCTACGAATCTTGGGGAGTAGTAGGTGTGACCAAGCGCACCGATCGTGATGTATCGTGTCGCCGTTGTCATGGGGTGGTTGTTGCACAGTCGGTGGTTGTCTTTTTGGTCTCGTGCTTTTGTGCCTCTTAGGCGGTGCTCCTGAAGCCTCGGGGCCACGAGACTTTGGTTTAGTCTTAGTCCCGGTCTGAGACTTCCCTTTCTCTTTAAGAGGCGGGGTTTGGAGACATCGATCCCTCACAGTTGTTTACAACCATATGGCCGTCAATTCAATAGGTGTGACAAGGGATGGGTCCTTTTGAAAGTTTGAAGGACTCGGGATGCCGGTAAATTTCCAAATTTTTCATCCTAAGTATAATTGGCACCCGAACGATTGTAAGCACAAGAGACAAACCTAGGATACGAAATATACTTAGTCCTAGTTTTGCTCAGTAGCTTCGTTACAAGATCACTTGTAAATGATCTCCCTATGTTGACAAGACCCCATTCATCAGTAAGATGCCATCATCAATGAATAGAGTTAACTGCTCAGTGGATGAGTGGTTCCCACGAGGACACGAATCACAAAAGTGAAAAGGATCCTCGAGCCACGGAGAATGAACTTTTAGTGGTGGGGTCTTGTCCAAAATGTTGGATCCAAAACGATTTGTTTTAACCCATCCTTCATCGTAGAAGGTTCGGGATGGGCGACATAAACACCTTTGTTGTAATCTAACCTGTTGAAGTGCAAAAGTTTTGTAATCCGAGGTGTATTGTTGCCCATTAAGATCGAACTCGATGAGATACTCACCGAGTGGTCTAAGGTTATTCTCATCGGTTGAAGGTGTCGGGTCAAATGCTTTAGCAATTGCCCAAACTCCCGAGGTAGTTTGGGTACACCACCGAGGACATTTACAAAGGCCGTTTGAGTGGGCGGTTGAATAAAATTTTACAATGTATTTATAGGTTGGGACATTTTCGTGGTATTCAAAATTACCTATGACATTGTTTGTTTTGAATTCAACGTTAGTGAGATCCCCTCACCGAGAAGCAAGCCGGAGAGATTGTGTTCTATCCATATCTATTAAAGAAGTTTTAGGGTTTTAAAAACGTTTGGCAAGAACAATCAAAATGTTTAGATCTCTCTAGTTTGTGATGAAAACTTTTGTAAATGTTTACAAGGAAGGTCTTCCAAAAGAGGTTTTGAGCACACAAAATGTTTTTGAATTTTTTTGAAATGATTTTGACAGAGTTTAGTTGCGTAAAAAGATTTGTGTGTGTTGTTTGTGTTGAAGAAGAGGTATTTATAGAGTGATAAGAGGGTGTTTTGTGTACAAATGGAAATATCAAGAGTCGGTTTTGAAAGACTCTTGAATTTCCACATTTAATGCTACCACTCCATTACCCACAAAGAAAATCCGTTTTTAAGGAACGATTGGCAAAGACAAGATAAAGTGCACTTTGCGAGAGATAAAATATCAATTTGATATTTTTTGTGAGAGGCATTAAATGCCAAGTGGGATGACATGAAGACAAAGAGACATATATTCCTTTATTAAATTGGCATAGTGATGAGTGTCTAATACTCATCGTTTTTGTACCATTTAAACTGCAAAACATCCGAAAACACTCGAAATGCATCAAAATGATAAAAATATCACAAATAAGTGTTTTATGTGTTTTAAATGCAAAAATATCAAAATCTGGTGAAAAACGATCAAGTTTGCATAATTGGCGCTTAGTCCCTCAAGTTTCAAAAGTTGTCAAAAGCAGGTCCTGGTAAAACCAAATAAAGAAAATATCATTTCAGTCCCTAGGATTCCTAAGTTGTCAAAATTGGTCCTTGAGATTTAAATTTACAAAATTACAACTTAGGTCCTTTAACTTTCAAAAATGACAACTTAGGTCCTTAACTTTCAATAATGACAAGATAGGTCCCTAAACTTTCAAAGCTTGTCAATTTTGGTCTCTTGAAACAAGTTTGGAAAATTACGGGTTTGGTCCTTGGTCTTTTCGAAAAATACAACTTTAGTCCTTGTATTTAAAACATAAGCCTTGTCAAAATAGATATGACCCCACCGCCACTTAAACCATTTGACCCCTGTCATTAGTCTTTTGGACCCCGGTGTCAAACAAAGTCAAACTTGCAGACTTTACCCACCCACCTTCTTCCCCACTGGACCACATCCCGCAACCCCGCCACACTCACCCATCACCTCTCACCTCACCTTATCTCTTCCAAGCCCTCCTCATCATCATACCTAGCCACCCCTAGTTGCGCCTAAAAGCCCCACAAATCAAATACAAGTTTTCCCGCCAAATGAAGAAATGGCCATAATCAACTCAAAGCATCCAATGGCGATTATATTGATGGGATTTGATCGGAGGACACGTGGAAAGCCATTGGAAGTATAAAAAGGGAAGAAGAAGAAAGGAACAAGTAGTTTTAGTTTTAATTTCTCTTGTATGTCGTTTTTCTTAAATTCTCTCAATTAGTAGTTTAAAATGTAATCTTAAGCTCTTATTGTATTCAAACTAAGTTTCTTAATCATTTTACTTCATTTCCGTCCTTAATTCAAGGTTTAACTTAAATTTCATATTTGCATATTCACTTTGAGAAAGCTAGTTTTAAACCATCAGATTAAAGCTCCCAAGCGCTTTATTTTACATCAAACACGTTTAATCAAGCTTATTAAAGCTTTTGGTAAGCTTGGAAAACAGATTAAATCAAATTTGATCAATGGTCAACAAAAGTCAACTTGGTGCAATTTTGGTTCAAGCATCTTTGGAGAAGGAATTGGGGTGATGCAGACTTGGTATTGGGTTGGATATGGCTTAGTATAGTGGTCTTGTGGTTTGGTTTTAGTCTGCAACTCAAGTTGGTGATCTGTGAGTTTCTATCTCATTTTCCTTTTCACTTCAGTTGCAAACTGTGTTTATATCTGTATCTTTGGTTAAGAATGGTTTAGACATGTTTATTTAGTGTTAAGTAGTGTAATCAGAGTTAGCTTTTTTGATTAGACAAGCTTGTTCAGTGGTTGTCTCTTTTAAATTACAAAACTGTCATAAATATGGTGTTTGGATCAGCTTTATACATTGTGCCATAGGTTAGCTCAGTAGTTAGAGCTTGTTGTTTCAAGATTGGTTAGCTTATTAGAACTCATTCTAGTGATTATCTTGTGCCTGCACATGCCCAAAGTCAAAATTCCATTTCATTTGATCTAGCAGCTTAACTGTTGATGATTTTACAAATCCAAATCTTGTTTTGTGTTTAAATTCCATAAACATTGCTTGCATTAAGTTCATTTCATCAATAAATATCATTATCAGTCCTAAAATTAAGATCAAATCTCATGGAAGTCAACTTTCCATTTTCATGTCAAAAGTCGAAAGTTGGAAAAGTCGGTTTTGGATAAGCGAGTTGATTTTTAGTAATTCATTTACGGGTCAAAATCAAGATAGCTTGGCATTTTAAAACTTGATTGGCCCCTTTCTTATTGTCATTTTGTTGAATTTTATCAAATTTTAGGAGTCTCAAAAAGGCTTGTGAATGAAGGCTTATGTGCCCTGTGCAGAGCACTGAGACTGCACAGGACTTGTGCAGTTTTTGTAGCTCTTGCACAGAGCTCAATAGAGCTCACCTAGGTCTAGTTTTTGGTTTTAAGGTTCTTGGCCAGGTCTTCTCCAAGTCCCAAGTACTGGTTATCCTTTTCAGCTTATCTGGTAGCTTGTGCATAAGCTCAAAGTTGCCACCTAAAACTGTTTTTAGCTTATATCTCAAAATCATCAAATCTTGGTATATTGCAATCCAGAGGTTATGGGTTGTTGTTTTTAGTTGATTTAGAGTTGTTTTAGCTTATTGTAGATGGTGTATCAGTTTGGTGCTTGTTTTGTCCCTTTAGCTTATCCAAGTGCTTATTTCATAAGCACTTTGCACATCAGTTTCAATTTCTTGCACATAACCTCCTGTTTTTCCATTTTTCCTAGATTCCTAATATTATTTTAGAGTTTTCCTGAAATTTTCAGATTTTTCCTAGCTTGTTTGCTATTTTTCTTGATTTTAATTAGTTTTTAAGCTTTTTAAATAGCTTTTAATCCAATTAATTCAGAAAAGTTTCAAAAAAATAATTTTTCATTTTTCTTAAGTTAAGATAAATACAAAAAGTTAAAAAATATTTTTCTAGATTTTTTTAGTTAAATTTGTATTTTAAATAATTTAATTAGTTTTAAATAGTTTTTAATTCCTAGAAAATAGAAAATAATCGAGAAAAATACAAAATAGTTTTAAAATTCTCTTTTGATATTTTAGATTTTCCAAGTTATAATTTTATTTTCTAGCTTTATTTCCTATTTTCTTGTATTTTAGGCTATTATTAATTAGTTAAAAATAGTTTTTAATTAATAATAATTAGATAATTAGTTATAAAATAATTTTCTTTTTCTAAAAATTTTCTTTATCATTAGGTTTGTAAAATGTCATTTCATATTTTTAGGATTTATATTGTGTAAGTTTCACGTTTTCATTTTACGCTACGTAGTTTTTAATTAAAGTTTTATAAAACATAAAAACAAAACATTATTTTGCAAATAGTGATAGCGTTTATTTAACATTTTTATCTTTTAATTTCCTTTAATTTGCATTTAAGCCCACATAGTTTATGGGCTTTCTCTTTAGGTATAGATCAATCACTATCTTTTCCTTTCGGATCCTCCGATCACTTTACATTTGATTATTCTCGCGCAAACGTTGGGACTTAACGACCGGGAAAACACTATACTCCCGATCTTCATTGCATTTGTGCTTAAACCGTTTTAAGTTTGTTCGACGGACCATTCATGAGTGGCGAGCTTGAGTGATAAAACTTGCGGTTTGCACGGACCACATAGTTACCAACCTAGGACATTAAAGTAATCGATACTTGGACCATTTAGTTACTCATTCAATGCTCTTTGTCAAGTATCGGGGACCCCGAATGAGTCTTACTCATTCAAATGAGAGGTTGATTAAGGGTTTTCGAGGAGGATGAACCATTTGAGAGAACTTCTCGAGATTGGTTTCGGATACTTGACTTTCAATGTCAAGCATTCCCAATTCAGCTTCGGTCTCCTGAAGGTAGGTTCATCAAGGGTTTGGTGAAGATATCGGCAGTTGATATTCACTAGGGATGAAATGAAGTTCTATGTCTCCTTTCATTATGCGATCCCCGATGAAGTGATATCGATATCAATGTGTTTGGTTCTTTGGTGGAGGATGGGTTGTTGGAGATTGCAATTGCACTAGTGTTATCACGGAAGATGGGCACCATTTTGTAATGGATGTCATAGTCACCGAGTTGACTTTTCATCCATAACACATTGGCACAACATCTGCTCAGACTACATATTCACTTTCACCGAGGACATAGCCACCGATTGTTGCTTTTGCACTCCAACACACCCGTTTTCCTCCAAGAAATTGACAGGACCCCGAGGTACTTTTTCAGTCCATGTTGCGACCGGATAATCGAATCGAGTAACCGCGAGATCAAACCCCGGCATATTGGATAATATAGTCCAAGGTTTGGGGTTCCTTTCAGTGTACCGAGTATTCTTTGGTCTGCGGTGAAGTGGGATCCTTTGGGATTGGGCGATATCTTGCTATTAGACGACCGAAAATTATATATCCGGTCTAGTAGCGGTTAGATACATCGATGAGCCAACAATCCTCCGAAATGAGTTTGATTGATGATTTGCCGGTGAGATCGTGTCCAAGGTTGTTAGGTGGGACCATTGGTGTCTTCACCGAGGCATAGTCAAATATCTCATATTTTTCAAGAGATTTACGGTGTATTTCTCTTGGTGATGGATATACCTTTATCGGTTGCACGATTTGTAGTCCAAGAAAGTAAGTAAGTTCCCCGTCATGCTCATTTCAAACTTCTTTGTCATTAGTTTTCAAACTGTTTGCAAAGTTTGTAGTTTGTTGAGCCAAAGATGATATCATCAACATACACTTGGACTAGTATCACATCCGTTGGGTTCTATAGACAAACGATGTGTTGTCTATCTTTCTCTCGACAAACTTGTTTTGTATCGGGAAGGTGAGAGTTTCATACCATGCCCGGGGAGCTTGTTTAAGTCCATAAAGGGCTTTGTCAAGCTTCTTGCACATAGTCGAAATTCACTACTCTCAAAGCCCGGAGGTTCTTGAACATACACATCTTCCTTGAGATCGCCATTTAAGAATGCACTTTTAACATCCATTTGGTAGACCACGAAGTTCATGTATGTTGCATATGCAAGGAAGATCGATGGCTTCCATTCTTGCAGCAGAGCAAATGTCTCATCATAGTCAATGCCTTCTTGTTACCGTATCCTTTGGCTACAAGTCGGCTTTGTTTTTAATGATGGTCCGTTTCATCGCTTTGTTTACAAAACCCACTTCATTCCTATGACTACTACATCCCGAGGACACTTGATCAAGGTCATGACCTTGTTTTTATCAAACTGCTGCAATTCTTCTTGCATAGCTTTGAACCCGGCTTGGGTGTTTTAGAGCTTCGATGACACTTTTGGGTTCAATGTCGATAGGTAATCGGCATATAGACATTCATTGGTGGCTGCAGTTAGACTAGCAAACCATGCTTCTAGTGAGCATGCCTCGGTGGGTTCACCAATGATGTTTACAAGCTCAATGTCACGAGATCTTGTCCACTTACTTTGTGGTGCGGGATCCGAGCTTGAAGATGTCACCGGAGTTCGGATGTGAGTTCGGTGCAAGAGCCACAAAATCATTTAGAACATCCAGTAGAGATGTCTTGATCGAGTTGAGGATCATGAGTTCACAGGTTCACGATCATTAGGATCATTGTTACTTATCCAGCGAGGATGGTCGATTTTCAATGAACTCATTGATGGTTGGTTGGGGTAGGTTGTGGGGTAAGACATAATATGAGATGTCGACATCGACTTGATATGAGGAATTGAGTTCGATGTTGTACTCATCGAGGAGGATATCTTGATGAGTTATCAATTCTATTTCTCCATGAGTGTTGGTGAACCCGATGCTTTCGGTACTTTCATCAAAGGTGACATGAAAGGTTTCCTCAACTTATTGTCTCTTTGTGTTAAAAACCACGAAGGCTTTGGAGATCGGTGAGTAGCCTAAAAGTATCCATCATCGACTTTTGCATCAAACTTGCCTAGATGATCCTTGTGGTTGTGAATGAACACGGGACATCCAACACATGAAAATAGGCGATGTCGGAAGTCTACCTTTGAAGATCTCATATGGGGTTTTATTATGTCTTTTGACAATGATTGACTGTTTTGAGTGTAACAGCGGTTTTGGTACTTGATCAAGAAATGTTTTGAGAGGGTGAGCCATTTAACATAGTTCTAGCGAATTCAATGAGAGTTCTGCTTTTCCTTCAAGAACCCCATTTTGTTCGGGGTATAAGGAGATGAGAAATTTTGAGAAATTCCTTTTGATCACGAAACTCTCAAGTTCTTGATTTCAACTCGGTGCCATTGTCGGTTCGGTTGTTTATGATAATGTCATTACGGTTTTCAATCTTCCCGATGAATGACATTATTGTATCACCGCTGACTCTTTTGGAAAGAAAGTATACCCAGTGTATCTTGAGAATTCATCAACAATGACAAGTGTATACTTCTCATCTTGGATTGATCAGGGACCCACGGGTCAAAGAGATCCATGTCAGGAGGTGAAGGCGACTTTGATGGAGAAATTTTGTTTGGTTTTGAATGATGCTCGTGGTGTTTACCGCTTTCACGAGCGAGCATGGTTTGTCTTTGCAAAGACCGGTGATGGTAAGCCAAGGACCTTGTTTTGTTTTGCCAAGTTGTTGAGGTTTTTGAAGTTTAAGTGTGAAAGTCTCTTATGCCATGCCCAATTGATAGTTTCATGGCTTTAGCAAAGAGACACGTTCCATCTTGGAGAGAGTTGACATGTCAAGCACATAAACATCATCTCTCTAGGAGCTATCAACACAACTTCCTTGTTGGCATTAAAAATGGTACCTTGTTTATCATTGAATTGTACAATGAATTTTGCATCACATAGTTGGTCGACATCGATGAGATTGTATTTGAGGCCGTTGACATAGGCTATTCTAGAAAACTATTCCATTGCGCCTTGAACCATAACCTTGAGGGGACATGATGAGTTATCACCAAATACTACCTTGGGCCCTGGTTCCTTTACATACTTGTGCGTATATTCCTTCACACCGTCATGCTTCTTGAACATCCACCGTCTAGATGCCAATAGGCTCCCCGGCATGTCTCTGCACAAGTAGTAAACCGAATTAGTTTCTCTTCGTGACCCACTTACTAGTGGGCTTGGATCTCAAGGTCTCTTTGAAATTTGCAATCGACTCATGGTCGATGGTTTGTGTGCATGGTGCTACCAAGTTTTGCATTTAGAGGTGAGGATGACTCGGTGACTCGGGTTGTTTGGAATTTCTCCTTGCATGAATGATCTTGTCATGTTGGGATGTCTCATGAGTGGATTACCGCATATATCACGGCATGTATTCATGAGACAATCATCCCGATGATGATCATTAAACCAGCAATGAGGCGCGAGGAAAAGGTTTTGCTCTATTCTTTGGAGCGCTTTTGGAGGATGAAGCATCTTGATGACCAACTTTGGTATAGTTTGCTTGGTGACATATTGTAGATGATCTGCGATCTGTGATCATCCTTTTGCGAATCATGCAAAAAGGATTCTATAGCGCTTGTCGATGGTATGGTGGTGTAATGACACAGCTCACACTTTTGTTTGTTTTGGAGGTTGACTTAGACTTTGAGGAACGGAGGAAGGCGACTTTGTCTCCTTGATTGGTTCGGGGACCTTTCAATGGATTCCATTTTTTCAAGAAGCTTCCTCACAAGTTCGATCGATTCTTGGTTTGGTCGACTTGATGGGGACAGAGGATGATGAAGTCTCACAGGAGTAGACTATTGTTGGATTAGTTTTGCTTGTCTTTGTAGGATGGTTCTACCAGTCGGACCTTTCTTTTGGTGAATGAGGATTGAATTTTAGTGGAGTAAGCTCGAGCTTGGGCGGCATCAAGAGGTTTCGGTGGTGGGCGGTGCTTGAGATTACGCTTGACTCGAGATGTTCGGTCAACCGGGCACATCGAGTCAACATGCTCTTTAGAGCTTGACTTTCGTGCTCTAGAATCCTTCGTAATCGAAGTTTGGAAGCTTACTCTCATGATTAACTCGTTCAATCCATTCACCGGAATTGAATCGACCAACATACTTGTAATCATGCCACCGACACAAATGGCTTAGAGGCGGTCTTTGTTGAGAGAGTCGGGAGATGATCTTCACCTATGACTCTCTTCTTGCTCTTGGGGCTCCACAACATCAAAGACCACAGATTCTTAGCGATCCAACTATTAAGAATATCATTTGCCTTTTTAAGTTCATCTTGAAGATTACGATTTCTTTTAACTAGTTCGATGTTTGAATTTGCAAAGTGGCGACCTCAAGCTTAGCTTGTTTTAAAATAAGCAATTCATCCTACACTTATTCAATTCAAAACTTAACTTGTTGTACTTAGAAAAAGATTCATGTTGCTCTTCTACAAACTTAAGGTCAACATTTAGATAATTCATATAAGGCGCCAATCGAGTCATCATCCATAGAAAGTAAAGTGTTTACCTTCTTCATTGTGATGTTGACCCATTCCCTGTTCCTAGCATGATTCTTCCCAACGGCTAGCTTGTCTTCTTACGAGAGAGCCATTAGAGCACCGACATGTACCATTTCATCATCCGATGAGATTGGCTCTTCATCGATCAAAGGTTTCAACAACAAGGCCTTTGTTCTTACCTGCATGCATTGAACATTTTTGTTGTTTACGAGGGGTGGCCTCAAGCAATGCAAGCTTAGCTTTTGCTTTCTTATACTTAGCTTCATAATCAATGGTTTTGTTAGATCAAATTTGTTTTGAACATTTTGATGAGGCCGATAGATTTTTGGTTGAAATTTGCTAAAGCACAAGACCGATTAGATCGATGGTTTGTAAGAGGGTTCGAAAGTTGTTTTGAAAAAGCAGTCTTTTGCAAAATGGCCTCTTTTATGACACTTATAGCATTCAAGGTCTTGATTGCTTTAGCAGTTGAAAACCTTTGTTTCTTTTATAAACCTTCGAGAGTTAGCGAGTGCCCTTTCGAAATTCAAGATTCATGTCATTTAGGTACTCTCACTTGATCTCTCATCGGGCTCATCATCCGAGTTTTCTTGGAAATCTTGAACTACATTGTTAGAAAAGCGGTTGATATTGGTGATGAGGTAGTGGTGGGGACTTCTTGACTTCACGAGACTTCTTTAAGTCGGGGTATCGATCATGCTGATGAGGTTTTCCTCATAGACAAATTTCCCATAAATTTCGAGAAGCTCAAGATTTTGGATATGATTAGCATTCCCGAGTCCGAGAGAAATTCAACCACTTCTCGGGAGGCTGTTTACAAACCCAACACGATTTCATGCTTAGACAACAACACCATCATTTGAAATTTCATTTAAAAGAGTTTTGTATCGGTGTAAGTTTGAGAGAGTTTTTCAGTCCTTAGCCACGAAGGTGTTATACTCAAGTTTCGTGTCCATTATCTGTTTTCCTTGGTATTAGATGGTCCTTCATGACTATGAACTAGGTCATCCTGGTTTGCTTAGAAGATTACGACTTATAACGGACTCCATAATATCGTCGGAAGAAGACAAGATATTATGATACTTTTGAGTCTTTGGTCCCGATTGACCACTCTCCTTTCATCCTGGTCCACCGAGCTTGTGTTTGGGCAACCTTCGCCGATCTTTGGGACAAATGGACCTTCATTTATACACTTGATATAATAAGGTTCCATCGATCAAATAGCAAAGCATTCGCTTTTCCATTTGTTGAATTTGCCAACTTCAAGTCTAGGGCAACAAATTTGAATAAGCTCCACCCTTTTATCGACTAGTTGGGGTACATCAATTTCGACCATTTAGGATCCTAATTTAAAACTTTAGAAGCGGCCTAAAAACGAGTTTTATAATTAGCTTTGTCTCGATACCACTTGTTGTTCCCGTTCACTATCGTTTAAAACAGTTTAAGTTTATAAAACAAGTTAAAAGTGAACTATGACCAAATTAACATAAAGAAAACACACTAAGTAATTTTCAACATCATATTCTTATTAGAAATAAATCAACAAAGAATCGTTACCCAAGTACTTGCGAATAGTACTTGGGATTGAAATAACAAAGTTGGGTGATTCTCTCCAAGCTCGGGCTAAGTCCGAGCACAACTCTTAGAGCTCACCGAGCTATCTCGGGAACTAAGTTGTATTTGGAGGTGAAAAGATGGCTTGCGTGTGTGTGTTTTTTACAATTCACAAGCTTAACCTTTCACTCCATCTCTTATGCTATTTATACATGTATGATATTTGACTCTTTCCTAAGTGACAATGACATCATCGAGTAAGACAAATCTTGATGTATTTTGTCTCATTTAAAGACTATTCTAGGTAAGAGACAAGACTACTTTCCTAAGTTCGGTGATGACAGAGCACGATCTTTGCCATTAGGGAAAGTTGACTTTGGTTGATAAGGACTTCGTCTTATCGATTCAACCTTTCCGCCTTATCCCGCTCTTTCTTGATCATTACATCCTTGATCTTCTACTTGGTTTGTCTTGATGTAAGAAGTTGGAGAGGAATCTTAGGGATTGATGAGTTATTGTCATCACCACCGAATCCATCATCTTCTTCTTGACTCGGTCTTCACCCTTTAAGTTCCGCCTTCTTGAGTGGAGAGACTTCTTCTTTGTCTCATCGAGTATCCGAAGACGACTCACCGAGAGACTATGCACTCGATGACTGTTTGTGTTAACGGATTAAATACTTGGGCTATTTTCTATTCAAATCCTAGATTAAGGGTTTAGGTATTCTTGAACCCAACAATCACTTTATTAGAAACTTAAAGGATTTACAAGAAATTAGTGGGAAGCCGAGATACAATTTGAGCTCCCACTCCTCTAGCTATAGCAAAGCTTTTAATTACATTTGAATTATTATTATTATTATTATTATTATTATTTTTTTTATTATAAATCACATCTTTATTAAAACTCATGGGATTACAAAAGATTAGTGGGGCCTCGAAACCAATCGAGCCCCCACACCTCTAGCAATGGTAAAACTAATCCTATTAAAGATATGAACTGCGCACGCTCCAATGTCCCGAGTCATCGAGAAACGTCGAATACGCTTGAGTAAAGTGGCGCATCTTTCTCAAGTTCCCCAAAGAGGAAAAGAAAGGGAAAACCATATCAATATCCGCACATTTGGCCTCGTGCTTGACCCGTTTATGAGACGAGATCATCGACCACTCGCCTACGGTACAAAATCAATCAATCCGGATTGCGTCAAAGGCGACGAACCTGTAAGGTCAACACATACATCACGTCCATTATCCCAAGAATAGAGTAGTATGTCACGGCCGGTCGCAGGATCCGTCCCCATCTCCAAAAGCCCAATATCCACCTCCTTGCGAGCGAAATCACGATCGAGCATATGTCAACAAGAACATCACGCAAGGTTGTGACGATGTTTAATGCCAACAATACCCGCACAAACGGCGTGATCCCGTAAATATCTCCGGGAAAACCTTAGAGCAAGCGAACACGGTACACGAGCGGTAAAGAGGAACACCCAAGCGATAACACGAACACACCGATAAGCCACAGCACTCATAATACATCCCAATCCGGATCACGGAGCCACCCTAAGCCAATCCGGTGTGATCCTCCTTTAAAGAGCTCCATGCGCCATCCATCCGGGGAAAGATGGAAAGTAGATTCAACATTTTGGGAAACCCGATCAAGTATATATCGCCAATTTCTTCATAAGTTTGGGGCGGCGACCTCGCTAGGGTTACTCAAAGGTCAATATCCATATTCGCGTTGAAAGTACATAAAGCATCATCAAAGAGGACCCGATGGTAATAATACCAACCATGAAGAAGCTTAGTCGAAGGCCACCGATTGAAGTCTAAAGCAATGAAAGCATAGTTCAAGACATCACTGCGAAATATAAACCAAGTCCCCAAAAGCAAAAGGTAAGGTGGCGAGTCTCCACTTGCCGGTCACCAAAACCAGTCGAGCGGTGACAATACGCTCCAAAGAAGAGCAGTGCGCATCAAAAGAAACTGGGCGCACTCAAGGACCCGAGGAGAACATGCGCATAGAAAAATAGAGCTTAGAAATACCAAGACATGCACTACCAAACTCAAAATCCACACTAACGAGTCCACCCAATAATTTAACACCATGTGAGGCGAGAAATATTGGGGAAAAACACCATCATACACGCTTCGGGGTCCTCTTGTGGCCAAAAGACTTGATTTATCAACATTGAGGTGTAAGCCACGAAGGGTCCGTGCGCCATAATCAACTCTAAAACCTTACCCACAACCAAGGTATCACCAATAATAGTGCCATCATCCAAATACCAAGCTTGAAAGGAAAGGTCAAAGAATCTCTAATCTTACATGCTAAGGGATGTAAAACTAAAGCAAAAGAAGAGGCCCAAGCGGATCACCCTGTTGCACACCTTGATGAGACCAAAGAGTATGCTCACCATAATATAATCTAGCAGGACTAGAGTAGCAAAACTCCACCCACTGCGAAATAGCCGGGAAATGCAAACGAACCTCATGTAACATAACGGCCCGGTCCACCATGTTGAAAGCGTTTTTAAAATCAACCAACAACGTGGACGAGACCAACCTACACACCATGGTCCTCAACCAAGCGGTTCACGGCATGAAGAATAGCTTCCCTCCCCGGATACCCCAACACCAAGTTGTAAATCATCAAAATAATCGCACGAAGAGTGACTAAGCATAGAAGCACAAACCTTGAAACTAACCGCCTCCAAACAGGTCCCAACAGCAATAGGCGGATACCCCTCTGGTTTGACTAAGGGTGTGAGAGGCACTAGCAATATACTCCCCAGCGCCCCGGACGGTTACCCGCAGAAAAAGGTTCACCACTGGGTAATAGAAGCGATCAACTCGTCGAGAAATAGCCACGGTTGCACCACTCAAACAATCCAAAAGGTGTTGGGCACGCAACCCATCACGCCACAAGAAGTACCACGAGGAAACTCTTGATCATGTCAAGAACGATGGAAGAGGATGCGGTAAGGTGATGACGGTCAATAGATATATCGAGCAAGAGAGGAGCGGGCCGAAAGGGTGCTTAGCTTTTAAGTCTTCAAGTAGAAGCATCATAAGGTGCAACACCGTAAGACGAAAGAACTCGACCATGACGGTATAATGGCCATCACAAATCTTCCTCTTACATTGCTTGACATTTCGATCACCCAAATCAAACTATCATCATCAACAAAAGACCATGATGGGAGGGCTCATTAAAACCTCACGTGACAACCCGCAAACCGCCACGGAGATCCCCATGCATGAATAGCATTAACAATATACTCTTCCGGCGTTGGCGCTTGGTGACCGACCTACTCTCTTGACTACTCCTCGGGCAAAAGGTTTTAAGAAGACAAAGCGGCAAGACAAATAAACTAACCCAACAAGAAATGTCACCGGTGCAGATCACCTTATCAAGAGCTCTTTTCAAAGCACGAGAGAACTCTAACCGACATTTAGGAGGATAGATTTCTGATCCATGAACCCTTAGCAAATAAAGTATCGAAGGGACAGTCAAAACCACCAAGCACGTTCAAAACCGAATCCTCAACCAGGGCAACATGAGAAGGAACCTGTGGTTTAGGGAGATCATATAAAACAAACCGAACAACACCATCACCACAATCAGGAGGAGACACAAAATCAGAACCCGCACCATGGCGACACTTAGCCCGGAAAGTATGCGTTTTGAAACAAACCCCACACAACCACAAACCCATACGCTTAAAAGTAACCTCAGCCCTTTCAAAGATAGTCAGATCCGTCAAAAGGGAATGCCTAATAGTAACTTGAGCCTCACCACAAAAATGCCGATCACGAAGATGTGTGATCAAAGAGGTTTTAGCCAAACCATTACCACCACCATCACGACATCCATTAAGGCCAACAAAGGGGCAATGGAATCTAACGGCAGGCATATGAACAACCTCTTATTATTATTATTATTATTATTATTATTATTATTATTATTATTATTATTATTATTATTATCTAGGACACTATTTGAATAATTACGATATATTACGTTATATTCTTATCAGTTTGTAGCTATGTATATTCTCTTTTATTAGAGCTTCTAAGCAGGACGACGGAGACATCGAGGAGCAAGGGGGTGCTCGGCCCTCTCCAACACGTTCAATCGTTTTGCTATTAATCTTATAAAATTTAAGCCTATGACCCAACTATAGGCAAATGAGCCTCCAACTTTTAGATGGCAAAAGAGTTAAGAGAAGCTTAACACCGTTTCATGCACAAAGGTTTTCATCTAATATTTTTTTATTAGTTGTCAATGTGTTTTTCTTATCAAAATTTTAGGTTTGTAACACAGCGTATGTGATCATGAGAACATACCATTTAAAGTTTTAGTTATATATTAATTTTGAGAAAAAAGTTCAGGCCCTCTTAATGCTAATTATTGGCTTCGTTCCTGCTTCACAACAAACTAAAAATGCTTAATGTTAAGCATATGTGAAAAAAAATATCTTCTTAAATCAGGGCACTTGAAATATAACTGGAAAATGGAAATGAAATGAGATTGATCCTACGTTGATGGAGGAGGGAAATTTTGATAAATTTATATACAAGGCTTTATATGAGTTCCCAACTGTCTTTGGTTAGTTTTACTCCGACCCCGACGCGTTTAACTCCTGAAAACTCGAGCATGTACGCCAAATATATTGATGTAGGCTTTATTTTGGGTTGTCTATATAAACGGGTCTATCCCGTTGGTGGCCTCCTCCTGTGTCTCCTCTCTCTCTCACACGGCGGTGTGGGTCCCCTCACACAATTTTTTTTTTTTTTTTTTAATTTAATTGTGTAGTGTTTATGTATATATATAGTGTATTTATTTGTGTAGTGTTTTTATATGTATAGTGTTTTTAATTATGTAGTGTTTTATATGGTATTTATTTTACGTTCTTTTTATAAACTTTTATTATAAATTTTTATAAACTTTTTTATAAACTTTTTATAAACTTTTTATAAACTTTTCTTTATAAACTTTTTTATAAACATTTTTATAAACTTTTTTGTAAACTTTTTTATAAACTTTTTATAAAAAGTAACGTAAAATAAATCTATATATAAACACTACACAATTAAAAACACTATCATATAAAAACACTACACAAATAAATACACTATACATATACCTAAACACTACACAATTAAAAATAAGAAATAAATAAATAAAATAAAAAATAAAAATTGTAGTGCAAATGTGTGGGGGGACCACAACGCCATGTGGGGAGAGAGGGGACAAAGACTCTCTAAAAGCTAGAGAGGTTAATCTAAAATAATAGTCACCGTCCATATAACCCAACCCTTTATTTTTTGCTGTAATGAGTTTCCTAATTTTGTTTTGTTGATTTAACTCCAATAGTCTTTGGTCGACTTTACCAAAAACCTATGCATGCACGTTACCCGTGGACATGAACGTACCTCAACTTTAAGGCAAAGTGTACTATAAGGAAAAGACCGGTAACGAGTTATGGGAATCTCATTTATTAAGCCACAATTATATATCCTACAATTAGTTCTATTATATGAATTACAATAAGGTTGATTCAAAGAATGTTATTTGGTATGTTCAAGATTTACATGTTAGGCTACACGACATTCATGCCGAGGGAACGATTTTAGTGAGACTTTTCAAGTTGTTGCTATGATTGAATGGTTACCTACAAGCGTGGCGGATTTTAGAAATTACCTAAAGGACAAGAAAAAGGAGACGAGTGTCGCGTACTTGATTGTTCGTATTTGTATTCAATAGGACAAAAAGCTAGCTCAAAAAAATAATCATATACTTAGTTTTGCTATGGAAAATATTGTTTACCATGCTTCATCATCTTCAAAATAGATTTAATTGCATTTTTGGTCTTCGTGGTATGGCTAAATTGCATATTTGATCCTTAAAACTTTGAAAGTGCATTGTACGTCCTTATTTTGAAGTTTTCATTGCATTTTTGGTCCATGTGGTATAACCAAATTGCAGAGTTGGTCCTTGTGTTATGGTGAAAGTGCGATTTGGTCGCGAAACTTTAACGTCATGCGGGCCGGGGGACTAAAATGCAACAGAAACTTCAAAATGGGGCGTCGATCTGCACTTTCAAAGTTTAGGACAAACTGCAATTTGGTCATCCACATGACAAAAATGCAATTAACTCTTCAAAATATACATTCGAAAGGAAAAAGGGAAAAAAATAATTACAAGAAGGGTGAAAGAAAGGTTGAGTACCTTATTATTAAAGCCTGAATTCTGAAAATGAGGTTAGGGGTTGTGCTATAACTGTGACTAGCTGATGATTGCAAGATGTCAAGTGAGAGATCCAAGATAGGTAACTCATAATGAAGGATGACATGCATATATATCATTGGCATGAATTCTGAAGTTAACCTGGTAGATTTTAAGACTAAAGAATGGTGTATTGATATTATAGTAGTATGTCATGTGATTGTTGAAAAGAAAATATTTTTTTTCTTCAGAGCTGTTAATAATGGAGAAAATTTATACATGAGTAACTTTAAAACTGCTAATATCGAGGGAGACGGAGAGGGAGAGGGAGATTTTGATCATGAATAGGATATTCGGGAAACAATTCAAGGTGACTAAGATCTTGTATGTTCCAAAGACGTTAAATCCGGTGTCTCAATGGGTATTGAACAAATTTGGTTATTTTCTTGTTTTTCAGTCACATAAGTTCGTTCTTTCACACAATAAAATGTATGTAGGAACGTCCTATGCTATATATGGTATATTCAAACTCAATGTAATGATTATTAAAAATGATATCGGTATAATGATTTGTACTTGCTTGCTTGATCGAGTCTAATAAGGTGTCGTCGGCCAACTTGGACTAGTTGATTGTAATTCAAAGGTGTCGCTCTAATGAATTTGATTGTATACCAACTTTCCATATTTATTCAAACTCAATGTTGATTATTAAAATGTCTTCATCCGCTCCAAATAAATCTTAATTGTTGACTTTTAAAGTCTTTTCTTTCAAATTTTACCTTAAATTATTTGATTTATGTTATGTAATCTTGATGAAAATTATACCAATAAAAATACATTTCAAACCTAATCCATTCATATATTTTGCATCAAATATTACATAACAAATATTAAATAATTTAAGATTAAAGTTAAAAAAAGGAGATTTTAAAAGTCAATAATAAACACTTATTTAAGACGGAGGGGAGTAGATGTTAAAAAAAATATCATGGTTATGTGAAGTGATAAAGTTGGTGAATATTTGTCACTATCTGTTAACTTATGTGCTAAACATGAAATCAGACTCGAGTTCGCTACTTCCTATTCAACTCATCAAAATGATATCGCCAAGAGAAAAAGTCGAACCTTAAATGAAATGGTAAATGCCATGTTGATAATTTTTTGTTTAGATGAAAATATTATTAGTGGATAATTAGGCCCAAAACTCACAAACCGGGTTTGGGCCTATAATGTTGAAAGGTTAAACCCCCGTAGGTATAACTTTATTAATAACCATTATTTATAATTGTAAAACCCTAATTCCCAAAACCCACAAACCAAGCTTGGGCCTAATTATCCACTAATAAATATCTTTCAGCTTCATTTAAAATGCCATACGTGTTTCACTCCAAAATACAAGTGCCATTTAGATGAAAATATATTCCAACTAAGATCAATATTACGTCATTGTTCCCGTGATTTTTAAGGCAAGTTTTTCATGTCCGATTATACATCTACCTTGGTCGTTGTGATGGAAAATATGCAACGAATATGTTTTTAAGGAATTGTGTCAAACACAATTTCAATTGTTTATTGTTTTCTATATTTATCGTTTATAAGAATTTGTCTTCTACTTCTACTTTGATTTCAGTTTTTCTTAATCTAATTTATTACGTTTATTGTAATATGTTTGCTTATTAATAAAAAATACGTCATTTCCTTAATTTTTTAAAAGGTAAAGCTATATAGAGAAGACAGAAAAAAGCATGCAGAAGATGTAAAAGAGGTAAGAGAGAAATTTCCAAAAGCTAGGCATAGTCCAAAACATAGAATGACAAACAAAGAATCTTTATAAGAGACGTGTATATATTATTAAGTGTTTTGCGAAAAGATTGTAGTTAACAACTAGCATTTGAAATGTACGTTAAGTCAAATATAAATAAAATTATTTAAAATGCGGAGCATGTTTTTTTTAATAAGAATCAACTCAAAAATAAGCCGAAAAAAGTGTTTGTAGTTCCACAAAATAGACACTATTTTTTGCTTTTCAAATCTAGTTTTATACGACCGCTAGACTGCAATTCTACTATATTTTTAAAAACTGTTCAGTAGATAGATAAATGTTTTTTGTTCGACTGAAGCAACATTTTATGCCACCATGGTTTTTTGCGACTATCTTGTCTTTTTCGTAAAAAGCAAAAATTTCTAAAAAAACTAAAAAAAAATTTAAAAACATTTAAATTTTTTTTTGTATTTTCGAAAAGACAAGCAATCACAAGAAAACGTGATGGCGCAAAATATCACTTCACCAAATAAAACATCTAACTACTCACCTGACATTGTCAAAAATATGATGGGGTTCTTGGATCAAGAATCGCTTGTCACAATAAAAGAGTTGGTAAATTTGCCCTGTAAAACATTAAATGACTGTAGAAATAGATTGATCATATATTAACCTTCAACATAAAAACATGTTAACGCCTCTAGTGATAGAATTTGAGGGAACAAAAGTTTTCCCACTTTTGGAAACATGAAAAAATATAACCAAAGCCATATGAGTGACACGACTGCATAAAATTACTAACAACGTTGTTGTTTACTTTTGCCCCATGAGATTAACTTTATTAAACACCAACCGAAAATGTTTGGTTTGGATTTAATACAAGAATTCTTCAAGGAAGTACATATTTAATTTGCCCTCTTTATCTTAAAGTAGTAAAGAAACCCATCGATATGCCTTAATAAACACGTAGGTACTAGATTTTGCTGCCTCAAGTGTCTAGAAAAAAACATGCCATAGTCATGCGAAAAATCCAGTTTAATCGGCGAAGTTGTGAGTGATGATGCCCTTACCATAAAGACAAGATAGAAAGCATATGTCTATCTGAAAACTCATGACGAAACCTACCGTGTGTACTAGATGCTACAACTAGCATTTACTACAACATATCTAGATTATGCATGTATTCACAAATGATGTTGATGTGTCATAAAAACAAAATCGATTTTAATGCTATAATTAAGTTAGTGTGGAAAAATTGTCCTAGAGTTTCACTTGGGGAGCCCCTACCGGCGACACCGTGGGTGAATTTTTCATCAACTGTGACCCCAAGAGATGACGAGTTGTTAATATGTAAAATTGTGCCTTAGCTTGTTATAATGCGTTTTGGGACCAATTGTGTGCATATCTACAGAAGAACTCTTCAATTAAGCGCTTTTCGTGTTTGAGTAATACTGCTCGCATGACATCCGTGTTTCTCACTGACAAGATAAATTCTACTTTATACAAGCTTAAGATACCCAATCCATATGTAGAGTCATCGTTACAAAGACATGCTGGAGCTGAGCCGTTTCTCACGCCACAGCGTCTCTAAAATATATATGAATTATGATAAATATATATATATTTTCATCTTGATATCAAGCTTATAAACGATAAGGAACTGATTATCTTCCATTATTTATAAGTAGAGTTAATTAGTTAGACAATGTTTTGTTAGCCTTTTCTTTTAGGTATTAGTCGGTTAGCTTCCCAACTATGTATATAAAACAATGCAACTAAACTAATTTGTGCAACAATATCATTCATAAATTAATGTTCAATTTGGAAAACCATGCGTGCAAAAGCGGAAAACATTGTGGGCTTGCGACGGTTTTGCAGCTTAAGAATCTTGAAAAGAAATGTCATATTAATCGATGATCATGATTCAAAGAAAGATTTGGTTTGGCTTTGCTCTTGTTTGTTGGTGATTTTAGTGTCATCACGTATATTTTATGTAATTATGATTTACTTGAGGCTTAATCAGGTTTAGCATACAGTCAAGTTAAGATGTCTGGTCTTGCACTGTTTCTAGTAGTAGATCTTGCCACGAACAAATAGTGGGGTCGAGGGGTCAGGCTCCTCATGAGTCGAGGGCGGCAGCCACTGCAGGGTCTCATTTTTCCCTCCAAATTGTTTTTCCCACCAAAAGACACACCTTTTCATGAAACCGTGTGACTATTCCCGCCAACCATTTTTAAAAACTTTTGGGTTGGGTTATATAGACCAGTATTGAACTTTTCCAGAAACATCGAACGTAACAACTTTCTGTATATTGCTTTGATTTCTCGTGCTCTAGGAATAAAGTGTAGTTCTATGAATTATCCAATTGGGGATTTCGTGATATTTATGGTCGAATACTTTAACTGAAAGTGATTTCAACACGATTCTGAGAATATACCAACGTATGGTTTTCTTGGGATAAAACAATTTTTTTTCGAAAATACGTTAAATGGGAGTGAATTTTTTCAAAAATACACGTTCGCAAATAAATACACTAAACTGAGCGCAGGGGCGGGACCTCCCTGAATATATGTATACCAAGATTATTACCACCCACACACACCCAGATTCTAACATTGTTTGTGTTGTTATTGAGCAATCGACGAAGAAGCTAAATGAGAATTTCCGACCGTGTTACACCAGGTATGGGAGTATATATATATGCCGAGTTTTGATATTTGTCCAAACTCAAAACTAATTAATCGCATGACAATGAAAATGGAGATAATCCGCATCTGAAACGCGTACATGTGTTGACATGTGTTGGGTCCATGCATGTTTATCTCGACTGATGTGTAGTAACATATTTGAAAGAGATTTCTTAGCTAGCTAGTTGATGTATTGGGGTTGCACGTAGATACGTCCTCTCTCGATTGTTATTAACGTTTTATTTGATATACCACATTCTACCACTACGTCAAAAAATGCTGGTCACTCCATCGACATTCAACTTCACCAATTTAAGAAACATGCTATATTAAAGAAAGTAAAGGACTAACAGAGAGGCGTAGTCACATATAATTGTAAGTAAACCACATTTTTAAGAAATGGGAAAGTAGTCATATACTATATAATTTTAGAGTAAATTGCAAAATAATGGTTTGTCGGTTTTACATTTAACATTTATGTTAAAAACTTTTAGCGATCACCATCCCTCTGTTAGTAAAGTTGTACACGTTTAATCCTTATCATTAACGATCGAAAAAATTTCTCCGTTGTTTAATAAAGTCAAACACCCATTATCAACATGGATCTAATTTGCAGTTTACTTTATTCTTACGTTTAAAAAAGCGAGTTGAATCGAATGGTTAATCTGAATTATTTTGGAGACAAATATCGAAGGTTCGATCCTCATGGCTTTCAGTAGGAGGTCCTTTTCATCTTTAGTAGAGGCAGAAGAACCTCTACGCTTGGTAGGGGTAAGGTTGTCTACGTCTCAACCTCCTCATCTGTAGTGGAAGACGGTATTGAGTTACTCTTATTCATATGTTTATGACAGAAATTTGATTATTTTTTGAATTTTGTTAGAAATTTCGTGACAGGATTCAATGGCCCGACGCTTAAAGTTGATGCAAAGGTCGATGTTGACACTTTTGGACAATCTTTTGTAGAGATCAATGAGACGAATATTGAAATAATAATTGAAGAATAAGGGCCCTTGTATGGTTGTATTTTGCCTCTTGGTAAGCCACCTTTAATTTGTAGGGTAAACTTTCATTATGCAAGTTCAAAAAAAAACTTTATTTTAAGAAAACAAAAAAAAAAAAAATGAACACAGGATATTAGACACAACTAAATTAAACCAACAGAAAATCTTTATTTTAAATCAAACATTCTACTGATCAATACAAAGTTAAAGTTAAAAATTATTTTGGTACAACTACTAATAAATTCGACTATATAATTTGACAAAGAAAGCTATAAAAAATTGAATGAATTGCATAAATATCTCTCTCAAAGCTTAAAATCGGGTATATATCTAACATAAACTTATGATTGCATATATGTCTTTAAAAACTCAAAAGTTTCGTATAAATCTAAAATATACTTATAATATCATATATATCCTTACTAAACCTTGATGTGTCATAATATTTGGATCTAACGGATCCTCTCCTTCCTTGCAATTTTTGGCGAATTTTAAACCCTAAACCTAACGATCGTTTCCTGCAATCCTAATTATCCTTGATCGTTAATTGTTATTGTTTAAACAGTAATTGTTGATGATTAAGCTCTCTTAATCCAATGGCAATTGGGTTTAACCGTTTTGATTAGGGTTTCTCGATTGCTAGGTTTTTTCCTCAAACAGGTTTTTAGGGTTTCTAAGTGCGTTTAATTCATTTATTATAACATCTGTTGGTTAGGTTGTTGTCTTTTGCTTTATTGTCGTCAAAACATTTTTACGGTTTTGATTTTTCGATTTGAAGCAAGAGATCGTTTGTTACTTCTTGGTCTTGTGGTCGTTTGGAACTTGGTTGTTGATTTTATGTGCATCGGTTGAGTATGAAGAGTGGGTTTTTGGATTCGGGAGGAGGAGAGAAAATGAAAAGGAAAAAAGATATGTGTTGAGTTAAATGTTGTTAGAATCGAACCTTTCCATCTTTATTTGATGTATATGGTATTCCTAATCTTTCTTTGTTGGCTAATAAAATTAGTGACATTGAAAAGCAAATTTTAAAGGGAAAACTAATGTTATTGGGTGATGATGGTTTATTATTAAAACCTCATAATGTTGAGTCGTTTGGTGGAATATGCGATATCAGCGTGCTTAAAGAGCCTAGTCATAGCCTTATGAATGAACAGGCTACTCATAATATTTGTGATAGTGTTAATGAGGCTATGAATGATAATACTATGCACGTTAATATTGTTATGGATCCTACAAATGCGAGAACTATCGATATCTCTAGCTCATGGGCAACCAAGCTTAATTCTTCTTTGAATTTGTCTTTGGTTGTTACTGATGAGAATTCTACCGAAAAAAGTTAACTTTCGTTTTATTGAAACCAACGATACCATTAATGCTGATGATTTTATCATTTCAAATCTTCGGTTGAGGAGGTTACAACAGATGTGCGAACACACTGTATGGCCCTTTCATTGGCAAGAGGGTAGCGTTTCATGTGGTACAACATTTTGCTCAATCTATGTAGACAAAATATGGTCTCTGATGTGTTTCGAAAACTTTAAATTTATAATACTAGATATACCGGTTAATCGACTAAAACACAACACGGGCAGTGTACCCTTTCGAGTGTAATATAGCCTAGGTAAGTCCAGGTCGTCCCAAGAGAATTGTAGTTTTCTCAGATTGTTTACTAAGAGCTTTTTTCGTAAAAAAATATTATTTCCAGAATTAATTTTAAAAAATAACTCTTGGGTTTATCGGTTTTCAAATTTGATCCTTAATTACTAACTTTTAAACAAGACTTATCACCGCGTTTTCGCGTGAAGATCGCGTCCTCCACTCGTTATTTGTAAAGAGAGGGCACTATACCAAAAAGGGTAATTAAAGGCAAAATAACCGTTTTCCAAATCGGTCCAGGTGTCAGTTTTGTCAACGGAATGGGCCCTCTTAAAGTGTTAATGCTTGAAATGAAATTTAACGTTATTTTATAGCTTCAAAGTAGGGACTTAATCAATAATATCCACTTATTCTGAATCAATCAAATTACTCCGAATTTTCTACGTCAAGAATAGTTCATATAATTTTGTTGTAATATCTTCTAACCATTTTTTTGGGAATGACTGATTTCAAGACAATTATGCCAAAAATAAAAAATTTGATTTATAGTAAAAAAAAGAAAAGAAAATAAAACATAATTGCAACATCCACAAACGATTTTCAGACAAAAATAAAAATGTTGATATTAATAAGTAAATACATAAAAATTATTACATCCACATAATTTTCAAATAATAAAAATTCACACAATAAATTGGCATAATCTGATATGACAAAATAACCCAAATGCATTCGATCTCTTTAATTACAATGTAGAATAACATGCCACCTCATTATGTAAACCAAAAGACTTGTGGGAAAATTGTGTAATTTTAGCGCTTCATAACAAATAGTGTTGTAAAGCAATCATCCGATCCACCAAAATGTTTCGAAACAACTTTACACTAAATATTAACATCAATGAACATCACCATGACCCACGATTAGTACGTAATTTTTTTTTTTTTTTTTTTTTTTTTTTAAACGATAATTTTTTTTACACTATATCACTTATCTAACAAATGCTTGGCGGAAGCTTATATGCCACTAGATCAAAGGCCTTGAGTCGACGATTAGTATAATATAAAATTTCGGGTCGTTAAGTATTTTGTTATCCGTAAAATATGTATGATCAGGTTGAAAAACGAAAAAACGTATAATTATCAAATTCATTTATTTAATAAAAGGTTATGTTTATTTTTATCTAGGATAATAGATGTTTTGAGTTTGAATTCCATTCTTTAATGAACTTCAAATATTTGAGCATGTATCAGTAAACAAAAGACAGAATAAACACTTGCAAGTGAAAGTAAAGTTGCTACTAGCTCGTAAAGCAAAACAACAAAGATGTTTTTTTGTTTTCAGACATTAAATTAATTGATCGAGACTTGCTAGAATTGGAATCGAACACTATAGAAATAAGATCTTGAATTATAACACGTTTTATATGTCTTGGAAATGTATACCACATACCCCTTAGATAACTATACGTCCCAAATAGATTCAAGATTATCAAAAAAAATCTGAGCCTACGACATATTTGACGTTTTGCCAATAGCGAAGGTGAAATGAAAGATAAGTTGGTTGTAATAGACCATAAAAACAAGTTCTTTTTATCTTTATATAACTTTACGTGGTACTTAAAGAAAAAGACCCCATTTGTACGAAACATTGTCTTGTCTCTCCTTTCTCCATCACTCTCTTGTTAATATAAGTTTACTATCACTCATTCAGGAATGACTCAATCAAGGTAAACTCACTCATTCATCTTCCCAAAAGATCAAAACTTCATTTCTACATTTTGCTTTCCAACAATATACGTAGAATGAGTTCTGAACTTGATGATTGTAGCTCAAACTCACAACCTTCATCACCTATTAACAAGCCACAAAAAGTGAAAAACCGAACCATTAAGAGAAACCGAGACACAAGCATGAAACACCCGGTCTACCGAGGTGTTCGCATGCGTAACTGGGGTAAATGGGTGTCAGAAATCCGCGAGCCAAGGAAGAAATCAAGGATATGGCTTGGAACATATAGAAATCCTGAAATGGCTGCACGTGCACACGACGTTGCAGCCCTTAGTATTAAGGGTAATTCAGCCATTATTAATTTTCCTGAACTGGTCGGCGCATTGCCCCGACCAGTTTCATCGTCCCCAAGGGACGTACAGGCAGCAGCAGCTAAAGCTGCTGCCATGGAGAACTTTGACTTTCCTTCGGTCTCAGAGTCATCAGAGGAACTGAGTGAGATAACTCAACTTCCGATTCTCGGGCCAGGTTTAGACTCAGAGTTGAGTAATGAGTTTGTATACATTGACTCGGTCTTGGACGGGTGGTTGTATCCACCACAATGGATGAATAATGGCGCAGACGGCGACAACGAGAATATTTCTGGTCAGAAGAATGTGATTTCTAATGACTTCGAATCTTTACAGTGGAACTATTAGTGTGTCTTTATGTGTGTTTAATTCTTATTAACCTATTTAGTTCTGCCAAAAAATCTCACCGTGAAAAAATTTCATGCTCTAGTCTTTTAGGTTAATTTGGTTGTTTGATGTACAAAATAAATAAATTGATTGGAGACACTATCGTATTGTTTTCTCCCACAAACACGATGACAAATAGCTGCACTATTATTTTCGACCAATTTGATTATATTCTCAAACTTACGTACGTCTATTGGCATAATTTGCTAATCTGCCTTAAAAATTTACCATACCATCTTAATCTAATTCAATATGATACTCTGTCATATATTTAATTGTTTGCTTTCATGTAAGGCCGGTTTTTGCTTGGGGTGGTGGATCACCTCTATGGCTCTATCCCACCTTTCATGATCCACCACCTCTCATGAGTGATTTTTCATAAAAGGCAAGCATCATCAACTTTATTTTTTGCATATAGTAGTGTTCTGCATCACTTTTATTTTTTAGGGTTTGTGTGTGGCGGTTATATGGTAAGGTATGTTTGTAGAAAATTGGTATTTTTATATTTTTGGTTTGGTGGTAAAAGTAGAGATTAAAAGTTGATGTGTTTGATGATATGTTGAATGGTATACGTTGTAACTAGTCTTATGGTAAGATGTAATGGTCATTTGACCTCCACCTCTACCTCAACCGCCACATCAACACATCATCTCACTTTTATATTGCAGCTTTAATGGTTAACACATAACCAACCATATAAACATAACTTATTTTATACAAATGTATCTGAAAATATACTCCACAAACACTCATAATATTCGTTGGTTTGCGTTAGGTGAATTGCTTCACCCAACCAACCCAAAATTCGCTCATCACTTCTCCTTCACCTCACCTCCATAAAAGTACGATGGAATCACCCTCTTTCGCCTTCACTTCACCTCTCCTTCACTCACCCCGTTACAACCCTTCTAAGTTCTATTTGTTTACCTGTACCTTATTAACAAAATCACATTAATTTTCTTTATATAGTTTATATAGTAAATTTAATTATCTGTTTTTTAGGTGTATAATGTTTTACCTCTTTGTCGAAAAAGTTAATGAATAAATCCCATCGTACTTTTTTAGCATTCACATACGTACGTGTGGTTGGCAGAGAGTGAAGTGGACTTCGAAATTTCGGATCACCTCTTAAGATATATCTTAAGCTGCATATAGTACAATTTGTAATGCATAAGCCACCTTATTTGCTTTAAAGCATTTCTAGTTGTTTCAACTTTCAATTTCATTTATTACTTACGAGGCATCTTGGCTCGTTTTGTTTTCACTAAAAGATACTCGAGCATACAACTACTTTGACCCAAGTAAAACAGCTTTACGTTAAAGCGTATCAACTTATTTTTTTTCAAATCTACTATATGTACACTTTAGTCAATAAATACATGTGGAAAAAATATGTTTAGAGTAAGCATTTGAACACGATTTCAAATATTTCATCTGGCTTTAATTTAGGTGGGCTTCTTTATAAAGTTGGCATTATCAAAGTTACATATTATTTGATGGTTTATATAGGTCTTGAATAAATGTTAGTAAAAAGTTGTAAATTTAAGTAATTGTAGGCGGGTGAAAAACAATAGAATTCTTCATAAAAATAATTTTTTTTTTTTTTTTGAACGACGGCTTTTTATTAAAACTAGCAAAAGCTAGAAACACATTACAAAGAGGCTACAAAAAGAAGAGGATTTATCATCCAACCTACCCAAGAAATCATAGGTCTTGGGATTTAGATGAAATCCATAAGAAAGAATAGGAAACAATAGAATCCCAAATCATAAAACAAAAATTTATAAGATAAATTATCTCAATGAACTACAATCTATACAAAGATGTTTTATGCAATAATTGTTTTCAAAATTTATAATAGTATATTCGTAGTCAGAATTGGATTCGAGGGCTCGTGCGGTAATCACAAATATCCTTTACAAGGTCTTTTCGAATTTTGACGCGTATGTTGTAATTACAAAGTAGGTCTCTTACAAGCAAATGATTAGATATTATTTAAAAGAGTTAACAAATATTACAAGATATACTATAAGAATTAAAAAATGCCTAAACAACAGCGGAAAACTCAACGATCCCACTACCATATTGAACCAAGTAATCTCTTATAACAATCGTGTAGTATTTGATCATTCGTAATGGTTTCTTTAAAAAGGGGTTGAAAGTGTCAACCTTTATAATTATTTTGGATTTGTTGGAAAATACATCTAGATGATTAGGAAAAACGAGTAAAAAGTAAAAACTATCAAAGTATGGAGTGCAAAGTGAACATTAACCAAAAATACCATCTTCTTACTCCGTTTGATGTCCTTGGCTCCTTGCCGAGTTTAAACATATATCAGCAAACTCTTATAACTCGATTGTAACTAATCATAATTAACTAGTATATGGTAACACTAAACCATTTTACGTTTCAGGACCTAATATTATCAATTTTAAGCCAAAACTGGATCTAATCACTCTTTAACGCCTAAAATTTTGGGGCTTCTAAAAAGTAGGCCTGCTTAGTTGATCATTCTGCACTTTTTCGGATCCGGCTTTGAATATGTTGGGCCTAACATATACTACTTCCGTCTAATATTATGCGTTCATTTTGACTTTTTAAAATCTTTTTTGTTTAACTTTAACCTTTAAATTATATTATTTGTGATATAATACTTGATGCAAAATATATTAATGGATTGGGTTTTAATGTATTTTCATTGTTATCAATTTCATCAAGTATTATATAACACAGTTAAAAATATTTACAGTTAAAGTTGAACCAAAAAAATTTAAAAAAGTCAAAGTGAACATTTAATATGAGACGGAAAGAGTACGAGATTTGTACAAAAGAATAAAATTACTTATGTGAATGAAATATCCAAATTTCTCAAATCCTAATGGTATTCTTTTGTCACGTGTTCTTGTTCTTGTCGAGTGTTCAGTAATTGTATTTAAATACAACTATAGAAACTTTTGTTCACTTTGGAAACGACGACCACACTCTGCCTCTGCACGTCTTACTGGAATAACGAATTTAGTATCAAGTAAAATATTTCACTCTATCTGCGGAGTAACTCCAAAGAAATACAACAATAACAAAACTCAATTCAGCTAAAAATGGTACGAAGATCGACTCAAAGAAATAGGAGATGAAAATGGTTTTGTTAAATTTTCTTCTAGTATATTACTTTTCTTATCTCGTGCATGTTAGTAAGAGTAAAAAACTCGAGGCAAAAATTGGATAATCAAATTTAGGAGACCACACTTGCATAAAATAAATTTAAATATTGGACTAAAGAAGCACGCACTTTACCTATTAGATGGGCATCGGTCTTTAATTTTAAAGATTTTCACATTTAAATATAAGGAGAATTGCATTTTTGCTGAATTATAAAAGATTACATATTAATCTCTCCTCGAGCTAATGAAATGGTTGATGAAAGTTTAGTTGTTGACATTTGCTTTGTATTGTGTCGTTGCCCGTTCATGAATCATTGGTAATTTATAAGTTGAACTATAGCAATTTAATGCAGAAAATTTAGTGCAATCACTTGATACGCAAGATGGAAGGTCTTCTTTAGCGCAAAGATTTTAATACTAACTTATTGGTAAATCATTTATTTTGATAAACATACAAAAGGGTAGAGTCATCATTTTGTGAACTCATGCAAGGAATAAGAAGTTAAATAGTTGTTTTTATAAAGCTTCAAATGAAAAGATTTAATGCCTTAACAATCAAACCATAATAATGATTATGTCAAGAAGAAGTAAATAATAATGATTCTAATTTATGTTATTATTACTATTATCAAATGCCGTGGGAACCGACGCCATATTTGCTCTTGCAAAACGACGTCGTTTTGTTAACAGTCACTAACTTGCATTGATTTTGCAACTGACGAACGTTAACTTAGTCGAAGATGCACAACTTTCTAAAATGACGTCGTTTTAGGGCTTTCTTATGGTCTTTATGATCTTTGTGGGCTATGGTCAAACGCGGTGTTATATCTTATCTCATTTACCACACTATATTTTGTGTGGATAGATTTTATACTCTCTCATCTACCTAAGCTACCTACAAACCCTTTCTACAACCTCGGCCATATATCGCCTTGGTTTCGGATGGATCCGAGCTCGATCCGCCTGAATCGACTATTTTGTGTCGTTTAGGTTGGTGCGGTTTCTTTTTTTACCGTTTATGGTTATTTAGTGTTTTGTAAATGATGATGCTAGCTTTTGATGGTACGCTTTGCTTTGCCAATTATAATTGTTAGTGATGCGCTTATTTTAAAACAATAGCCCAAATCGACTATTTTTTGTGTTTTAGAAGTTGTGATGAGATACAAATACATGTTAATGTGGCTTTTAAAACATGTATTTATGTATTACCGGTTAGATCTGTTAGTGATGCAGTTAAATTTTTAGACAATAAGTTGATTGTCACGCGTTTATGTATGTTGATGTTGTCATGCCTTTTAAAACATAGGTTTAACTTGAACCATTTGCATTGAAGTGTATTGATAATTATAAATATATTATGTTGATTTTAAGAGAATGTTGATATTAAAGTTAACATAACTATGTTGTTTTAAGAATGCATTGTGATGCGGGTTTCTTGACTGGTCTTAAATTTATAGTGTCTCATAATACCTATGGTCTACCTTAGTGCACTAACAGGCGGTGTGCCGGTCGTGTGTAGTGTAGTAAAGGGTAAAGCCGAGGTCGTCCCAAGAGCTATGTGTGTTGGATTATTACTAAGTCTAATTATCACATAATAATAGTTGTTTCGATAGGGATTTAATTAATTAAACTACTAATGCGAGAATAAAGTAAATGAAGCGATAAATGGTAAAGGGAAATCAATAGAGAAGTGGTGCTAACCTAGTTAATCATCCTAGCTAGTTATGTCTCGTCTATTTACTTCCAATTCCTTCGGTGGGGTCAAATTCGAGAGAGACGACATTTCGTCAATTCGCCTAACCTATCGGCAAAGATGCCACCACAGAGAAATCGGTAGCACCGTCATAAGTCTGTTGTTCTGGTCCCTAAGCCAAGTCATTAAGTACCGCTACATGCTAGATTCATAATAGTGAGTGCGGCCGTTAGGAACTTAGACACTACACCACCAATTCTTAAGTTCATCCAAGCGATAGGTGATCGGTTGGTCAATCGCACAAGTAGAAAGGGTCGTCGGTTGGTCATATCTTACCCTTCCGTCTCGATCCGCTCACCTAGGGTCGGTTGGTCATATCTCCTAGGCAATTGGCCTCTACCGCCATTCAAAACTACCGAACCAAGGGTGGCTACCAATGAACTATGCATGCATACACTTAGAAATAATTGTGCGGAGTAAAGGTAAATGAACAAAATAATTAAGGAATCATAACTAGGCTAGCACCAAAGGTGTTAGCAGCTCATATTAATCATGCAAATCAATTCAATATTCAAAGGTGCGAAATACATGAATTGAAAGTAAAGAAATATAAAGCTAATGCTTATCGTAATGGGTGACTTCTCCTTGGAAACAACTCAGTATGCTCCCTAGACACGCCTTGAGCTTTTCCCGTTCTCGAGTGTTGTGTGTGGAATGGGATTATTAGAAATCTTTGGAATTCGTGGGGTATTTATAGGCGGATCGGGTTACGGCATAACCCATATAGGAGTTCTGCCGTAACCTTCTATTTTATCGTAAAAGCACTAGATCTGCTGGTTCGGCGTAACCCAATGAATGGTTATGCCGTAGTCTTCAATAAACTTCGGTTCGTCGTAAGTGATGCATCGATTCTGGCGTAAGTATCGGCGGCGTGGAACCTCTTTTGACATAATGTAGTTACGTCGTAACCTGCGGGAGGAGTTCGCGTAACCTTCGATAAGTTGGCATACTTAGTCACGCAATAATTACGGCGTAATGTGAGAGATGAGTTCGTCATAACTTCTTCAAAATAGCATCTTGTAATAAATCTTTAGATATGTTTTCATTTCCGCGTCTCTTTAGCTCCAATGCTCGTAATTTACACGAAAGTGGAAAACAATGGAAAACAAGCGTAAATCCATATAAATGATATAAATAACGAGCATTATCGGAAATTGACACTTAATATTAGGGACTATTTGATCTTATCAAATATTCCCCACTGAACTCTACTTGCCCTCAAGTAGACCTTATTAGATAGATTCCTAAAAGATATCTCGCATAACACGGAAAATATGAGTTTACAAATCCCATGCTAGAATAAAACAAAGCCTAACACCTCACGAAAAGGAACAAACACTCAAATCTCTCAACTATTCTAAGTGTCAATTTCGGGTGTTCACTTAATCGCACAATCATAGCATGTATTCTATCATAAGCTTGGCGGTTACACAAATCTCCACCACTAGAGTTAAGGGCTAAACAATTCTCGAAGGCAATATGGGTAGACACGACAAAGATTAAGGGTGACTCGTCATTACTAACATGTCACGTGAAGTGGACAAAATCAATGATACATGACCAAATCCATGGCCAAGACGCCAAAGATTGCTCGCTGAATCACCTAGACACGCTTCATGACTAAAAGGGTAGGATAAGACATGGGATATATAATTGGTGTAAAATAAAAAACAAGCAGGTAGTCTAAACCTATAACCAAGTCATCACCACTTACCGTCCGCCCAAAGTTCAAGCTTAGAAGCCAAGAAACCGGATCATGAAATGCAAGGTAGATGTGTCATTAGAGGACGTCGTGATGGGCACACTACCTTTTCTCCAACTGGTGGCATAACTACCAACTCCAATCTTCAAATGTGACCGAGGTGGCCTCCTTGATACTAAATCAATAAAGCTCATACTACAGTGCGTATAACATCGCACTATACATAATCATAACATTTTTTTTTCAACATAACAATCAATACTAACGTAATATCCCCCCACTTGAGATGAACAATGGGAAACGGGGGGTCTTCAATGATCTTCAAAAATGTTGTCGATGAAAGCATGATCTTCGAACCTTTCCACTCGAACCTTGAACTTAGGCAAATGATGACTTCCCAATCATAAATAAAGACTACAGGGTAGGCTAAGGTGTATAGGTGTATCGAACAATATATTGGGTGAACAAAATGAAAGGAATGGCTCAGAAGGGTGTATCTAGGGGTATCTTGCACTAAAGATGAGTGCAACAAAGGGTTTCACATGGGGTCGAAAAGTGATAACGCCACACGCGTCGTTAGGGTCAAGGAAACTTCCTTTTCTTGAGCAAGTTTTATAACACCTAGGCGATGAACCTAATCGTTGTAGTGTAGTAATTAGGGTAAGCCACGGTATTGATATCGTTCTCTGGGGAATAGGAATGCTAGTAAGGAGTTACTACGCTAAGGTTAAGGTTGAGGAAGATTATTTTTATCTTTTTATATTTTATGAAATGGAAAGGTACGAATCTCGGGTATTGGATTTGGGGGGTTGGTATTTCTACCGATTACTCTACTATTATCTAATTATCTAAACTAAGGTTGTGGGAGTCTATGTCTAATTAATGTGTGCTCGTATGATAGTTTAAAGATGTGTTTACTTAAGTTGTATTACTCCTTAATTATCTCCTATTGATGGTTGAGTTATCACGTCTTATTCTTAATTGCGTTGTGTGTCTAAAGTTGTAGGGTATCGTTTCTCCCTAACTCTTTGAACTTACCAAAGGGTCTCGTCTACAAACCCACTAGGGATGATAAACTCCTACTCTAAGGCGCTCTTTGGATGGTTTAGCCTACAACTACTCCGGTAATTATATTCTAAGGTTCACAAAGATGAATCAAGCATTAAGTACACAACGAATGACCTATCGCATTACTAGATCATTAATCAACTAAGATAAGAAACAACCAATCAATATTCAATAATTAAGTTTCATACTTCTAAGCAAACACACAAATAAATTAGCGGGACATGGAGAACATGCAAGCATACACACAAATAATCAAAGACACGATTGAATTAATGAAGTAAAGACTTATCTTGATGTAAGATAGGGTTTAAAACCCTAAAATCTTGTACAAGACACCTTAGGTTCGGTTTTAGGTTTTCACTCCAAAAGACTCTCTACAAAGCGAAAAATTGGATTCTATATATAAGAGTACATATGCGACGGCGTCACCTTATGTTTAGTGACGCCGTCATTAGGGTTTTGTCTTGGCCACGTTAACCTTGCGGCGTCACCTTATGTCCGTGACGTCATCTTCGACTTTCGGCGTCGTGCGGATTGCATCTAGGCCGTGCGAGTAGCGACGGCCTACTCTTTACAAGCGGGCGTCGTCGCTTGAAAATCTGAGTTTTGGGTTACGGACCGTCACAACAATTTTGGGACGGCGTCGCCATTAGCTTTTGGCGCGTCACCTTCTAATTCGGCGAATTGTGAGTGTCTCGATTTTGACTTTAGCCATTTTCTTCATATATTCGCGCTTTTCGTCAAATAAGTGCCATTCCAAAGATTTTGCCTTGAGAGACCTAAAAGTGAAAAGGAACGATATTAAGCAATAACGGATACAAAGTGATCAAATAAGGACTTAAACGACCCTCAAAATGGTACCTTTAAAACCTTATCAAATATCCCTACACTTGTTATTTGCTTGTCCTCAAGCAAATGTGCTTTTAGCCAATTAATTTATAAGTTAGGGGTCATGAAGCATTAATTCAAAGCGGTCCACAACACATATAAGCCCATAAAAGTCATAACAAGCACGGAAATTACATACTAGCACCTCACATGGGGTGTTTGGATACTCACATCTCTCTCGGTGTATATATGAAATATAACAAATAGGAAATGGAAGATAAACACTCATTAACCAAATCTAGTACATAGATTACCATAGGCTTGAGAATAGATCAAACCTCCATCGCTTTGGCGTAAGCACATAGAAAGACTATCAAAGAGGTCTTTTAAAGGGTTGTAATGTTAGGCTTCGGTAGGAAACAAGGGTTTGGTGGGATAGGCTATTTAGTGGTGGTAAGTCAAAATCTCTATGTTAAATACATATGAAGAATGGCTTTGCTAAGCCAAGACTCGACACTCTAAACTCTAGATAACCTGAAATAAATAAACATAAATTTAAAGATAGATGTAGGATGGTAGCCAAGTATGTTGTTGTTGTTGTTTTTTTTTTTTTTTACACTCTATTTTTTTTTTTTCTCTTTTCTATTTTTTTTTCGATTTTTTTTTTTTTTTTTTTTTTTTAATCATACACTTTTACTCTACCATCCTCTACGGTAACATCAAAATGATAGGGATTTATAGGCACATCCCTACACTTGAGTTTTATTACTCTAACACTAATTTGACCCGATTTGAAAAGATCAAAACACTTGGGGTACATTATTACGCAAACAAAGGGAATTTGAATTTTAACGTTCCTTCCGTCATTTCATAAACTTTAACTTTTCCCATGAATCCCAATCGTCCCAAAGCGTATACAAAGGATATGACTCGACTTAGCAACTTATGCAAGCAACTAGATAATTGAACTAAGGGTTTAGGGTGATAACAAACATTTGCACTAAAAGTGAGTGCATAAGGGGTAGAGCTAAGGCGATTTGGGTGTATATTTGGGGGTGGGGTGTAAACAATGCTCTTCATTGATATTCGGAAAAACCGAAACATCACGAGAACCGCGAAAAGGATAGGCTCACGAGGGGTTAACTAGGGGTATCGTGTACTAAAGATGAGTACAACGCAAAGGTGTGGGGAATTACTCAACCGATGTGGAAGAAGTAATTATATTACGGGTGTCGAACAATGGTTTATCCTAATGCCTCTTATCATTTAGTTATTCCTAACTACACAGTGTAGCCTCACTTGCGATCTCGAATGCATCACAAAACAAGTTCTAGAATCTAATATACTACCGGTTCACACTCTAAGCATTGAAGATGAATGCTTGATTCCTACTAATCTAAGGCGATCCTCGCATTTTGGTGGAATTTGGGTGGTAAAGGGTTTTGTGCTAGTCATGCAACTTCCTATCCATGAGGCGCTTTTGTTAAGACTAATGGCCCACTCCTATATGTCATAAAAATTTTTAAATTTGGTGCCAAAATTACCCTAACCGACATTTTCTCATGGTTTATTACACAATCACAATTGGACAAAGCAAATAGTCAAGGATAAGCATAGTTTCAAAGTTCCGTTTATTTTCCTCCCTACACTTAAACTGAACATTGTCCCCAATGTTCCCGAAAATATCAAAGTTATGATAAAGAAGGTAATTAAAAACAAAAGAAACTAATACTCCCTGATTAGCTCGGTAGGATCCGTGTAAAGTGGTGGTTAAATCCTTTTCAAGAAGAATTATTGCGTGAAAAGCTCCTTCCAATCTTATGTAACTTCTTCTTGACAAACTAAACACGCACACTTGAAGAAAACAAAGCGAAACCTTCGTAAAATAGGCGGTAATAATATATATAAGACTCGATTTAAACTAGGATATAATGCTTGTGGAATGGATGTTTACGAATTTCTAAGAAAATTAAGACACGGAAAATTCTAAAATTTATAAGTGGCTCAAAAAGCGAGAAAAAGTAATCGATGTTTTACTCCTTCGACGACACGTCGGTTACAATCTGACGCCGTCGGTTATCCCGACAAAAAGCGGTCTGCGATTTTCGGAAAAATTACGGAAAATTTACATCTTTAGAATCGGAAAAATTTACGCAAAACATCCATTATGACTCGATACAAGCATTTGACTCGAGCAAACAAACATAAATATCTTTTAGTTAATTGTTATTCTCATGTTTACGTTTCTTTTGAAAACGTGTGTAATCCTCCTACACTTATCCCTTATGTAAAATACCTTTATATGCAATTAAGGCGAGGTTAAAAACAAAATAAAGCATTTTACAAATTTAAACATGAGGATAAACAATTAATAAAAGATATATGACACTAACAAGCAAACAATTAAACATGGGTTGCCTCCCACGAAGCGCTTTTCTTTATTTAAGAGTCTTGTAGCTAGACTCATAGTCGTGTACTCTCGTTTCCTCACGTCCTCAATGAGAATTCTATCATGTTGACAAAATTTATCGAATACACAAGTTATAATAATGAGAATTTATAACCTTTTCAACATCTTCCTTGCTTTTGTCCTCAGATGTTGTCTCGATCATAAATGGACAAGTGGCCATGAACATCCTAGTGATCTCACAACCTACACACTAGTTTTACAAACACAAGTTATAAGAGAAGATATAAAGGCGGATGAACAAG
The DNA here is from genome assembly GCA_022545495.1 of Chrysanthemum lavandulifolium. Lineage (NCBI taxonomy): Eukaryota > Viridiplantae > Streptophyta > Magnoliopsida > Asterales > Asteraceae > Chrysanthemum > Chrysanthemum lavandulifolium. The sequence goes on from CM040240.1 coordinate 87,453,662, forward strand.
TATCACGGTTAATATGAAGACCGGTTAGGCGTGAGAGTATGTGAAAAGAAAACTTGAACAACCAACCCTCAAATGAGGGTTTACAAGAGATTTATAGGAGGAAGCTAGGCAACACTCCTAGTTCCCATCCTTTCTTATGTGGGCTTGGGCCTAAGCTTATGGGCCTTCTACATAAGCTTGACCTTAAACAAACATAAAGGCCATAATAAAGCTACCTATTACATATGAAATATAAATACTTGAAATACTGCTTAGGAGTGATTCCAACAATCTCCCTCAAGTATATATGAATGTAAACGGTGAAGGCGTTGATGTAATAGTAGTCGTGACGCCTTCGACATTCTTCTTTCTTGTGAGAGGAATTGCCTTGATTCGAACAATCTCCCGGTGTATAGAGATAGTTATCTTTGAACAGCTTATGCTTCGACGTCATCTTTAACTTTGTTCTTTGATCATTGTTCTTTGTGGTGAAAGTGATAGTATGTTGTTGTTCCGCATCGATGCCTTTCAGTGCTTCACGCTCCAAAGGTTCCACGTCATTCTTCAACATGCTCACACGCCTTTGACGTTGTAATTCAATCTCGATGAAGTTCTCTAAGTCTTTAACTTTGTAGATTCTTTGGTTTGACGAAGAATCATTCGACGGTTGTGTTGCTTTTGAATAGAACTTCCATTAGTGATGATGTTGGCGTGAGCATGAGAAGAATCAAGACGATCATCCCGCCCGAGCTTCCATAAGAAGAAAACATTTCAAACAGTTAGTAATAAGCGGTTTCCGACTTACAAGTTTGAACTTCGAGAGTGTTAACAAAGATAGTGTGAAAACACAACTCTAATTCTTACAAAGGCCGCTCTCGAACCGGAGTCCCACAAGTGAGATAACGCGATGTACCAAATACATCTACGATCGATGAGTCGAGGTACACCAAGCATCACCTCACGATCAGACCGCTTGAGACACACTCCGCGTAATCCACGGGAGTTACCGGCGACTCCGCCGTGGTCGTTTGATGTTGACCCGGCAGAGTTTCCATTCAATCACCGAGGATCACGATGTGAACCTCTCATAAATGTTCTCGACAGATTGCTAAGATCCGTGAAGGACTCGATATGAACCATCGATGATCTTATTTGTTGATCATCAAGTGATTAAATGTCAAGTGTTCCTAAGAGATCTTTTGATGAATCTCGTGGCTCTAGACTCAATAGTGCTTTTGGTTTTCCCGAGCGGAGACTAGGGAGAGGGTCTCCTTCTTCAATACCAACGATCTCTAAGAGAAAGCCAATAGTTTATGTAGGGTTCCCCGTGAGAATGAAACAAGCTTCGCTGAGAGAAACTTGAGTGGCTAAGAAGGTTTAGTGCATGCGCCACCGGGTCCATGACGACTTTTAATCTTCAATACCGGTGTCACTAAGTGACAACCAAGAGTATATGAATTGAACCCGTGTCCGCCTAAGTTGAATAACTGGAGGGCTATTTCTTTTCACCCTTTACTTTACATTTCTTTTGATTCTTCAACTCCTTCTTTCTCCGATTCTCATTTTCTCCTTTTACAATCATTCCTAAGGACTTCTAACACTAACTAATGGTAGTGTCCTTGGGTAGATCCTCCGCTCAAGCGGATCATAGGACAGTTATTCCTAACCTTAGTCACCTTATAACTCCATGACTAACCTATGTTTGCCATTAAAACCATCAGATGTGAAAATATCTCTCAAAGGGTTTGTTAATGAAAACATGTTTGAACCACGATGAGAGATGATGTTTTGCATAAATACTCCCCTCCACATGTGCTTAATAGTTTTAATGGTTAAATGCACAAAGAGGAAAGAGCGCGACTTTTGAATTGATCCACTAAAGATAGACAATCTCCGCGAGACACGGTTACGTTGAATAGTTAAAGAGTTACATTGTCGCCTTTTAGGTGACAACTAGCTCTAATAACTACCTTGAAGGTGTAGACAAACCTTGAAAGGTTGTCAAACCCGTCGAGTTCATGTCTATCAAAAGTTTCTCGAATGGTACTTTCTACTAGGACAAGTCCTTTGCGAGACACGCTTACATTACTAGCGAACTAGCTTGAAATTATTACCCGTCCAGTGACAAGTCTTTTCGAGTTACTAACAGCTTTAGTACCGTCAATTCGTTGGTTAAGTCCGAGGTACACAGATTCATTTGCATTTTGTACAACATATTTCTTATCACACAAATTTTCTCCCCTCAAAATGGCATATAAAATGTTATTTTGAACGCTTGAGAATAAATATGACCATTTTGAGTGTTGGGGAAGATGACCACTATGAACAATTTGTGAACAAAGTTTTAATTCAAATACTCCCCTCAACTAGTGATATAAACGGTTGAGGTTTTAAAATCATATGGGAAGTACTTGTCTTTTGAGCAAAACCTTGAAAATGAAAGGTTTGATAGGTTTTACTCAAAAATAAGAAGCTTTCGCTCCTTTTATAAGGATTGTGGCACCGAGGCGCACTACGTGGTCCTTTCTTGACAATTACGGGTTGTACATCGTTATGTGTGCACAAGCCATTAATATATATAATCACACATCCAAAATTATATGAAGGAAACAATTCAAGGGTACCGTGAAGTGCGGTGATGTTCCCAGAGTGCACAGTATGCTGAAAGCCGGTGATGTTTCTCCGGGTCGACCACCAACATAGCTCTCCAATCGTCTCGAATCGATCCTTCGAACAACCGCTCATCAATCATGGTGATGATACGCCTCACATCCCTCCTTTCCCGAGAATTCCAGCTTAGATTCCCAACTTTCAGCGATATCCTTCAACTCAGACGCCAATCCATCCCTAACCGCCTTCAAGGTATGATCCCGAATTTGTGGAGCTCACTACACGCCATTAAGCGCTTTGAAGTTCACCGCGTAAACAACGCCAAAGGTTTGCCGATGAGCGTAAGTTGTGTAAGTCGGTTGATGTCGGGAAGATCAAGCGTGGTGGAGTGAAGTTTACACGCTTCGATATGATTCAACAACCATCCGGATATCTTCGACACGCTCTTTGATCACGATGCGCCTAATGAAGATGAGAACCGACTTGATAAATTCACGTTGAACTTCAATGAGAATTGTCTCATACGACCGCACTTTGGCAAGGTACATGTCTTCGATGTCGTTGAGGACAAGTTCTCAAAGTCACCTCGGAGAATCCATAGTCCTGCTCATCTTGTCGCTTGACTATGATATTCTTCAAGAATGTGTAGTCCCACTTAGACTTGAGATCAATATGTTTGATGGCCACGATGTCCTTGGAACTATACACCGCATGTTGAGACTTATGAACCAGCAGCACAGTAGTAGATTCTTCGCGCTCGTGCCAATGATGAATCCCATACAATGCATCTTGGTCGTATGCTTGCACGTTGTCGAAAACAAGTGATTTGCACGCCCTCGATAGCTATGCGCTTTGAGTAAATAGTCACTGGAATGGAAGAGTCAATGATGTAGCGATTTTCGCGAACCATCGCTACCGTAAGAGAAAATCCAGTCTCTGTAAAAAGTATCGGAAGGAATCCTTGGTTCTGTCTGCTTGGCCAATGGTCGGTAGAGGTTTGGTCCAATCGGTGTAGTATGGAGGTTGTCCCTTTGTGTGAAGTCAATGTTTGCTTCCGGATTGAGCCAATCCATGTTGTTAGACATAGCTCGAGCGATGTTCTCAAGATGATATTCGACCTCGAGGGCGCTTTCGAGTCGTCTTGTAGGAGTTGAAACGCTTCATTCTTGATTCGCTTCAACTCGATTTCGTCATTTTCTTCACATGGAACTTTTCTTGCAAAAGTTTTGCGTGCTCCAATGTAGAACCGTCTACCAAGTCTTGACCTTCATCGTAGGAGTTTGATTGACAAGTGTGGAGAACCATTCAAACTCTTCGGTTTTATCGTCATCTAGCCATGATACGACTTCAGCCGAGTCGCCTTCTTCTTCTTTTAGAAGGCCTTGATGATGATAACGGTTTCGCACTTGTTTGGGTGAGGTGGGTTGTTGTCGGGCTCAAGGACCTCTTCATCGTCACCACCCGTATACTCAAAGTAATCACCGCTTTTTGAGTCGGGCGGTAACTCGGAATCGTCCCGAGGTTTATCAAGAGAAGACCGAGGTGGAGGAGACTTTGTTGAGAAGAAGTCCGTGGTGGAGGAGGTGGCATCAAGTAGTTTTACCGCATCGCTTCGACGCTTAGGTGCGAGTCCTTATCCTTATCATCGCCATCTCTTGGTCGTTTGTGTTGATCGGTGACTCCTTGCATGATGATCCGAGTTGAAAATCAAGTAGATTTTCAAAAATTTAGCTTCATCCGGTAAACGCTCCGCATCGCTTTGACATTTGCATCACAAGTTTAGCGATTAACCTTCATTCGTAGAGATCGCCTTCTTTGGCCATTGTATGTTTAACCAATGCGACGATGTTAGGGTGAGTTGTCCGAAAATACTTCTCTAGTCACACCGGGACAAGGTCGAGAAGAAACTTGTGGGTATGATCTCTTGTTTGCCTTCTCCGGCCCTTTTGGACTTTAGGAACGATATCCTCAAGGTACTTGTTAGTGTAACCTTCGATCATTTCGCTCGGCCTCTTTTGATGACTCTTCATGAACTTCGAACAAATTCCTTTCTTTCTCCATCTTGTCTTTCTCATCATTTAAGTATCGAATTTGGTCAAGAAACCAATTCATTTTTCCGTAAAGTATGTCCTTCTTTCGACTTGTTGGACAACTTTCACAATCTTTTATGAGTCCGAGAAATCCAAGATTTAGGTGGTTTCTTCACCGATTTGGATGATGATCCGTTGACTTCGTTGATGGTGGTTGTGATGAATGAGATGAAGAGTCCGATGATGAGGAGACATGAGGAGACTTCATGTCCTTAGGAGTTTCGAGGTTTTCCCTTTGAGTGTGTTGGACTGCCTAGAAGAAACTTTGTATAATCATCCTCGCCATCTCTAGACTTTTCTTTCTCGCCACTGCTTTCTCAAAATCATACACAATAGTGTCCTCCACAGTGCTTTTGTTGTTGCACAAGAGTGGTGGCACCGGATCCCTTATCGGGTCGATTAACCGCATCAGATCTGGAGAGGAGTGGTAGCACCACTTGATCCTCCGGGCCACCCATTTGATCTTTAGCAAATTCTTCGCCTTTTGAAGGTGTCTCGACGTTGTGAAACTTCTTCCGTATGATTTATCCAGCTTGCTCTTCTTCATCTTCGTAGCTTTCATCCCGTGGCACAAGTGCAGAGTCTTCCTTTTCCTTTATTAGTTTGAGGACTTGGAGGTTTTGGCACCGAGGATTTTCATCCTTTGCGCTTCGTAGTATGTGATCTCTTCATCTCGTGTCGAGAGCCTCGAGTCCTCGCCCTTAGCCGCCTTTGCGGTTCGTGAAAGGATCGGAGTGGCTTCGAGAAGGAACTTTCTTCTTAGGGTAGGTTTCTTTGGAATAGGTTTCTTCTTTGGAACATTCCTCGACTATCTCGAACTTGTGACACTTCCAAGACTTCCTTTTCTCGGTTCTCCTTACAGTGTTCCGAAGATTTTTCGTCGAGATGACCAACTTTGCCTTGTCTCGACCGCTTCAAGATACCTTTTGTACGATTCGAGCTTTCGACATCTTCGCTAGAAGGAAATCAAAGACAAAGACCTTGTTTCTTTGTAGACGCTTCCTTGATTCTAACAGATAGAATAGGTTCCGTCAACATGTCGTGATTGTCGGGGTCATTGAGCCTCTTGGGAATGTCGATGAAGTCCAAGTGCTCTCGGATCAACAATTTAGTATATCCGATGTAGGGAATCTTTGAGCCAAGTTTGTTGAGAAATGACATCATGTCATCCCAAATCGAGCTTCGATAGCGATGTGTTTCCTGTTGACCAATGCCCGTAATATTTGCAATTCCATGAGCTTAGGGTGCTCATAGTCACCGTCACGACCGTAAATGACTTGGTGATGATCATGTAGAGAGTTCTCCGTGGTTGAGGAATACTCTTAAGCTCTACGTGAGAATGCTTGGTGATTACTCCCGTAGCCTCGCCATAACCGATATCGATTAAGAATTGGAGAGTGAGCTCTTCAACAGTGTGGCATATAGTTTGGTTGGATCGACATCGAATTAGGAGAATGACCCTTAAGTCTCGCAGTGTAATGGTGACTTGTTTGTGATTCGAGTCACCGTCACGCAGCTTGTCCTTGACCCTTTCCATAGTGTTCCGTAACTGCTGGATGTAGATCTCGTGAACAGTTGCAGAGTGAGTAAGCATGTTCGATATGGATGAGTCCTCGTAATGTCAATAGCAATTAAACACGAAGATTCGAGCAAGTGAGGGTGTCAAAGTCAACACGGAGATTATTCTTTCCTATCTTCATTGGATAGCCATGAGGATAGATATCGCAATGGAGAGAACTTCGTGCATCCACATTCATTTGTTCACCCATGTCGTGATCTCGAAATAACATTAGCCAAAAGAACCAACATATCGAAAGACATAATGTTAGTCAATGTAAGGTCTTATTGTTTAGTTATTGAATGTACAAAGTGATAATGATTGTTACGAGTCCTAAGTCACTTGTATGTTCAATAGTTCAATGATGTCGTGAAATGTTTCGTGAGTTAGTTAACTTTAAGTTTTAAAGTTTATGTTATCACTTATTGTTCACAACATATTAGACGATTAAGTTTATTAGTGACATTATTGGATTCGTGATGTTATGATTAGTTTATTTACAAGTTTGTACACGTAACAATTCATCATGAAGGTCAATCCGTGGTTGCGTAGTTTTGGCAAAGTTATGCGAGACGTGAATGATATATGCTTAGGCGTAAACTTACGCCAGAATCCTAACTTACGCGTAAGAATTGTTACGCGTGGGAAAAGGAGACCTTATGCGAGAGCTTATGCGTAGGCATATATTAACCTTACGCGTAAGGCTACTCGTAAGAGTTGACCTTATGCGTGAGGTCATCGCACGCATATCCTTCACGTGATACGCGTAGTCCATTGTAGAACCTTACGCCGTAGTCATTATGCGAGGGATTATTCTTACGCTGAACATGACTACGCCGTAGGGTAATCCTTATGCGTAGAGTTGCAAATGACCTTGATTCTGATTTTCACGAGTAACAAGCCCGAAATAGAACCATCATATCATCAATATTAACACATAGATTCATTTTAACAATGATCATGGCAAGAACACATGTTACACGCTTATGTAGAACTACATACGCGTAGTCTAAACCCTAAATCTACGCTGTATGAGATCTAGCCATGGATTATGCACCAAACTTTTTCTCGGTAGCTTAAGAGTGTTGAGGAAGTCTATATACCGAGTTATAACACCCAATTCATGGTGAATCAAAATACCCAAACTTATGAACTTTAAACCCTAATTCCAAATTGTTGATTATTTAGAGTTTCTGGGTGGTTATAAAGCAAGGAAATCATCAATTCATCACCATAAGAACATAACCCAACAATCTTTTTGACCAAAACACTTCACATTTGAAAACACCCAATTCGACTTATAAACCCTAATTTTCAAAAATCATCAATTAGTGTTTCTGGGTGGATTTTGATGGTTAAAATGGTATCATAGATGTATTATGAACGTTTTGACACAAATCATTTCACCACAAACACACACATATTGATTGTGTGTTCTTACGCATAAGCGTAGAACACCTAATCACGCGTAGAACACGTTTTAGCCGTAGGATTTACATGAGATTCAAAACCTTATCATAAAAACATGTTGTGATCACGAAAACACTTACAAGATGAGGATCAAAAACACGGTTTTCTTGAGTGAATTTTAAGCGAGGATGGTTTTAGGTATTTTGTAATAAATGAGAAGTGAAAGTTAGGTGGAGGATATTTTATTCAAAATATTTTAAGGTTTTGACAGCTTTTGGTCCCTCCACCTTTTCCTTTTTCAAACAAAGCCTTTTAACTTCCATTTTGGTTACCAAACAAAGATTTTAGGAAAGAAACATGACGACACTCCCTCGACTTGAGAAAATAATGAAAGGTTATTAGTTTAAGTCCGAGGAGTGTCTTTGAACCGTAAAGTGTACCACCATTTGTAAAAGAATCAACCGAGATGTGATAACATGCAAGTACACGATGTTTTGAAACAGCTTAAGAGTTTATTTTCTCCCTCAACACTTGATCGGAAAAATACCGAATTTTGAAAGATTAAAGTGTTGACGGAAGAAATGTACTTGCCATGTTGAAAGAAAGATAGATTAGGAGAATATTTTTGTTGTTTTATCGGATTTTATATTTTTGTATTTTGTTTTGAAAATTTATTTACAAAAGATGTTTTGGTGTTTGATGTGTTTTAAGACTGCTTTTAAGAGGTCATCCAATTCCTCTTGAGTCAAACACCTCATACCAATTCGTGGACCAACTCATTAAACCTAGCGGAGGCAAGGCTTTGGTGAGCGATCCGCCAATTGGTATTCGCACCACAAAGTATAATTCAACGGCACTGCTCCACGTGGTCCTTGATGAAATGATAGCGTAGATCGATGTGCTTTGATTTCGAGTGTCGAATCGAGTTGCACGAGATTGCAATGGCACTCGATTGTCGCAAAGACATCGGATTCTCAAATACGTAACCATAGTCTTTGAGTTGTGTTCTCATCCAAATGACTTGAGCACAACACGCGGACATGGCTACATATTCTCGCTTCGGTTGATGACAATGATGTACAATCCTCGCTTTTTGATTGCCAAGACACCGCTTATCACCGAGAAATTGTAGAGCTCTCAAGTACTTTTCCTCGAGTCTAAGCATCCCGCGTGGTCGTCGTCTAAAAGCGATTAGTTCAAAACCGAATCCTTCGATACCGGATCCCCAAATTAATGGTTCCTTGATGTATCGGAGGATTCTTTTAGCCTCGTAGAGGTGGGTTTCAGTTGGTCGCGATCGATAACGGGAGCATAGATAAACGGCAAAGACAATATCGTCTCGCTAGTCGTTAGATACATGAGGACCCAATAATACTTCGGTATTTGGTGGGGTCAACTAATTTCCCATGTAAATCAAAGATCTAGCTTCTTGGTATGAGTCATTGGTGTGGCATAAGTATCACAGTTTTTTCATTCCAAATTTGTTTAACAATTCAAGGGCATATTTGGACCGACTCAAGAAAATACCACGGGTGATTGATGAACTTGCAGTCCTAGAAAGAACGTAAGTTCACCCATCATGGACATTTCAAAATTTTTCTTCATTAGTTTTGCAAAAGCGATTGAAAACTTTTATGTGTTGACCCAAAATGATGTCATCCACGTAAATTTGAACAATTAAGATGTGTGCCCGTGATATTGTATAAAAGAGTTGGGTCAACCGAGCCTTTGGTGAAATTATTGGCAATGAGGAAAGATGATAGCTTATCGCACCATGCCCGAGGGGCTTGTTTGAGACCATAAAGAGCTTTGTTCGCTTTGTAGACATGGTTCGGGAACTCGTGATCAACGAATCCATCCGTTGGTCGACATAGACCGCTTTTTAAGTTGTCCATTGAGAAACGCTGCTTTGACATCCATCCGATAGACCGTCATATTCATATGAGTCGCGAACGCGAGAAATATCCGAACGACCTCAAGACGAGCAACCGGAGCAAAAGATTCTTCAAAGTCTATTCCTCTTCCCGACGATAACCCTTAGCAACTAGCCGTGACTTGTTTCGGATAACATTCCTTCAAAGATCCAATTTGTTTTTCCAAATCCATTTTAAACCAATGACGAGACCCTCGTTGGTCTTTCAACCGCCTCCCATACTTCAAGACGCTTGAATTGGTTGAGTTCTTCCCGCATGGATTCAATCCATTGTCTTTGTCATTGCATCTTTAATGTTTTTAGGTTCGATTGGCGACATGCGAGTGCATAAATGCAATGTTCACCGTCTCGAGTGAAGACGTTGTCTCGTAACGACCGGTTGATTCGGGTTGCCAATAATGTTAGCCGAGGATGGTCTTTTGTCCATCTATGTGTAGAGGTTGATGTTGGTATACATTGTGCGATTCGAGGATTCAAATGGTTTGTTGAAGATTCCGCGACATCCGTGCAGCAGCCTCATTAGCAAACGGGTTGAAGAACGATTTGGATCAAAATCTGCAGTGGGGTACTTCATTCGTAATATCATCACCGGTTCATCATTGTTGGAAGCGGTGTGTTCAATCGTTGTGTTGGAGTCAATCGGTGTAGGTGCATCTTCAACAAGAGTTGTTGTAGCAGTGTATCGTATAGGAATATTATCGTTGTGCAATGAAACAATGGATACACCGAGCACGCTCATCAATATCGCCACGTAACGTAGGAGCAAATAACCTTTCCATTTGTTGACGAGTTAGTGGGGCTTTGTTCACCGATGATGGGGTTGAGGAAGTTTAAACGGTTGTGTCCGGTTCTAAGTCGTTATACTCGTAAGCCATTTCCGTGAGTTCATCGAAATGAGCATGAATCGCTTCCATTACCTCCTTAGTTCGACGATTCCGATTCGAAACCTTTAGAATTGTCACAAGATCCAATAAAGACTCCAATATCGCCTTTGGCTTTGAGCTTTCCAAAATCATCACGATCATTATTCGGATAGCAAAGGGATCCAAATACATGAAAGTGTTTGAGGTTCGGTTTATAGTTGTGGACAAGCTCGAAAGGTGTTTTGTTGTATGCTTTTGTGATCATAGAACGGTTTTGAGTATAGCATGCAGAGATACACGCCCATAAGTAATCTGGAAGTTTAGCATTGATTAACATTGTTCTTGCAGCCCACTAACGCTCGGTTTCGCTCTTTCAACAACTCCGCTTTGTTCGTGTGTCCGTGCAATAGATGTTTGATGTCAATTCCACTTTCTCATAAAATTCACGAAGGGTTTTGTTAACAAATTCAGCCTTTGTCTGCTCGATTATTCCCGACGGTGTTGCGGAGTCGAACTCGTATTTTTGTGAGAAAGGTGATGATCATTTGTGGAGCTTGGTCTTTGCTACGAAGAAAGTAGACCCAAGTCCATCGTGAGTAGTCATCAACAATTACTAAGATGTAGCGCTTGCCATTGATCGCTTGCACACGATCGGGCCACACAAATCCATGTGAAGAAGATGAAGCACATGTCGAGAGTCGTGTTCCACCTTTGAAGGAAAATGAGCACGAGTGCTTTTCCCTTGTTCACAGTGCCGAGCAAAGGTGATCTTTTGAATACCGGAATCGGGAGTCCTTCAACTAGTTTGTGTCGAGCAAGGTTGGTGATGGTTTGAAAGTTTAGATGTGAGAGACGACGGTGCCATAGCCGTGATTTTGTAGATGTTGCCTTTGAAAGTAAGCAAATGGGAGAGGAAGCAACCATGTCTTGCATAGAGATAGTGTAGAGACTAGAATTACGCGAGCCGACATAAGGTCATTTCCATGTAGATCACGAATGAAACAAGTTTTCTCCCGAAAGCAACCTCCAAATCTCCATCACAAAATTGACCCATCGAAAACAGACAGTGACCGAGGCCTTCCACATAGTAAACCCCGCGATTTCGATGTTCCCATTAACATAATCTCCGTAGCCCATGATAGTCGCAAGTGATCGCTCCCGAATCGACAAAGCCAATGAACTTTGCAATAAAGTTTGATAACAGCTTAAGGTTGCTCGTCATGTGTCGGGAACATCCGCTATCAACAATCCAGAGAATGATCTCAGATCACCGCATTACACACGCATTTACACGATGGAATAGAAGTAGATGTGGAACCCAAATGTTAGAGGGTTCCAAGGTGTATGTTAGACATACACACATTGAGAATTTTAGGCATCCATTTAAATCCTAGTGTGTTATATATCCATTTCGCCATCTATAACTACTCTTTGCTTTAGTCTTAGTGAAAACACTAGGTGGTACTACATTCTTAGGAGGTGAAGCGGAGCTACCGTGATAGCAATGGTTGCCTTAGAATCTAAAGAAGGTGGTTTACCAAGCACGACTTAGAATGATTAGTGGCCTAGAGGTATTCCGATTCTTAGGATTCCGTAATCGAGAGATTATAGCTTTAGCAACACATTTGTCATGACAATCGAATTCATACTCTTTCGACAAATAACACAAGGTGCATCGATCAATATCAAAAGTACTTAACGGTTTAGCATTCGTTACATCACTATTTGTATTACATTTGCCGACGCAACATCTATAGTGGAAGCAACATGATTTTTATTCGAGTCCTAGGGTGTTCTTCTACTTTAGCATTCCTTATTGATCTTTTCTTAGGTCGCAACTTCCTATTCTTCGATTGAGTGCTCCTAGGTCGTGAAGTGCGGACGCTTGGAAAAGATGCAACTATTCTGCTTCAAGAGAGGAAACACATTAGCAACTTGTGATTTGGCAATTGGAATTCTAGGTTCACGATTACTAAGTGTGACGGTGCTAATCTCTTAATCACAAGAGGCGGAAGTTGTTCATACTTTCCTAACATTTCCGTAACTTAGAGATGGTATGAATCGATCTTGATTTTCGTAACTAATATTACCAAAGAAAATTCATGACTTCTCTAGTGTGAGCAAGATAGTGATCAAGTTCGCTTGATGCTTCAAGTCGAGTCTTTTGAGTAAATCAAATATGACACCATATTCTGCTTAACTTTTAAAAGTTCTTGTTCATATTTTGAGATTTGACTTTTCAAAGACACGCTTTGATCATCCAGCTTGCTCAATTTTAGGATCGAAGATTTTGCACTCAATTGAGCGATTTTCTTTGAAAACTAAGTTGATGGTTGTGAATATCTTTTCACACCAATGAAGACGACGCTTTGCATTGTAAATTTCGTGTGTAATCGCTTATTTTCGCCTTTTAAAGACTCGATCCAAGCACATTATCGGTGTTCTCAACAAGAATAACAGCTTCAACAATATCGCAGAGATGTAATCGATGCAAATGGCAAGGCATGAAGTAACACAACATTATGGATATCAAGACGATAACATCTTCCAAGAGTCGATCAACATCTTTTCTCAACAGCTTTTTATGCTTTGTGTTAGAAATAGATGTTTCGCTTTCTCGAAAACGCTTTTCATTACCCCAAGTTCCTTATGAAAATCCTTTTCCTGTGCAATTGCACAACTTTTCAAGTTTTTAACATTAGGTAAAAGATTTTTCCGAAAAATGTCTCTTTGTTCTCGCCAGAGGCGATTGAAAATGTTCAACTTTGATTTCGTGAGCGATATTCTATCTCATGTTGTAAAATTTTGAGGTCACCATGAAAATGTCAAAATATCAAGGATTTTTCGATTTTCGTGTTTTGAGTTTACTTCACTAATGGAAGGTAAAGGACCATAAGTTTGTGCAAATTCGCTTTGGGATTAACATTAGAAGACTCGTGTGTTTTGATGATAACCCTTGGTGTGTTAGAAGAATCCGCTGGTGTGACGAAGTGACCGCTTTTTATAATTAAAAGGTTTGTTGTAAACAACATTTTTAATTTTGATCGACTCGCCTTCTCGCATCTAATTCCTCTTGACGATGATATTCAACAACACTCATGACAAGATTATCAATTTTGTATTCTCGACCGAAACTTCGTGAGTTGGTTTGAATGTTTTAGTGAAAGCTTTGGTTTGTAATCGCCTAGATTTTTCCATATCCTTTTGGATTGGGTTTTAAGGTAAACTTTTCAATAGTCATACGGATTCACCATGTTTGTAAACAATGCTTTAAACTCTTTAAGTTTGTTTTGCAAGCCGAGAATTTCGTCAAGAAGGTCATCTACCCGATTCGTTGAATGCTTTTGTATGCGGAGAACTGCTTTTGACAATTTAACAACTCAAATTTAGCTTTTTGATTTTCCAAGGTGAGAGCGTTAATTTGCTTTTTATGTTCGTGTTTCAGCTTGTTCTAATTCGCACAACAAAGCATTCTTCGAGGCGGCTAGATCACGATCCGTCTCTAAATATTTTTCGCTTTGATGAGATTTTGCAAAGCGGCTTCAAAACCTTTTTCACGGTTTTCTTGAGTTTTGAAAAGTTGAGTTGCATTTGTAAGCATTCAAAATCCTTGGTTAACAAAGGCATTTTACTTTTTAAGGACCGATTTAATGCATAACATTCCTCCATTTTGATTTTATGGTCTTGAATTAACCGAGCAAAATCCGGATGAGGCAACAGATCATCTTGTTCAACGTGAGTCTCAACATGATCATTCTTTAGATCCTCAAGTACGACCACGGAGTCAATTTGATTATCAAAGGAAACCATAAGGTCATCTTGATCGTCAAATGTAACTACTGTGGTTAACTTGAAAATCATCGAAAGAGATGTAGAAGACTCATTTTGAATACCGATCCGCGCTTGATTCGAGATATTGGCGGAGATATTAGTTCGTATATGATGATGGTTTGTTCGGTACCGAGACAAGCCATCGCTGTCATACACGGGCTCAGATCACTCATGTGCGCTCATGCATATTAGCCATCAACATAATAAATGATTAGCCTCGCAAGTCCTCCATATCATCATCCGAGTCTCAGATCCGCCATAAAGCTCGTTTTGTCCGTAAGAGATCCACCACTTCATCCTTAAGAGCCAAAAGTAAAGCCTCTTTGAAATAAGCACCGCCCTAGTCCTTGGCTTTGGGCATGCATTAGCCAGTGTCCTTCTCATTGCGCTTGTAGCATCTAAGACCATTTAACCGATTCTCGAGCATTTCTGCTCCACCACTTGAGCTCATTGTTATTCCTACCCACAACATTAAACCCTTGACCACCGCCCATCCGACGACCATAATCACGATTCGAACTTCAACACGTCCATTGTTCACAACAACTTGAGTCCGTGTGTTAGATGAGGAACGAATACGATTGTTGGATTTGTTGGTGTAACGCCAAAAGCATTAGCAATCATCACAAATCCTTGTTGCAATGCTTCAATGGATCGATTTCTCGAGCTTCAACGACATATGCTTGAGCATTGTTGCCGTATGGAACCAATTGATTTTGTTGAGGTTGAGGTTGTGAAGGTGTGTTTGAAGCGCTTGGTTGAGTTGTCGGTCGAGAGGATAATTCGCTGAGCATACAAGGCAAGTTGTTGATTGTCCGGTTGTGATCGCTTAGCAATTTGAGCACGGAGAATCCTTTCCCGATCAACTTCCTTTTCATGAGGCTTCAAGTAATCGTACAACAATCCATAAGTAGAATGATGCATATTCTTCGCTTGACGGAGAAAATGACATACTTCTCCCATTCGACCAAGACTACTCAGAACTTAGTATTCACCGCAATTCTTGGCATGATGATGTTGTGTTTATCCAAATCATTGATGATGTCTCGAAAATCGATGATGATAGGACTCTAGTGTCTCTCCGTGTTCAATCATGAAGTGTTCATAAGCCAAGTAAATTTTGGATTCCAAATCCTCCCGATTGAGTATGATCCTTCCATAAGAAGACGAATATGATCCCACATTTTTGTGCGCTTTTGAGCATCAACACTACGAAGAATTGGGTTTGGTAATCCTAAGAGGATGTATTCCATTGCAAGTTCATCACCTTCATAGTGTAGAAGTTCAGAGGATTTAAATCGCAACAAGAGCAATGTTGGTTTGTTCATCTCTTGGTGGAACAAAGCAGCTTGGATCTCCTGCACAATGACAAGAGGCATCTCAAATGGACCTTCCAAGATAACCTTCTTTAAGAACTTTCCATGTGGCTTCTTTAGATCACAAAACCTAAAGAACCTTATCACCCATTGATCGTAGTTTCGGAGTGAGCATTGGAGGTCTATCAAGTGATCCACTTCATGAATTGATTGTTGGTCGCTTAAAGCTTCACACATCTTTGCAAACCAAGTGGGTTCCTTCATAGTGTTCCTTGATGGATGTTGATTGAAATCGCTTGTGTAGGTTTGAACTTGAAGGCTTGGTGGTGGTTGAACCATTTGTGGTTGTGGAATTGCACCAAGTTGTGGAGTATGTTGTCGATTAAATTGTTGTTGATAAATAGCTTGTTGTTGATTCCATTGTTGATGTTGTGGAGTTAATTGTTGTTGTTGTTGATGATTATAAGTGTGAGGGAAATAGTTAGAGTATGGTGGTTGAGACATGATGATAAACTTGTGTGGTAAAATGGATCTTTGTAGTCGAATGAACCTTTGTTGATGAAGTGTCCTTAGGCGAGAAAAGACAAGAACCAAGTAGCACTTATGCGTAAAACACCAAAAGTTACGCGAACAATGAGGAGTTACGCGTGGGTTTTAGCTTACGCGTAAGTAGGATAAAAGCACTAAAGTTATGCGTAGACAAAAGTTAGGCGAGAAAGTTAGGCGAGGATTACCTTATGCGAGACCTAAGTTTACGCGTAAAGTGAATCTTATGCGTAGAATTTCTACGCCGTAAGCTTATGCTTATGCGTAATTTTAGGGTTTTTGCTCAAATGATCTTTTACACTTCACAAAGGCAAAAGATATCCAAAGTCGACGATTTTCGACTTATCCAAGTAAGAAAACACGGAATAAACCGTAAAATTGAAGATCAAACCAAGGAAAATCTTACGCGTAATTTTAGGGTTTTGATACGCGTAGGATTACTCGTAATTTTGATTTTGCCCAAATGTGTTTCTAAACCGATTTTTGTTATGGAATAGCTTCAATAGTACCAAAAGAACACAAAAGTGTGAATTTTGATGTACCAAAATCGCTAAACGGGTTACGCGTAGAACGACACCCACGAACAAAAACAAGCTTAAAACGTAAATCCACGCGTAGAAGTTTGAAACTTTTGCCAAAACAAGTATTTTAACACCTCAAAACATTGAAAGTACAAGAATCTTGGATTAAAAGTGTAAAAACGAGTTTTTAAGATAACCAAAGATTGCGTTATCTTTACGCCGTAAGACCCAAAACCAAAACTTCAAAACAAATGAGTACACCCAACTATTTGGCGATTGATACCATCGTTAGGTCACTAGTTTTACAAACACAAGTTATAAGAGAAGAGATAAAGGCGGATGAACAAGTATCACACACACACACACACACGATAATATGAAGACCGGTTAGGCGAGAGAGTGTGTGAAAAGAAAACTTGAACAACCAACCCTCAAATGAGGGTTTACAAGAGTATTTATAGGAGGAAGCTAGGCAACACTCCTAGTTCCCATCCTTTCTTATGTGGGCTTGGGCCTAAGCTTATGGGCCTTCTACATAAGCTTGACCTTAAACAAACATAAAGGCCATAATAAAGCTACCTATTACATATGAAATATAAATACTTGAAATATTGCTTAGGAGTGATTCCAACAATTGGATTCGGGGGTTGGTATTTCACCGATTACTCTACTATTATCTAATTATCTAAACTAAGGTTGTGGGAGTCTATGTCTAATTAATGTGTGCTCGTATGATAGTTTAAAGATGTGTTTACTTAGGTTGTATTACTCCTTAATTATCTCCTATTGATGGTTGAGTTGTCACGCCTTATTCTTAATTGCGTTGTGTGTCTAAAGTTGTAGGGTATGCGTTTCTCCTAACTCTTTGAACTTACCAAAGGGTCTCGCCTACAAACCCACTAGGATGATAAACTCCTACTCTAAGGCGCTCTTTGGATGGTTTAGCCTACAACTACTCGTAATTATATTCTAAGGTTCACAAAGATGAATCAAGCATTATACACAACGAATGACCTATCGCATTACTAGATCATTAATCAACTAAGATAAGAAACAACCAATCAATATTCAATAATTAAGTTTCATACTTCCTAAGCAAACACACAAATAAATTAGTCGGACATGGAGAACATGCAAGCATACACACAAATAATCAAAGACATGATTGAATTAATGAAGTAAAGACTTATCTTGATGTAAAATAGGGTTTAAAACCCTAAAATACTGTACAAGACACCTTAGGTTCGGTTTTAGGTTTTCACTCCAAAAGACTCTCTACAAAACTGAAAAATTCGGATTCTATATATAAGATTACATATGCGACGGCGTCACCTTATGTTTAGTGACGCCGTGTCGCCGCTATTAGGGTTTCGTCTTGCCACGTTAACCTTGCGACGACGCCACCTTATGTCCGTGACGCCCTCCTCTTGACCGACGTCGTCGGATTGCATCTAGGCCGCCCGAGTAGCGACGGCCTACTCTTTTACAACCGGACGTCGTCGCTTGAAAATACGAGTTTTGGGTTACGGACCGTCACAACAATTTTGGGACGGCGTCGCCATTAGCACCGACGCCGCCTTCTAATTTCAAAGAACCGTGAGTGTCTCGATTTTGACTTTAGCCATTTTCTTCATATATTCGCGCCTTTTCGTCCAAATAAGTGCCATTCCAAAGATTTTGCCTTCAAGAGACCTAAAAGTGAAAAGGAACGATATTAAGCAATAACGGATACAAAAGTGATCAAATAAGGACTTAAACGACCCCTCAAAATGGTACCTTTTAAAACCTTATCAAAAAGTCAAGGTGACTAATCGATAGACTCACAATGGTAGGTTGTTGGGTGATAATCCTATAATACTGCCTTCTAAAACTGAAAAGTCCAAATACATCGAGCTAACTCAACATACATCGTCTATGGTCTCGAAATGATGCAAAGGCCAAGTTCTAAAGTTTACAAGCTACCGGCACACTCATAATTTGGTAGATTTGGGGTAAAATATTGGAAACGGCTAAGGTCTAATCCAGTTAGGTTAAGAAAAACATGTCAAAATTTTAAAAATGGCATAATTTTACAAAATAAACTAGAAAATGAGGGCGAAATAAAGTTCAAGAGATAATTCTACTCCCGTCCCCCCCACTAGAATTGTACAAAGTCCCTTTTGTACTAGGCGTTAAAATAAAGGTGAAGAGAAAAGTAGAATTAGAGCGAGAACTTCCCTGAAATTTGCTCCATAAAAAAGGAAGGCTCATGAACAAGAGACGTGCCTTCGTATAAGCGTCATGAACAAACTTCAATCCCTGAAATCACAATACTAACAAGCATAATTCTAAAAAGAAAAAATGAAAAACGAAAAAAACAAACCTAACTCACTTTCGTAGGAATCACTGCTGCATTTAGCGAATGCAACAAGTTTTTAAACCACTTGGTGTCCCAAGTGGACGAGTGAAGTCTCGTGAGGGTTTACAGGAACACACTCGAAAGTTCATTTAAAACTAATACAAGGTTACCGTGTTTTAAAATGAAAGAATTAAAAGAGAGAAAGTTACGTCAGAACTCTTTTGAGGAGTTATGCCGAACTAGCAAAACCTGGAATGAGCTACAAAGCGGTAGTTACGGCGTAACTCATCGAGATGGTGTTACCGTAATAGGTGATGCGTCAAGATTTCTGCGCTAAAAGGTTGGTTACGGCGTAATCACCAAGATGAGTTACTGTAACTCGCTCGATCAAGAATCGCAGAAGACAATTAGTTCCTCGTTTCCTACAAAAATAGTTAGAAAACACAAAACCCAACAGAAAAGGAAATAAAATAAAAGAAAAGGATAATTCGGGTTGTCTCCCAAAAGAGCACTTTTCTTTATTTACGAGTGTTTAAGTTGACTCAGAGCCGCGGGGCTTCTATGGGGGCCTTTGGACTTCCCCGACTTCTTCCATGTCTTTCATTAAATTGCGCCTAACCCACCCGACATTAGTGGCAGTGCGGAGATATTCTTTGGTTTCAATTTTTCGGATCTTGCAAAAATTTTCTTCAGGCCCCAAATGGTATCTCGTAAACTCAAAATTTTCGGCTATAATAGGTGGCGGCCTCTTAAATGGGATGCCAAGAAGCTTGCATCTTCTTTTCTCGTGTTCTTCATCATCTGGGTCAATGAAACCGTCTTCGACTTGTAACTCTAGATAATCGAAATCATCGTCGGAATCGGTATCTTCAAGTTGGTTGAGTATTTGCTTGCATTCTTCATTTTCTACTTTAGACGAGCCCTTGGTGTCATCATCTTCTGGTTTTTCATAAGGAACTTTGTCATTGGGATGATCCTTACTCATACATCCATTCTAGATTTTCTTTTTAGTTAACGCGTCAATTTTTCCGTATTTGATTCTGACCCAATCGTTGAATCCGAGATCATCTGACCAAGGCAATTATGTTCTTTCAGAATCATTAGTTGAAGTCCAAAGGAATTCGTCTTCCCCAGCTCTCTCAATGCTTCTTCCTCCATCACATTCATAATCAAAAGGGTTGCAGGAAGCCCAAACTTTTCCGTCCCTGGTTTTAATTTGTTCACACCAATGATTTTGAACTCCTTCGTCATTATCATCTTCAGAAGCAATATCATCGAGGGGCTTAATGGTTTTTCCTCGAAGAATATGTTTCTCATATTTGAGTTCTAGATTTCTGAACAAAGCTGAATTAATTATCGCGTCCCCAAATCTTATCGAATACCAATCACTGAATGATAGATTTCCAAAATCAATGTCGTGCCTCCCAGATTCGTGTGGGCATATCCAAACTTCGTTATTCTCATTACCTCCTCCGTTGCAATAATCACGAAAAGGATTGCACGTTGGCCAAGTGTGAGTAATCTCATCTTCCATGATGAGTAAGGGTTTGCAGTAATGCTTAATGGGTGGTCCTTCCACTTCGTTGATCGAGAACTTGGCTAACCTTTCTTTGTCGTTTAGTGTAGTCCACTTGTATTATTCATCTTTTATCCTTTCTTTATCAACACCACCATCGCAGGTTTTCCGAGGATCACACGAGGCCCACAAGCTGTAGCATTCTCCATCGTCAATTGCAATAGCCTTACACCAATGACTTCTCCTTTTAGGGTTGTCGCCCTGGTGTCCGTGTCTTTGCATGAATTTGGGTTACGCCAGAACTCGAGGTGTGATTACGGCGTAACTCACTTTCGCCATCGATGTCGGACTCATCGTAGTACTTGTTGTTATTAGAGAATACTGACCTTACATATAGTGGATCCGCTTTTTGTTCTTCGCTTCTTCTTTGTACCTCGTCCAAGCTTTCCAATTAAAGTTTCCAAGTTTTAAGTGATATGTCATGGGAAGAGGGCTCTTGTTTGTATTATCTTGGAAATTTCTAAGCCATTCCTCTTGCTCTTTTGCCTCTTGGTAGTATCCACAAGGTACTTGATAATAATTTCCTCCGTGTTAGCTCTTCTCTCATTACGCTCATAATACGGTGGGGTCCTCCACGAAACCCATTATGATTATCCCCAGAAAGTCCTATTCTCCATATTTAGCTTCCTCGATCGCATCTTCCTTGTCAAATTTAGGATGCTTTTAGTCAAATGTCCCCACCACGCTTTCATGACCGACTTGGATAGCATGAACAGTTTCTTTGATTTTCAGCATATCTTTACCGAGATTTTCAAGCTTGTTGGTCATTGCTGCAATTTCATCAAGACTTCCACCTTGGTTTCATTTACTCCCTCCGTCATGCCATTTTGAGAGTGATCCGCCATTTTTTGAATGGCTTCAATTGCAAGAGTAGGAGTCATGTTCGGGATAGGTCCTTGATAGTCCAACATCTGCCTTGTAGTTATGTTAATTACTTTGTAGAAGATGTTGACCTTTTGCTGGTTGTTCAAATCATTAGTAGGACACTTGAAAAGAAGATCGTTGTATCATCCCCAAGCTTGATACAATGTTCATTGCCTTCTTGTTTGAAATTATGTATCTCTAAAATCTGGTTAGAAATCTTTGACGGCGGGCAATATCTTTGAATAAAGTGTTTGTTTAGTAGCGCCCAAGTATTAATTGCCCCCGCGGGCAATCTTTCGATCCATCTCCTGGCAGCTCCAGTAAGAGTCATAGGGAATACTCTTAGCATAACAGTATCATGAGACACGCCCAAAATGTTGAAAAGGCTTGAAATGTAAAGGACATTTTCAACGTGCTCATATGCATCTTCGTCCCTGTTTCCTGAAAAACTCATAAATTGGTCTTTGATTTCGAAACGGACATCCGCTCCAATTGCCGGTCTTACGAGACTCGGCCCTTGTTCCGCTCTTGTCAACGCCAAGTATTCCTCAGGAGTGAGGTCATCGATGTTAACAACTTCCATGGTACCTACAAACTTGAAATATGATCGTGAGAAAAGTTTAAAACGAAATTAAAGACTTAATATCAATCCTAATATAACTCCCGGCAATGGCGCCAAAAACTTGATGCGTGTTTTATCGACTGTGTCTTAAATTTATAGTGTCTCGCAATACCTATGGTCTACCTTTGTGCACTAACGGGCAGTGTACCCGGTCGTGTGTAGTGTAGTAAATGGTAAAGCCGAGGTCGTCCCAAGAGCTATGTGTGTTGGATTATTACTAAGTCTAATTGTCATAGAATAATAGTTGTTTCGATAGGGATTTAATTAATTAAACTACTAATGCAGAATAAAGTAATTGAAAGCAGATAAATGGTAAAGGGAAATCAATAGAGAGAAGTGGTGCTAAACAAGTTAATCATCCTAGCTAGTTATGTCTACGTCTACTTACTTCCAATTACTTCAGGTGGGGTCAAATTCGAGAGGACAACATTTGGTCTATTTGCCCTAACCTATCAGCAAAGATGCCACCACATGAGAAATCAGGCGCACCGTCATAAGTCTTGTTGTTCCTGGTCCCCTAATCCAAGTCATTAAGTACCGCTACATGCTAGATTCATAATAGTGAGTGCCCGGCCGTTAGGAACTTAGACACTACACCCCCAATTCTTAAGTTCATCCAAACGATAGGTGATCAGCTTGGTCAAATTGCACAAGTAGAAAGGGTCGTCGGTTGGTCATATCTTACCCTTCCGTCTCGATCCGCCACCTAGGGTCATTGGTCATATCTCATAGACAATTGGCCTCTACCGCCATTCAAAACTACCGAACCAAGGGTGGCTACCAATGAACTATGCATGCATACACTTAGAAATAATTGTAATGGAAGTAAAGGTAAACGCAAACAAAACAATTATGAATCATAACTAGGCTAGCACCAAAAGGTGCTTAGCCGCTCATATTAATCATGCAAATCAATTCAATATTCAAAGGTACGAAATACATGAATTGAAAGTAAAGAAATATAAAACGCTAATGCTTATCGTAATGGAGTGACTTCTCCTTGAAACACCTCCGTATGCTCCCTAGACCGCCTTTGAGCTTTTTCCCACGCTCGTCAGTGTTGTGTGTGGAATGGGATGATTAGAAATGCCGGAATTCGTGGGGTATTTATAGGTTAGATCGGGTTACTGGCGAACCCATATAGGAGTTACGCCGTAACCTTCTATTTTATCGTAAAAGCACTAGATATCTTGGTTACTGGCAGAACCCAATGAATGGTTACGCCGTAGTCTTTAATAAACTCGGTTACGCCGTAAGTGATGCAGCGATTCCGGCGTAAGTATCAGCGGCGTGGAACCTCTTTTGACCTAATGTAGTTGCGTAGTAACCTCTGGGAAGAGTTACGCCGTAACCTTCTGATAAGTTGGCATACTGAGTCACGCAATAGTTACGGCGTAATGTGAGAGATGGTTTACGCCGTAACTTCTTCAAAATAGCATACTGTAATAAATCTTTAGATATGTTTCCATTTTCGCGTCTCTTTAGCTCTAATGCTCGTAATTTACCTGAAAGTGGAAAACAATGGAAAACAAGCGTAACTACATATAAATGATATAAATAACGAGCATTATCAGGGGAAATTGACACTTAATATTCAGGACTATTTGATGTTATCACATTGCTTTTAAAAGTCAAGTGCCATAAAATTATTGTCTATTGTTGACGAGCTAAAATTTTGAATATGTTGTCATGCTATTTTGCAGGGGTTGCAGAAAGAGCTTCTCAGGGAGGAGTACGATCACTGTGAAGCTCTATTCAATGCCTCCGGTGTCTAACCTAGGTTGGGGCGAAAACTCCAAAGCTATGCAACAATAACCCAATAAAGCTAGCCAGCAAGCTCAGGATAAGATCTGGGTCAATCTCCATGCACTAGACCCCTTTACTAATAAAGGAAAGCTTGCCTTAATTGAAGTCCCTCGATCTAGTACTTATGCGCCAAAGAAGGAATAAAGTTATACATACTATGGTATTAACAAAAGTTAGTTAGTAAATGTTCCCCTTACTAGTTCAAGTAGGTAAGTAAAAACTACCTTGTAGCTTCTTGCCCTGATCTTTACACCCCTGTAAAATAAGGTGGTTTTCCCACACAGTCATTGACCAAGTCTACTTCTTTTGAGCAATTATATGCCATGCAGTTGTTGACATGCAGCTAATGCTCTAAGTAGAGGTAAGTTACTTGAAAGTACTATTCTTTGTGTACGGGGAATATATAGTTGGTCTGAAGATGGAAGGATGGTTGGGTGCGACAAATAGTTTCCTCAGCAACCTCCATTTTAAAGGCCAAAATGTTTACAAACCGTATCTGGCAAGGCAACCACATATACATTGTAGTTACAACCACATGTACGTTTTGGCCGTAAGTTGTGGCATCATACAAATAACGCCATTTAGCGAGTATTGTCATTTACGTTATTTAAAAAATGGAAGGACGGTTGAGTGTCGTAGATGGTGGCTTCAGCAACCTCCATTTTGAAACTTTCAAAACCAGATTATTTGGTAATTTAACTTTTGCGATACCATATGATGTAATACGCCCTTATTTTCTACGCGGTTTAATAATATTGATAATTGATAATGATAATGGTAAAGATAAGTGATAATTTGGCCTTCTTATGGTTAATATGTTGAAGTAATGATGACCACTTATTTCAATAGGCCTTGGCAAGGTAACTCACTACACAGTGTGGTTGCAGCCATGGTGTTTGGAAAAACTTATTTGACAAGGCAGTTTCATATATATTATGATTGCAACCATAAGTGTCTGAACCTAAAAAACAGAATGCGATAAGCGTTGGAATCGAGTCGATTTGTGTGGAAAACTAGAAGGGGGGGTTGAATAGTTTTACCAATTAAAACTTCCTTTTAAACTATTTAGATCGACTTATGTCAATCTATTTGGTTGTGTGTGTTGGATGTTGATAAACAAGCATATAAAGATATGTAATGAAAAGATAAGAGTAAGAAGCACAAAACCACAACGCGAGTATTTATAGTGGTTCGCCACAAGGACACCTTCCTTGCCCTACTCCACTCCCCGAGTCACCTACTCGAGAGTTCGTAAACACTACACCAATCTCCTTATGGCGGAGAAGCCTTCACAACGTCGCCACCCTTTTTCCGTGCTAGGCTAACCACCGGTTCTTTCACACCAAGGTGAACCAAACCTACACAACGTCGCCTACCCTTTATAAGGTACTAGGCTAAGTACCTAGTTCTTTCACCCAAGGTGAACTACACCTTCACAACGCCGCCTACCCTTTATTAGGTACTAGGCTAAGCACCTAGTTCCATTGCAATGGAGGAACTACTACCACACTACACCAACGACTAATCCCAAAGGAGATCTACCCTTTACAACATCATCAAGGATATCAATATCCTTGGATCTAATACTAGTCTATCTTGTACATCGAAACACACCATATCGAATGTACATCTAAGGCACCTTTCACTAATACCTTTGACTAGATCTACAAGACACCTTTCACTAATGTCTTGTGTCTTCACTTCTAAGCACCTTTCACTAATGCTTCTTTGTCTTGACTTCTAAGCACCTTTCACTAATGCTTCTTTGTCTTGACTTCTAAGCACCTACCACAAGTGCTTATCCTATAGACGATAGATACCCTTCACTAATATCTTCGCCTTGACACTTGAGACATCTTTCACTAATGTCTTCAACACTACACTTCTTTCAAGAAATAAAGGAATCATCAACAAGAAGACTTCAAGAGCCTTGATGATGAGGAAGCATGGCAACTCATGGACTTGAGCTTGCTCGACTTCAAAGGTGGTGATCTTGCCTTTAAGAGGAACCTAAAAGATCACACAAAACAAAACTACAAACATAGATCTCTTGGATCTAAGGTTAGTGAGATTTAACTCGGGGAGAAAGTGTGTTGGAAAGGGTGAGAAATAATGAAGAAATGGCTCACTATTTATAGAGGAAAAATCCACTCGCCCTCGGATCCCACGGATCCCTACCACAAGGGATCCGCTAGCACAAAGCTAGGGATCCGTGGAACGCCCTCTTGCCCATGGGTATTTTGGTTATGGGTCATGGGTCATGGGTTGAACCATGGATCTTTGGCTAGATACAATGTATCTTTGAGTGCAATGCACTTAGTCACTGGGTATGGGTTGATCCATGGGTTATGGATATTATCCATGTATGATATAAGCATGATGTCATGCAATGGGTTATGGGTCAAGATCCATGGGTTATGGGCTTTGGGTTGTACCCAACTACATTCAATGTATTTGCCCAATGGGTTGTGATACTTAAGTTTCTACCCATTTATATTACCCAATATACTACATACTAGTTATGTGTATATTTTATCCAAATATGTAAACACTAGTTGTTGTACATATGTATTACTTAAATCATAAAATCACTTATACTTGTTTTAGTGTTTTATGTGAAAATGTGAATATGTTAGAAACTATTAGTTCAAACCATTTACGTATTTTATTTGTTTCGTTAATATGATTTTACGCTTGTTATCGACAAAACATTAGAAGATCGTAAAATATAAATAAACGCTTTTACGGCTTATTTGTATTAACAATCTCCCTTTTGTTGATGACAAAACATAAAATTATTTTAAGGAAAAGCTAAAATTGTAAAAGTTTGAATTTGTAGTTTTACTTTTTCTCCCCTTTTGTCGAAACAAAAGTGTTTGAAGGAAAGCAACACATCGCTTTTAAGAAAACATGTGAAAGAAGTAAAAGTAAAAGAAATAGAGAGCAAGTAACGGAAAGGATCTCGTCACATACTCCCTCGACGAGTCCATCCCTAAGTAAGTATGCCAAGAAACTAATTCTAATCTAGTTCATTTGCAACTAACTTTGCAAAAGATTACGCCTATGTGACGGTGTGCTCCCCTAGATGATTGCAATTTTGCAACGGGAAGTCATGAAATATAAATCTAAGATTGCAAGTAATTTTGCAATGTATTGTTTTGACACCAAGCTCCCCCTAGCTTTAGGGTGTCAAATTCTTCATGTGTAAATTGAATAACTACAAAACAAAGATTAGAAAGCAAGTATAATTCACAATTTCCTGCAAATGTGGTTCAAGTTAGTAGAAAGAAAACTTTCTGTCTCACGGATCCCACG
Organism: Chrysanthemum lavandulifolium; assembly: GCA_022545495.1. Lineage (NCBI taxonomy): Eukaryota > Viridiplantae > Streptophyta > Magnoliopsida > Asterales > Asteraceae > Chrysanthemum > Chrysanthemum lavandulifolium. Next base: position 87,480,840 of record CM040240.1, read on the forward strand.
GTTCCCTCCTAGTAGGGATCCGTCTAGGCAATTCTAAGGGATCCGTAGTAGCCGATTAATTTCAAAGAACGGTGATATAACAAGTAATGTTATCACAAAATGAGATATGAATACAAGGTAATCATATGCTCGTAAAAATAACAAGTAGCATGTAATTCCATTTAATAAAACTAGAGTTATGATATACATGACTCTAAAAACTAAGAAAATAGACAATACATGACTAGGAATTTCTAGACCAACTAACGCTTGATGCTAGGACACCACTAAAATCTTCTAGCTCAAGTTTTGTTTAGGTTTAATCTCGTCGAAACGCTCGAGGAGATGATAGAACATGAAACGTTGGTCTTCTCGCACTTCATGTATCAAACTTTCAACATGTTGACAATGATAGCAATCTTTGTCATGGCTAGGTAGTGGTGGTGGAAGAAATGAAATAGCTTGATGCGAAGGATCAAGTGAAGCGGCTTGTGGAGCTTCAAACGATGGAGGGATTGGTGGAGGTACATTTGAGAATGACTCAACCAAGAATGATGGTGGTGGTAGAGAAGTGTCAACTTCCATATGATCGGGTGGTTGACTTTGATGATTTCTCATAATCCAAATGGGATTATATGATGGAAACGGCGAAAAGGAAGCCGGAGCAAGTGTTGACTCAACACCTTGATTTTGAACCATTATTCCTCCTAATGAGGAGAATGTTGTCATGAAAGCGGATGAGACGGCCTAGAGGCAAGTCCTCTAAATTGTAGAGATGTGGTGATGATAGTGGGATGTAAATGAAATAGCTCTAGGAACCAATGGTGATGGTTTAGTGGAGATAATATTGTTTGGCCTAGGAGGTATGGTGGTGTTTGGTATTGGTAGTTTTGTGGGTACTATCCTTTTAGGAATTGGTTTGATTGGATGAGGAAGAATTCTATCATTTGTTGGCTTGACCGAGATGATTCGGTTGAAGAGATTTCGTATAACACGAGCCTTTTCATGGGTGGTTCTTTGGTGGATAAGTTACTACTTGGGGTTTTCCTCATGATGATATGATTTCAAGAGGTTGCAAGAGCTGAAAGTTAGGATGAGAGTGATGACTATGGAGGTTCTAACAAAGTGGTTTATAAACCAAGAGATTTGGCAAGTGCATTTAAGCCTTAAGCCACTAGAATTCATTGGAATGTGATGATTAACATGCACAAGAGTCAACTTCAGAGGTTGTACTAATCTAGGAATTCATTTAAGATGAGATGGAGTGTTTGAGTTAGGAAGATGAGTTGAAATGATTGTTTTAGCAAGATTTGACATAAACTGTCATCCGGATCCCACAGTTCCTTCCTCGTAGGGATCCGCCTAGGCTAATCCTAGGGATCCGCCTTTCAAGAAGCTATGAAAGAGTGGAAATGATGTTTCTAAGATCTAAGACCTATATCATCTTGAGTGTTTCACCTCCTAAGTGTTTTAAATGAAGGGTGCTTGAGTACTTGAAGGTAATGAATGATGTAGCTAATGATTGTTATTTATGGAAGGATTTGGAACTTTCAAGAGTACCAATGGATGAGCAAGGATGACACTAAAGATTTAGAGTGTCAATTGAAGCTAAATGATCCTAGAGATCGTGTTGTGTCTTAGGATAGTGTTTTGGAAAATATCCTAGAAGCTTTGAGATGGAAAACTAGATTTTGATCAACTTTGATCAATTTTGAGGTGAGGATGATTTATGATCAATTTTGTCATAATCGAAAGATTTCTAAGACTAGATGTGAGGGATCAAGTAAAAAATGAAGTGTGAGTTTAAGAGCGGAAGAGTAATGGATTAAAAACGAAACGGTAGATCTACAAGCTTCTTAGAGTGTGATCTAGGTGAGTTATGTAAAAGATCAACCTATCTTGATAAGGACTTAATTTACCTTAAGACACTATGTTTAGCTTAGTGTGAGGTATTCTAAGGATATGGTTGAAATATAATGCTTGCAATTGCATTTTCTGTTTGCCGGATCCCACGGTTCCCTAAGTGTAGGGATCCGTCTAGCACAATCTTTGGGATCCGCCTATCTCGCAAGCAGACCTTTACTAAAGGTATGCAATGATCTTGACAATGCATTATATCTCAAGGATAGTCTAAAAGGAGTTCTAATACTAAGATATCAAATGTAAGATGTTTTATTTCATGAAAGAAATTGGATTACATTGATAGAGCACGAGTACAAGAGAATTGATCCTATTTTGGAATACTACTAGGTTTCTTGAGTGTTTTCGCTAGGAGGATTATTATGTGATTGATGAGTGTTGGTGGAATCAAGAATGAAGAAAGTCTTCATGAGAGATATGTTTAGCGGTTCCATCATCTTGTTCACAAGCACGCATAACGGACTTTGAAATTGAGGATGGAAGTGCATAACATTATGATAGAGGCGTGTCAAGAACATTCCATAAGGGATGAGTTTATTCTTGAGCCTTGAAGATTTGCAATTACCTTGCAAAGAAGTAGGCGAGATTGTATGGTTGTTGTGTTAGCAAACAAGACAACATGTGAGCACAACAAGCGGGAAGAATTTCTCGATTTCCCTAAGACTCCAAACATTTTCACGTAGGATGAGTGCAAGAGGCTTGTACTCTTCTCGGATATCCCTTGTAAAGATAATGTTTGGATCGGAGTAATATGGTCGAGGTTTGCATATTATGCGATTTAAATCTTCCTAGAGGGTATGTGTGAACAATATGGACTATTTTCTTCACGAAAGTTGAAGAGAGAATCAAGAGACCAATCTTCGTGAAGGCACATTGTCCATGATTTGAATCCGGAGGATGTGAGCAAAATGCCCAAGGGTTAGAGTGAACTTTGGTTTTGATATAAAACCAAAGAGATAGAGAGCGATCCTCGTTACGAACGAGTTCGACTTGACGGAAGAATTCCATTATGAACCTTGGACATATCTTCTCGTTGATTTCAAGAAGACATTCTAGTCCTATGGCTCGGAAGGAGGTATTGATACCTTCTTCGAATTGTAGAGAGGTGTCTACAATACGCCCTTCGTGGAAGTGACGGTTTTCGAGATTATTGAACCCACGGACATGATTGCCAGGTGTGTTGGGTTCGAGAGAGATGTTCGGAGTGTAGACGCTAGTGAGTGAAAAATCAAACTCATATTCATGCGCCATAGTTGAACCTATAGAAATGATGGGTTAATAAGAGGTGATGTTTATGGTCGACCTATAATTATCTAACGTTTTTATTAGATTTTTATTAACAATGTTTTTTAAACAAGAAAAACACTTGACTCACTTATGGTTTTGACATTCTAGTGGAGTATTACTTAAAAAAATGGTTTTTAATTTGCATGAAAAACTGTTCTCCAGTAGGACAGATCCCACGGTTCCTTTTCAAAAGGGATCCGGCTAGTATAACTTCCGGATCCGTGGATCCGTAGTAATGTAAATGATTTGATAAAACATAGGTTTTACATTTTATACCACGAGAAGTGTTTTATCCTACATTTTCTTTTAGCATGCACACATGACTTCTAATGTATCACGAAGGAATATGAAACATATAAATCACAAGAAAATAAATAATAACAAAGATAACAAGATTATTAGTAATATTGCATTTCAATGCTAAGGATGATACAAAGGATTGGGTATATGATCCCAATGTAGATTAACAACACAAAGTAAATGTCTCCATATGTGAACTTCATCATAGGGAACACAAGTGCGATGAGTGTTAAGGCGATGAGCACGAAAAGCGATGTAAACCATGTTGATGACGGATCTTCTTGGTTTCGGTTGAGATGGAATGAGGAGGAAGATGAAGTTTTTGAGTGAGAGGAAATTTTGAAATTGGAAGATTTGAAAAGTGAGGGTTTGATAGAGTGGTCGACGATGGGAGTATTTATGGGAAGGAGGAATTTTGAAATTGTGTTTTGTTTTATTATTGGATTAAAAGAAAACAAAACATAAGTTTTATATACCACGACTTTAGACGAGAAATAAGACACGATGTAAGAAAAAGGCTTCCTAATGAAGCTTCATGTAAAACATGTAATTTGCACAAAAGATAATCATATAAATACCTAAATAGGTATACTTAATTATCAAGCAAAGTAAAAGAAAATCATACCTCTAGCGCACTTAGGAATGTCTTTACAAATGACACAAAGAAATGTCACTTAGACTATTCCCGCCTCCTTTGCTTTAAGATACCTTCTTAAGGAAGGTATTCTTGTTACCAAGCGACTCCTAAAGCTTGGTGGGTATGAGCTTTGACTAATCAACATGACAAAGAAGATTAGTGCAATTAAATGAAAAATAAATAGGAAAAAATGTTGTTATCAAATCAACATCCAAACATATAGTTTTAAAAGACATGGTGTTTGTTTTATGAAAACCTTCTTTGTAGTTTTCAATTAACCATGGATCGTATCAAGTTTTTAAAGTACAATATACTTCAAGAAACTTGGTAACGAAGCTCGATGCCAATTGTGGAAAACTAGAAGGGGGTTGAATAGTTTTACCAATTAAAACTTCCTTTAAACTATTTAGATCGACTTATGTCAATCTATTTGGTTGTGTGTGTTGGATGTTGATAAACAAGCATATAAAGATATGTAATGAAAAGATAAGAGTAAGAAGCACAAAACCACAACGCGAGTATTTATAGTGGTTCGCCACAAGGACACCTTCCTTGCCCTACTCCACCCCCGAGTCACCTACTCGAGAGTTCAGAAACACTACACCAATCTCCTTATGGCGGAGAAGCCTTCACAACGTCGCCTACCCTTTTTCCGGTGCTAGGCTAACCACCGGTTCTTTCACACCAAGGTGAACCAAACCTACACAACGTCGCCTACCCTTTATAAGGTACTAGGCTAAGTACCTAGTTCTTTCACCCAAGGTGAACTACACCTTCACAACGTCGCCTACCCTTTATTAGGTACTAGGCTAAGCACCTAGTTCCATTGCAATGGAGGAACTACTACCACACTACACCAACGACTAATCCCAAAGGAGATCTACCTTTACAACATCATCAAGGATATCAATATCCTTGGATCTAATACTAGTCTATCTTGTACATCGAAACACACCATATCGAATGTACATCTAAGGCACCTTTCACTAATACCTTTGACTAGATCTACAAGACACCTTTCACTAATGTCTTGTGTCTTCACTTCTAAGCACCTTTCACTAATGCTTCTTTGTCTTGACTTCTAAGCACCTTTCACTAATGCTTCTTTTTCTTGACTTCTAAGCACCTACCACAAGTGCTTATCCTATAGACGATAGATACCCTTCACTAATATCTTCGTCTTGACACTTGAGACATCTTTCACTAATGTCTTCAACACTACACTTCTTTCAAGAAATAAAGGAATCATCAACAAGAAGACTTCAATAGCCTTGATGATGAGGAAGCATGGCAACTCATGGACTTGAGCTTGCTCGACTTCAAAGGTGGTGATCTTGCCTTTAAGAGGAACCTAAAAGATCACACAAAAACAAAACTACAAACATAGATCTCTTGGATCTAAGGTTAGTGAGATTTAACTCAGGGAGAAAGTGTGTTGGAAAGGGGTGAGAAATAATGAAGAAATGGCTCACTATTTATAGAGGAAAATCCCATCGTTCCTCGGATCCCACGGATCCCTACCACAAGGGATCCGCTAGCACAAAGCTAGGGATCCGTGGAACGCCCTCTTGCCCATGGGTATTTTGGTTATGGGTCATGGGTCATGGGTTGAACCATGGATCTTTGGCTAGATACAATGTATCTTTGAGTGCAATGCACTTAGTCACTGGGTATGGGTTGATCCATGGGTTATGGATATTATCCATGTATGATATAAGCATGATGTCATGCAATGGGTTATGGGTCAAGATCCATGGGTTATGGGCTTTGGGTTGTACCCAACTACATTCAATGTATTTGCCCAATGGGTTGTGATACTTAAGTTTCTACCCATTTATATTACCCAATATACTACATACTAGTTATGTGTATATTTTATCCAAATATGTAAACACTAGTTGTTGTACATATGTATTACTTAAATCATAAAATCACTTATACTTGTTTTAGTGTTTTATGTGAAAATGTGAATATGTTAGAAACTATTAGTTCAAACCATTTACGTATTTTATTTGTTTCGTTAATATGATTTTACGCTTGTTATCGACAAAACATTAGAAGATCGTAAAATATAAATAAACGCTTTTACGGCTTATTTGTATTAACATATGTTGCCATTACATTTGGTTTCTACGCACTAATACTAAGCTAGTCACTTATCTCTACAAATTTTGCCGGCACTTTTTTCCAATCTTTTTGTCCACGCTCATATAAACCATGACTGTTCAGCCATGCGGTTGTACACACGACACGAAAAATTGCGAAAACAATATAACGTTTGTTGCATTCTTATTCCTGTTAAGATTTGCCATAAAGCTTTGTATCATTTTCTCGCTTTTTTTCTCAACTGTGTACAACAACTGTGCAGTATGGTTAATGAGGTGCATAAAGGTGAGAGTGACATTGATAGGACAAGCTGTATCTTTTTTTTTTAAGTAAAAAAGATGTGTTCCTGAATTTTTCTAGCATAACTTTTTTTAACCATTAGATAAGAGACAATGCTATTAAATTACATCCACCTATTAGTAGTGGCAAAATATGAAAAAGTTTTTTACACCTTGATGTCACCCAAATTGAATTGCGTCATCGGGTCACGCTTCCCTGCTTAAATTGTATGTAACTGCTTTGGTAGCAGTCACAAATTCTTTTGAAAATTAAAAACTCTTGCTACGAATACCACTAATATACAATATTACTTTTTAAAATAACAATACATTTAGTCCTTTCATTGTCACTGTCATCTCTAAAATCTTTGTGACATATTGTTGCTAAACTATTTGCAGATATGAGCCTTATTCGTCAATATACTAAAACTGCCTAGCAGTATTGTTATGCAATGTGACAATAAACAGATTGGTATTATCTTTCTCTCATTGTTTATGGAGTACCATCTACATCCATTCTATAGAGAACCGTTCAAGCATCAAAAAATGATAAAGCAGCAATGATGGATGAACAGACACCAGAGCCGAGTAATACTAGGTTGCCTTGGTTTCTATTCATCCATCGTTAATTCTTTGTTATTGTCTATTCGAAGAATAGTTCGGATGTTTAGTTATTGTATTCTCAGTTCTAAGCCGTAATTGTGCCTGTGTTTAAGTTTGTTTGCCATGATTTGTCTTTGTGATCCCATATATGTATATCCAACTGTTGTATTTGTACATGTATATATATGATATCTTATATTTATAGGCTTAATCCACCATGCTTGGCGTGTCTTCTTATATCTTTGTTACATGTCGTGTTTGAGTTTGTTTCCCGTGTTTCTACACAGTTGTGAGAGAGAACAGATAAGTATTATTTGTGCTTGTTATGCCATATATGTATATCCAGTTTCTGTATTTGTATATGTATATTTATGATATCTTATATTTGCAGGCTTAAACTACCGTGCTTGGCGTGTGTACTCAGATATTCGTTACATGCTATGGACACAAGTTAGATATCAAAAATAGATGGAATATCAAAGATGGATAGGTGGAGACCAAGGCCGACTATTACTAAGTTTCCATGGTCTCTGCACATCCATCTTTGGTACCTTGTCAATAGTTTTTGTGGTAACAGAGTTTTCATATCCAGCTACCTGATTACATGCTATGGACAGAAGTTAAATAACAAAAATAGATGGAATATCAAAGATGGATGTACGGAGATCGACGCCGACTATTACTAAGTTGCCATGGTCTATATCCATCTTTGATACTTTGTCAATATTTTTGCGGTAACCGCGTTTTCATACAGCCACCTGAGTGACATGTCAATACTTTTGTGGTAACGGAGTTTTCATATTGTGCTCTGCTTCTTTTTATTCGTCATGTTATTACAAAAATGTGTTAACCAACAAACAGGTAATAATTGTGCTTCCAATGCCATACGTAGATATCCAATTTCTGTATTTGTATGTGTTTATTTATGATGTCTTTAATTTGCAGCCTTAAACCACCACTCTTGGAGTGAGAAGTCAGATTTTCATTGCATTCTATGGAAACAGTTTAAGCCATCAAAAATAGATAAAATATCAACATGGGTGCACAGAGACCAAAGATGACTATTACTAAGTTGTCATGGTCTCTGTCCATCCATGCTTGGTGCTTTGTCAACTTACTTTTTATTTGTCATCCGAACTTTGATATTCGGACAGTTGTAGTGAAGTTAGTTCTGAATAAAGCAGGTTGTGCACCAGATGTATGGGTCATTATTTTCGTCTCACGACTACTGTAGGATCCATCGTTCCAATTAAGCGCCCTTCTCTAGTGGAAAGTTGAGCTCAGTAGGACTACTGATTCTACAAAAATTTTTGAAACGATTCCAAGTAGTGTCAAGGGACAAGAACAACTCTGGTGCTGCTTATATCATCATGTCACATATATCGTCTCCTAACAAACTGAAGGTCATATAGATACTTCATGCATCTTTTGACTTTCATTTAGCATCTTTGAAGTTCGCATATCGTCTTATAAATCCAATATCTTTTCAGACCATGTCGATGTGAGATTTGCTTAAACCTTCCGCACCAAATTTGGCTCCAAAACAACATTGCTATATGTAATACTTACTTCATGACCCGCCCAATGGGCGAGTACGCTTCATAAAAATGTTTGTCAAAAAATTTTTACGTGTAAAAATGAATAATAAATAAGTCAAATATGTTGTAAGCAATAAATTGAAATTCATAAATATTTTTCGAGTATTATATATAAAAATAACAATCATAAGTATCATAATAAATTAATTACATAAGGGTTATTCATATACGAAATAAGACTTCTTCGTACACAACGTTTGTTGTTGTGTAGTTAGCGTATTCGCCATCTTTATCACAACAAAGAATATGTGACTATCATAACTTACTTATTACTTAAGGTTTCTTTTTCATTAGTTTAAAGTTTACACTTCAGAGGAACCCATGTTCCTTTTATAGATTTGACTTAACTAGAAGCTTTGAATCTTCTTTTGATACTTAATACGACTAATGGAAAGTTGTGTCATTCTTTATTATACTTATGAACTTAAGAAAAAATGTATCCCTCAAGTCAAAACAACGAACCTTAATGAAGCAGTAAATAAACTTAGTATCGAGCAATAATCAAGCAAAGAAGCAACGTGTCCCTGAATCGTATTCCATAAAATCCTAAATAAATCTAGCATCGAACTATAATACACGCTTTTAACTATATTTTAATACACCAATTCAAACGATCCAATTTTGACCACCATTTCTGCTTAATTTTGTCAACTATGACATCAAGTATGTTGTATCAGTTAAGCATGTATATTTAGTTTTCAAAGATTTCAACACAAACACTCAAGTGCTCGAGTGGTTGAGTTGTTTGTTGTTTAGGTTGCGGGTTCGAATCCCAGCATGTTCATTTTCGAAAATTTTACAATTGATTTATGCATGCGATTTTAAGCATGTATATTTTGTTTTCAAATATTTCAACACAAACACTCAAGTGCTCTAGTGATTGAGTTGTTTGTTGTTTAGGTCGCGAGTTCGAATCCCAGCATATTCATTTTTAAAATTTTCGAAAATTCTAATTTGAATGCGTCATGCCATGTCTAGTTTTCTGCAAAATTCCGACGACCCATAAGTTTCTTTCAACAAAATGTATTTGTAGCGTTAGAGAATCATTTTCGAATAACTATAATTCTGATGCGTAGTTGCATAACAGGAGAAATATACAGTTTTCAAAAAAATTATGTGGAGTCGATCTAAGTGTGGGAGTATATTTTCTAATAGGATTATTTTAAGTTATTAATATTTTAGTAATAATAGATTCAAGCATTACAAAAAGAATAAGATATGTTGACAATATTATATTGTAGTTTAGAGATATACCAACGCACATGACCGCCTTTTCTTGTTTTGTAGGTAATCTACGCAGTTGATAACTGCTGCTTTTTTTTTTTTTTTTTTTTAACATGTGTAGCGTTTATCATTTGGTGTGTGGTTTTTAAACTTGTAACCTTACAAATTTGATATCACCATAATAAGATTACCTTAAACTATCAATTTGCACATATATTTAAGCATTGTTCAAAGCTATTTGTTTGGGGTACAAATAATTATCGCTAAAGACAACAATACTATTTAATTTTTGTGATTCTAATAAACTTACATAATATTATTTATATACTTGACAAAGGGCTATACAATATATATTAACTTTTAAAAGACAATTCATATAGGCTAGTCTCTTAAGTGGTGCAAGACCAATATTTTTTAAAATAACATTATACAAATGACAAAGTACATGTGTCAAAGAAAAATAAACAAAAAAAAACTACAATTACTTTGTCTCTCATTTTTTCAAATTTTTCACGGGTTCCAAAACTACTTCATCATTTCTCATATAATTTTGTCAAATATGAAACCCAGTTCGACCCTGGTGGTTCAACCGATTGAACCGTTCCGATCAAAAAACAGGTCGATTTAAACCGAGTCAACCCAACAGGTTGGTTCGAAAACAGGTCAAATTAAACCGGGTCAACCCGGTTTTCGATGTGTGTTAATAGTTTCTTTTTTAAAAAAATTTCTTCAACATTTTCACTTTTGGTTTCAACTTTTCGCTATATAGTATATAGCAGGGTACCCGCGCGTTTCGGCGGCGGGTACCCTGTGATGATTAACCGGAGAAATAGATCTCGATGAGATCTGATTCACCAGTTTGTATCGGTTTCAACGGGTCCTCTCTGGTTCGTTTTCGGATGGCTTTAATTGGTTAGCTGAACCGGTGGCGACACCGGTTCCGGTTGAACATGTTGGTCCGGTCCGGTTTTCAAAACTATATGTACCATCAACTTGTTAGCTTGTATGAAGTTTTGTGTGTTTTATTAATTTGTATAATACGTATAATAACATGTACTTTTCATTTTAAGGTGTTTTAAAAATAACATTAATTAGTGTGTTTAATTATTTTATATTTTTGATTATGTTATAGCTTCTTTGAATTGTACGTTACGAAAATTTTATTGTACTTTTTATTAAATAGTGTTTTAATTGGTTATTTTTAATTTGGTAGATGTGTTTTTTAATTGGTTGTACAATGTGAATAAATTATTATACTTTTAAGTAATGAGGTGTTTTAATAATATTATTAATTATATTATGCATTTATCTTTCCATTGACCAATTTCAACTTTTCAACAATTTAACAATTTACTTTTGACTGTTTTTCAATTATATGTACTATGTAGTATAGACGAGGTGGAGAGCTTGCGCGTTGCCACAGTGTGTTTTCTTAAGGACGGGTGCAGACATAATAGGTTCAAAGTAAATGTTTAATCTGTGATTTTCTTTTGTATATTAGTTTAACATTCATGGGGCTTTGTTTGTATTTGTAACCCACGATCATGAAATCAAAGTTTCAGACAATCACAGTTCACCAGCATCAACATAAAAACCAACGTCTTGTCTGTAACAACATCATTCAGCGGAAGTGGTACCCGAGAAAACCTTAGTAACGGTTCCAACATAAACAACAAATGCTTGTGTGTAACAGCAACATACAAACAAAAGCCACACTAACGGTAGAGTTAATTTGCAGAAAAATTCATGAAAAACAGCATGGCTGCAACTATATGGTCACCCTGCCAAGGCATGTTTTTTTGGCAAACTTCAGTTATCAAGACAAACACAAGCTGTCATATATTATGATTCCTTAGCCTTACAACAGTTTTATTTAAGGGCATTTAAGCCATAGAGAAACTACCAACATACATCATTCATGACTAACCTCTAGTTTTTTTCCCCTTCCCTTTTGACCCATATTTGGCAAATGGTTTCATACCTATCTCTTAACAAAAATGAGCATTGGGAAGGCCAAGAACCTTGACCCTGGCATTAAAAGTCTATTTGGCAATCTGTCTTGGAGTTTTATCCATGATATGATCAGTTTTTTGGGCAAGCTGTTTTGGAGCTTTAATCCTCCTAGCATCTTCTTTTTTAGAGCCTGAGCCACATTAATCAACTGGAAGGTAGTCTTCCCATGGCATAGGAAGTTCAGGACATTCTGAGCTTGATTCACTGCTTGAAATGTAGATGATTTCTGCACATGAAAAAAAGAAAAGAAAAAAAAACTTAGCCTACGCGTTTATGGCACATCAAAAAGGAAATGAAAAAGACAAACCTTTTTTCTTGTTGGAACTTGATAAGGATTTAAAACGTACACTTTTAAGGGGTCATTTAAGCCCTTAATCGACCAATTTTAAATCCGTTACTGCTTAATTTCGTTCCTTTTCACTTTTTAGGTCTCTTAGAAGCAAAATGCTGGAATGATGCATTTTTGGACGAAAAGGAGGGAATATGTGAATAAAATGGCTAAGTCAAGATCAAGACACTCAAGTTGCTGAATTAACACCTGACGGCGTCTCAACCAGAGGGCGACGCCGTCCCTATATTTGTGACGACTTAGGAGCGAATTTCTATTTTGCACCTGACGGCGTCAGGCTTTGAAGAGTAAGGGCGTCACGAAGACTTTTCTTCTCAGACGGCCTAGATCCATATTCAGACGACGTCAGTACTAAAGACTGACAGCGTCACAACCACAACGTGACGCCGTCCCAGTGATGACTTGGCAAAGACGAAACCCTAATGACGGCAGATTAGACGACGTCCAACCTATAAGGCGACACCGTCGCAGTTGTAAAATTATATATAGAAATCGAATTTTCAGACTTTTGAGAGGTAGACTTGTGGAGTAAAAACCTAAAACGATTGTAGTCCGGTTTGGACAGTATTTTAGGGTTCTAATACCCTATTTTACATCGAAATAAGTTATTTATTCCCTTGATTTCATTATGTCTTCGATTGAATGTGTGTATGCTTGCATGTTTAACATGTCCGGCTAATTTACTTGTGTGTTTGCTTAGATCTATTAAACCTAGTTATTGAATATTGATTGTTTGTCTCTTATCTTAATTGTAATTGGCTTAGGAGTGCTTAAAGCCATCGTTGTGTTTTTAATGCTTGATTAATCTTTATGAACATTAGTTTATAATTACTAGTGGAATTGTAGGCTAAACATCCAAAGAAAACCTTAGCGTTAAGTTTATGAATCCTAGAGATTTCGTAGTCATTAACCTTATGGTAGCTTCAAAGAGTTAGGGATAAAAGCACACCCTACGACCTTATTAAACACAACACGTTAAGAATAAGGACGTGGCAATTCAACCACCAATAAAAGATAACTAGGGAGTAATAGTATCTAGGTAGACACATCTTTAATCATCATACGAGCACACTTCAAACAGACATAGACTACCCATTAGCTTAGATAATTAAATAAGTAGAGTAATCGATAGAAGTACCAAACCCCAAATCCAAAACCCGAGATTTTACCCTTAACTTTATAAAAAAATATAAAAAGATAAAAAACAATCTTCCTCAACCTCAACCTTAGCGTAGTAACTTCTCACTAGCATTCCTATTCCCCTAGATAACAATATCAATACCTGAGGCTTACCCAATACTACACTACAACGATTAGATTCACTGCCTATGGTGTTGAAAAACTTGCTCGACGAAAAGGAAGTTTCCTTTGACCATGAACGCGCCTTGTACGCGCATCAAGTTTTTGGCGCCGTTGCCGGGGAATAGAATAGCTAGTTAGGATTCTATCTCGTTTAGGTTTCCTTGCTTGATTCCTATCAAGTAAGATTTTTTTCTCAATTTTAGCTTCCTCGTAGTCTATCCCCCTTCTTCATGAATTTGTTAGTAATCCCATCACTTTTCATCATGGAAGGTGATAACCCGCCACCACTCATCGATCCACCAATCAATGACTAGCCAAGAGCCCGTACTTTTGGTGAATACTCTAGACCAAGCCACCGAGGCTATAGGAACACCATTGAGCTCCCCGATCAAGCTCAAACTACGGACCTGCGATCCGACACCAACAGGTTGTTGCAAAACGGATGTGCATTCCATGGACTTCGTTCCGAAGATCCTATTCAGCATCTTAAGGATTTCCTTAAAATAGTCGATTCCATCGACCTCGATGCTACTGCTCGGGAGACCACACGCTTGCGTCTCTTCCAATTCTCTCTACAGGACCAAGCTAGTGATTGGCTTGAGCGACTTCCCGCCGGCTCCATCTCAAGTTGGGATGATCTCACTACTCGTTTCCTTACCCAATTTTTCTCACCGGGGAGAACTACTAAGCTTAGGAAATGAAATCTTGATGTTCCAACAACATCAAGGTAAATCTCTCTACGAAGCATGAACTCGATTCAAGGGCTTTCTCCATAAAGTCCCTCATCACGGCATTGATCTTTGGCTTCAAGTCCAAATCTTTTACGATCATGTCAACTTCCCAACTAAGCAATCCATCAACCAAGCGGCCGGTGGCAAACTTAGTGATCTCACCGCGGAAGAATCATGGGGTACAATAGAGGACCTTGCTCTCTAGGAAAACGAAAGTTGGAATGACCCTCGTGAGTTGCCCAAAACTGTCAAGGCAATCTCCTTGCCTCCCATTGACTCACAAACTTCCGATCGTAGGATACTCGAACTTGAAGATCAAGTCAAATTCCTAATGAGCTCTTACGAAAATCCTAAGTCTTCACATCAAGTGAACAAAATCACTCTACCTTGTGAGCTATGTAGTGGTCCCCAAGACACTCGTGATTGCACAAGACTCCCCGAACAAGCTTTTGCGGACTACGCCTCCACGCGTACCGACGGAGCGGGAGAGAAGTGGTACACTTTCAAGCCCGAGCAAAACAACTTAGGAAACTCCTACAACCCTTCATGGAGGAATCACCCTAACCTTAAGTGGAGCCAAAACCCACCCCAAAGCTCATCTAGTCCACCCAATAGGTTCAACGCTCCAAATACCAGGAATTCCACTAGTCTTGAGGCAATTGTGTCTAGATTCATGTCATCTCAAAAAACTCGATTGACTAAGCTTGAAGCCGATTTCAAGCAACGACAAGGCGAGATGACAAACAAGCTCGACACCCTCTTAAAATCCTTCAATGATCAGGAAATTGGAGCACTACCAAGTGACACTATAAAGAACCCAAAAGTGAATTCGATTTCATCGACTTCATGTTCTTGCTCACCTTGGGAGAGTGCGTATCCATGCCCTTCACACCCGAAAGTTCATTCGGTTAATGCCATCAACACGGGTTCCAAGCGATCCCTCATGAAGTACCAAGGACCCGAACCATTGGTCCAACCAACTCTTGAGAAACCCGTCAACCAAGAACCCAAATCTAATCTAGAAGAGGAGTACACGGAACTCCACCAAGAAAAAACCGGTTCTTGAAGTCTTGGCTCATGCACCTTATTACAATGCTTTAAAAGAAAAATATGAGAAAGAACTTAAGTTAGGAGAACGTGGGTCCACATTTGTGCAAAATAAGTAACTTAAGAAGTTAGATGATCCCGGGCTATTCATTCTTCCGTGTAGGCTTGGAAACTCCAAACCTTTCGACACTTTAGCCGACTTAGGATCAAGCATCAATCTTTTTCCGTTGTCCATCCATAGAAGCCTTAAGCTAGGTAAGATAGAACCAACAGAAACCATCTTAGGTCTAGCGGACAGTAGTATTGCATATCCGGTAGGGATAATAAAAGACATGGTAGTACATGTAGGTGAATTGACTCTTTTAGCGGATTTCCATGTGCTAGACATGAACAAAGACCCGACATACCCATTGTTAGTAGGAAAAGGATTCTTAGCCACCGCTAGTGCCATAATTTATTGTAAGATGTCTAAGATAGTAGTAGGAGAAGGGAATGCTAGGTCGGTTTATGATGTCAAGAAGCATATCTACTACAAAGAGGAAGAAATTCCCTACGAGATCATGTTAGATAGAACGCCATCTAGATATGGGCCTTGGATTAATAAAGATTTCATAGGTCCCCAATGACCTTTCTATTTAGAAGAGGCCTTTGTTAGTAATTCAACTTTCTATGAACAAGAATTGGCTAGGGACATGGAAGTGAACCCGTTCGAGGATGCCTTCGTGTTTAGGAAGATGACCGAATTCCTAGGAAGCTTGCCCGTCAATCTTGTTATGAATAAGTGGAAAGTTGAAAGTGAGAAACCTAACCATAAGTAGAATTGGGATAGACCACCTAGTGATGGTAATGGAGAATGGCACATTAGGATGACAATCTATGACCCCAATGGAGAGAAGTTTGAAAAGGCGTACCGAACTAAGCGTACCACTAGGAACTTAAAAGATATGTTTGATCCCTATGACATTATTGAGGATAAGCTTACTTACATAGGTACGTAGGAGCACGACTTTGAGTCTAGCTACAAGACTCATAAATAAAGAAAAGCGCTTCGTGGGAAGCAACCCATGCTTAATTGTTTGCTTGTTTGTGTGTCATATATCTTTTCATTGATGTTTATTCTCATGTTTGAATTTGTGAAAATGCTTTATTTTGTCTTTAAACTCGTCTTAATTACATATAAAGGTATTTTACAAAAAGGATAAGTGTAGGGAAGATTACACATGTTTTTAAAAGAACATGAACATGAGAACTACAATTATTGAAAATGATATAAATAGCTTATCTAACTTTCTCTCATTTTCTGTGCTACTTATAAATTTTTGGAATTTCTCAGGTCTTAATTTTCCAGAACACCTGCAAACATCCATTCCACAAGCATTATATCCTAGTGTAGTTGAGTCAGATATAACTTTACTGCTGATTTTACGCGAAGGTTTCGTCTATTTTCTTAAAGTGTGCATGTTTTATTTATCAAGAAGAAGATATAAGATTGGATGGAGCTTTTCACGCATACATTCTTCTTGGGAAGAATTTAACCACTACTTCACACGGATCCTACCGAGCTAATCAGGGGAGTACTAGTTTCTTTCTCATTTCAATTACCTTCCATTATCATAACTTTGATACTTTCGGGGAACATTGGGGACAATGTTCAGTTTAAGTGTAGGGAGGGAGAATAAAATAGGAACTTTGAAACTATGCTTATCCTTGATTATTTTTCTTGTCCTATTTCATTTGTGTAATAAACCATGAGAAATATCGGTTAGGGTAATTTTAGCACCAAATTAAAAAAATTTCATGACTTGTACGAGTGGGTCTTTAGTCTTAAAAAAGCGTCTCATGAATAGGAAGTTATATGACTAGCACAAAAACCCTTTACCACTCAAATTCCACCCCAAAAATGTGAGGTTCGCCCATAGATTTATAGGAATTAAAGCATTCATCTTTAATGCTTCGAGAGTGTACCGGTAGTATAATAGATTCTAGAACTTGTTTTGTGATGCATCCAGAGATCGCTAGTGAGACTACACTTGTGTAGTTAGGAATAACTAAATGATAAGAGGCATTAGGATAACCCTTGTTTGATACTCGTATTATAATTACTTCTTCCACATCGGTTGAGTAATTCCCCCACATCCTTGCGTTGTACTCATCTTTAGTACACGATATCCCTAGTTAACCCCTCATAGCCTATCCTTTTTGCGGTTCTCGGGATGTTTCGGTTTTCCGGAATATCAATGAAGAGCATTGTTTACAATCCACCTCCAAATGTACACCCAAATCGCCTTAGCCTACCTTGTATGCACTCACTTTTAGTGCATTATTGTTATCATACTAAACTCTTAGTTCAATTATCTAGTTACTTGCATGGTTGCTAAGTCGAGTCATATCTTTTGTACGCAGTTTTGGGACGATTGAGACTCACGGGTAAAGTTAAATTTTATGGAGTGACGGGAAAGAACATTAAATTCAAATTCTCTTTATTTACGTAATAATGTACTCCACGTGTTTTGATCTTTTCAATTCGGGTCATATTAGTGTTAGAATAATAAAAACTCAAGTGTAGGGATGTGCCTATAAATCCCTTATATTTTGATGTTATTGTAGAGGATGGTAGAGTAAAAGTGTATAAAAAAAAAATCGAAAAAAATAGAAAAAGATAAAAAGAAAAAAAAACAGAGTGTTGAAAAAAAAATGAAAAAATGAAAAAACATACGTGCTACTATCCTATATCTATCTTTAAATTCATGTTTGGTTGTTTCAGTTATCTAGACTTTAAAGAGTCGAGTCTTGGCTTAGCAACGCCATTCTTCTCATGCTTGTAACATAAAGATTTTTAACTTGCCACCACTAAATCGCCTATCCAACCAAACCTTTTGTTTCACTACCGTAAGCCTAACGTTTCAACCCTTTAAAATACCCCTTAGATAGTTGCTCCTAGGTGCTTAAGCCAAAGCGGTGGAGGTTTGATCTAGTCTCAAGCCTATGGTAATCTATGTACTATGACCGGTTAGTGAGTGTTTATCTTCCATTTCCATTTGTTATATTCCATATACACCCGAGAGATGAGAGTATCCAAACACCACTTGTGATGTGCTAGTATATAATTTCCGTGCTTGTTATGACTATTGCGGGGCTTATACTTGTTATGAATGATGTTAAACCATTGCTTTATGTCCCCTAACTTATAAATTGATTGGCCAAAAGCACATTTGCTTGAGGACAAGCAAATACCAAGTGTAGGGATATTTGATAAGGATTTAAAACATATACTTTTAAGAGGTCATTTAAGCCCTTAATCGACCACTTTTATATCTGTTACTGCTTAATTTCGTTCCTTTTCACTTTTTAGGTCTCTTGGAAGCAAAATGCTGGAATGATGCATTTTTGGACTAAAAGGAGGGAATATGTGAAGAAAATGACTAAGTCAAGATCAAGACACTCAAGCTGCTGAATTAACACATGACGACGCCCCAACCGTGAGGGCGACGCCATCCCTATATTTGTAACTCGTGAGCTTAATTTGTTATTTTGCACCGACGCGCCAGCTTTGAAGAGGCGGCGTCACGAAGACTTTTCTTCTCGACGGCCTAAATCCTTATTCGAGATGACGTCAAGATTAAAGACCGACGGCCACAACCATTGAACGTGACGCCGTCCCAGTGATGACTTGGCCAAGACAAAACCCTAATGACGGCAGATCAGACGGCGTCCCACCTATAAGGCGACGCCGTCGCAGTTGTAAAATTATATATAGAAATCGAATTTTCAGACTTTTGAGAGGTAGACTTGTGGAGTAAAAACCTAAAACGATTGTAGTCCGGTTTGGACAGTATTTTAGGGTTCTAATACCCTATTTTACATCGAGATAAATTATTTATTCCCTTGATTTCATTATGTCTTTGATTGAATGTGTGTATGCTTGCATGTTTA
Organism: Chrysanthemum lavandulifolium; assembly: GCA_022545495.1. NCBI lineage: Eukaryota > Viridiplantae > Streptophyta > Magnoliopsida > Asterales > Asteraceae > Chrysanthemum > Chrysanthemum lavandulifolium. The sequence goes on from CM040240.1 coordinate 87,500,147, forward strand.
ACATGTCCGGCTAATTTACTTGTGTGTTTGCTTAGATCTATGAAACCTAGTTATTGAATATTGATTGGTTGTCTCTTATCTTAATTGTAATTGGCTTAGGAGTGCTTAAATCCATCGTTGTGTTTGTAATGCTTGATTAATCTTTGTGAATATTAGTTTATAATTACTAATGGAATTGTAGGCTAAACATCCAAAGAAAAGCTTAGCGTTAAGCTTATGAATCCCAGAGATTTCGTAGTCATTAACCTTAAGGTAGCTTCGAAGAGTTAGGGATAAAAGCACACCCTACGACCTTAGAAAACACAACGCGTTAAGAATAAGGACGTGACAATTGAACCACCAATAAAAGATAACTAGGGAGTAATAGTATCTAGGTAGACACATCTTTAATCATCATACGAGCACACTTCAAAATGACATAGACTACCCATTAGATTAGATAATTAGATAAGTAGAGTAATTGGTAGAAGTACCAAACCCCCAAATCCAAAACCCGAGATTTTACCCTTAGCTTTATAAAAAAATATAAAGAGATAAAAAATAATCTTCCACAACCTCAACCTTAGCGTAGTAACTTCTCACTAGCATTCTTATTCCCCTTGAGAACGATATCAGTACCCGAGGCTTACCCAATACTACACTACAACGATTAGGTTCACTGCCTAGGGTGTTGAAAAACATGCTCGACGAAAAGGAAGTTTCCTTTAACCCTGAACGCGCCTTGTACGCGCATCAGAACTCATGGTGTGGTTTGTTACAGATTATTGTTTGGTGAATGAATGTTTGGTGGAGAGGCTTTTTATAGATGAAATTTCAGATGAGTGCTTGGTTTATGAATGGAATATGTGCAGACTTGAAGAAAAAAATAGTGAATTAAAGTAGTGAATGTATACAGGCTTGAGGTGATTAAATCAGACAATACACATGCCTTTGTTGAGTGTTTTTGTATGATCAAATTTCAATAATGTAATATGTATAAATGTTCAGTGCATGCTTGAAGAAAAAATAGTGAACTAAAGATTCTCATTTCATCAAAAGAAACAATCAATGTGCTATGCAGTGAAAAAACAGTGCATCCAAATTGTGCAGTGCAGGCTTCAGAGTAGTGAATGTGCTATGACATATTCTCAATCACATATTGTATGCATATATTCTCAACCACACAGCCACCACATATGAATGGTGGTGATACAAAACATTTTGCAGCAGCAAATAATGAAGTACATTTTACCTTCAAGCACTTTGTTCCAAACAATAGAGCCGCTAGGTTGCTACATCACCGCCTCCAACCTTCTTGCTGAATCCCCAAACCTTATGCATCATTCCATTAATTGGGTTATAATTTTTTACAGTGGCTAATTTGGTTATCAATTTAAAACAGCAAGGACAGAAAACGTGGTTACATGTTCTTTAAAAAGAATTTTAGTTACAGAAATTCAGTTTTCACAGGCGATCCTAATTATCGTTGTATATAAAACCTTATAATCCGATTGTCCCAAACCTAAATCAGTCACATTATCATAAATACAAAAGCTTAAAAAAAAGACGATATAATAAAACAACCTTTTCATATTGTTTTAAGTGGCGTTTGGGTCTGTTTGAAAAATGCAGTTTTAACGCGTGTTTACGTCATTTCTAGTTGTCTTTGGGCAGTTGCATCTAACAACCGTGTATGTAGGTGTAGCATGATGAGATGATTTTATGCATGATCAGACCAATTTGAAATGTTCTACTTGGTAATACATAATATGGGTAGCCAACAAAAGAACTCTCAAGCTGGCCATGAGTATCATACTTTATTGGTCAAACTACTGAATTTTACAGTCAAAGCAATTGCATATTTTTAATATTCAGAAAGTAGTCAATCCTTTAAATAAAGCTTCGGTGGAAAAACAAAGTATGACAAAATTTGATGATTGTTGGTTATAGGTAGACACCAAAAGGAAGCATGAAAATGCACTCATTGACCATGGTTAGTAGTATGAACAGATTATAGAGACAAATCATTGACTTTAGTAACTTAAAACCTTGGTACGCGATAAGGTAGCTTATGTGCAGGAGCTCTTGCAACATGTGCATCCTCAACTATCTCAACAATTTGAGAAAGTCCAGTTTCGGCACCAATGTGAGTGGCCTTAATTGATAAGCATCCATTCATTTTCATAGTCTCATGGATAGCGTGTTTCTTAATCTAAAAAAAGGAGTATACAATCATTTAAAATGAGAAAAAAAATTAACATGCGATGATAAAACAATTGTATCCTTATCAATAGTTGATTATTGTGAATTTTGTAAACTATAGGATAATGATATGTATGATAATTTACTCACTATGCTAGATTGTTGATCAAATATATATACCTGCAAATGTCACATTTCCTTTCTTTCCACCATCTTCCTGCAATGAAAAGTGAGTATAAACCATTATTCACATGATACAAATTTTTATTTTATTAATGAAAAGCTGAATTTAGTTTTCAAGTATGAAAACGGCAGTATCTATTCATGCCTGCAGAGCGAGATATAATGACGCATACCAATTAAGCCACTGTAGACTGCTTGTTCAGCTGCAATGCAGGTTTGTTGATCGAATGGCATGCCAGATCTAGGATGATCTGTAAATTGCACAAATGATCCTAGGTTTGACGTGCCATTCAACCAACAAAGCTGGATTATAAGTAAAGAAATGATCTGCACTGGTTCGACTCGTGTGCATTTAAGATATATTAGTGTTGGTTCTCTATCTACAATGGTTAATTCTGCAACTATCATGTTTCTAGTTTGTATCCCTTTTTTATTATTTTATTATTTTTATTATTATTTTTTTTAATTTTTTTCTAGTTTCATATATGAACATATATATTTTTTTATCTGGTTTCCTATATTTTTTTTTTCATAAGATCAGACTGTTTTTTTAAGGGAGTGCATTTAAAAAAAAAGGGCAATTATGTGAAAATGTTGCCTAATTAATGGTTGTTTATGGGGAAGCCAAATCCATCATTACTTTCTTTTGGCTTTGGTGGCTCTAGGGTGGCAGTCAAATCAAAGGCCTCATAAGTCATGTACTATCACACTATAGCAATTATAACTTAAGAAAAATTTGCCCTTTAAAACACACAAATAGCAAAGAAGATTTATTTTAGAACCAAAAAAAAAGAGAAAAAAAATGATGAAAACACCAAAGCCTTTCTGTGAAGAGCTTGCTGCTGCTGGTTCTAGTCTTATGAGGGATATGATGGTTTTTCGGTTTCAGAGGGAGGTCACTCTGACTATGGTGGATGAAGGAGAGATAATGAAAAAAGCCCAAGACATTAGGTCTCGTATGGCTGAGAGGGATTATGTCATTGGAGAGTTGGAGCTTTTGTATCCTTTTGATATTTGTGTGCAGAGTATTTCAGAGTTAACCAAGCTACAAACTGAAGATTTGAGCGAAGCCTCAGTGATTTTGGTGAATGTCATGAAGAAGCAGAAGCGAGCACAAGAGCTTCTGTCATTCATTGAGAAGCTGAAGGGGATGGTGTACTGATATGGTTTATTTTGGTGTTTTAGAAATCTATTTTGGGTTTAAGCAATGTTGCAAATGGGTAGGTTTGTTGGGATATATTGACTAAGACTTGTCAATGTTTATGTTTTTGGATCTTTGAACACTTGTTTTTTTTTGTATGTTTCAGTAGTTAATGAATCTAAGTTTTATGCTGCCATATTAATTTTGTTGGAACATACATGTTTTTCATATTTGTTGTAGCTTGCTGTCTTGCTATGATAATGTTGTAGGCATGTAGTGTTAAATTGATCTTGGGAGCCTTTGGTTTGTTCCATAAGTAGCTGACTCTACTGGTAGTACAATGCGCAACTTGTTACAGTAAGTTTATTGTTACTGTGTAAGGAATAAAATTAAATCTTAAAGCTTTCAGAATTATGATAACTGAAATTCTAGTTTAAATGTAAAGGGCGATTCAAATGGGAACTTCGAACTTGAATGTAACAACAAAGAATGGGATAATCAGTTTTAGAGAGGCAGCTAGCTAAATATGGTAAATGTATGTCTTTGTTGTTTTAGATTGATGATCAAGTATACACGGCAAAAAAGAAATCTTTGTATTAGTAACTGATGGTAGACAAAAAAGAAAGCATCATACATAGTTGTATAACCATTTGAAATTTCTAAAGCAATTCTAGGAGTATTGTTAATCATATTATCGGCAATAATACCTGGAAACACAGTACAGTGCTTGTATTGAAGTAAAAAGACGTATGCAAATAGCAAAAAACTTTCCTTTTAGTTTTGAATGATAAGGTCAGATATTGTATAAGTAAAGTGCATATATTGACAGCAGCACATGTGCGCAAAACTGTTTTCATCTATGGAGGAGAAGTGGATTTAAAAAAAATAGTATTTGGTTTATTGTGTGTTTTAAAAATGGTTTACTTACATGGTATCACATGAAAATGACAGCGCTTATCATGCCTTTTAATATGTATAGAGGCTCAGCTCTGCGAGTATAGAAGCGGTACCAGAGACCCAGTATGGCTGCAACCACAATGTGGATGTGGGTGCCTTGCCAACACACGGGAGGTGATAAAGTACGCTCACCAAAGACATAAATGCATTAAACTATCGTCATCGCCCTAGTGACCTTACAATAAGACATAAATGCAGAAAAATATTGCCATGGCCGTAGTGACCTTACAACACATGAAATCGACAACAGTTGTAATTCTTTTAATATATAGAGACGCTAAGATCTGCGAGTATGGAAGCGGTACCAGAAGCCCGCCATGGCTGCAACCACATTGTGGATGTGGGTGCCTTGCCAAGACACGGGAGCTGATAAAGTACGCTTACCAAAGACATAAATGCAGAAAACTATCGTCATCGCGTCAGTGACCTTACTATATATTATACATGAAAAATAGCGAAGGGATGTGAGTAATAAGCAACAATCCGGGTCGGGTATTATCAAAGGTATATCCTAACGGCCTCCGCCCAAAGAGCTCGGAAAAAATAAAAAGCCAAACAGTACTATAGATTTCAAACCCACTAAATGTAATATAGATAAATAAATAAATTATATATATACATAACAGTTAGCAAGATTTCTCCAGCTAAGCTTCTTCATCAAGTGCCTTTAGCCACTCTCAAAAACATTATAAAGCAAGGTTGCAACATTCTATTGTGTTTTGATGAACAGGGCAACACAAAGTAAAATAGGAAACATAATATATATCATGCTCATACCTCATTGGCATAACATTATTGGAATAAAGCCACCAGATAGCCATATTTGTTTATACCACCCGACCCCTCCCATCCATCCCAACAGGTATACATTTGGAAAATTATCCGGCGATATTTTTATCCGAAGATAATTGCAACAAAAGTCTGAAAATAACAGTTACACTTGCAGTAGTTGTAACCTGAAACAGATACCAAAGTAACATGTTAAGAAAAAAGATGCATCCACCGTGGCTGCAACCATCATGGGTTGCCCCGCCAACATGCGGATAACCTCATCTTCTTCAAAGCCATCCCCACCCATGAAAATGAATACCACCAACCACTGATGGAAAGCGCAATAAGCAAGTTATAAGCATGATAATCATTAGACCAAACATCCGCATAACAGCAGATGTGCATTAGACACCACAAAATGTCACTTGGATAGGGTATATCATGAGCCACAAAGTGACCTTGTATATCTTCCTTAAATGTATCTGATGCAGATAAGTGTTTTTCCAAATATTTATAAGCCTCAAATTTGCACATGTAAAATCTGAAACAGAATACCGGCCATGGCTGCAATTCCAAACTGCCCTGCCAAGATACCGATATCAGCAGATCCTGCAGACGAAGCATTCAATTGCATACGGGTATCATCATTGCCTTAACCAAACAGATATTTTTTGTTGCGGGTGCAACCAATGAAGGCTAATGGTGAAGAGTCCACAATCAGTTTTACAACAAAATTGGAAATGTCGCTGGAAAGGTGGCTCAGATGGGCGAATATTCAAGCAAAGAGGATACACTCACCATGGCTGCAACAGTTTTATGTCACCCTGCCAAGATACGGGTCATCTTACATTTAGCAAGTTAGCCAGCCCAAAAACTAGAATTATGCAAACTGGCATTCATGGGGCCTTCTTTGTATTTGTAACCCACGATCATGAAATCAAAGTTTCAGACAATCACATTTCACCAGCATCAACATAAAAACCCAAGCCTTGTCTGTAACAACATCATTCATTGCAAGTGTTACCCGAGAAAACCTCAGTAACAGTTCCAACATTAAAAACAAATGCTTACGTGTAACAGTAACATAAAAACAAAAGCCACACTCATGTAAGAGTTAATTTTCAGAAAAAATTCATGATAGCCCAATGGAAGTGATACCCAAAAAACAGCATGGCTGCAACCATATGGTCACCCCGCCAAGGTATGTTTTTCGGAAAACTTCACTTACCAAGACAAACCAAAAACTGTCAAATATTATGGTTCCTTAGCCTACACTGCACGTAATACAAACGACAAAGCTGCACGCAACCATGTTCTACACATACCAAACCGATCGTGACATGTAAATTGCTGCATTTTGCGTCGCAACATCAGCAAAGCAAAGGTATACAACCAAAATGGCATCCAACCAGCCATGGCTGCAAACATGACATCGTTATGGCTCACCAAAATACAGGTCACTGCCATGGCTGCAAGCTCAGCAAGCCTACCCCGCCACAGCGGCACCTGAAAACATGGCAAACCCACAAACATTTGTAGAAGTTATAATATTTCAGTAAAATCTAATTTACATAAACTACTTAAGCATAAGAAATAAAATCCCATTTAACCAACATGACCACATGCCTGAACGTTTTTTTTACACAGACTAAATTGACATCGATTATGAAAAGAGGACTTAATTTTATCATTATTAAATTGATTCACAAACTTTAAATTAGGAAAGAGGACTTAATACCTTCAGCAGAATGACTGTTTGATGCAGTGAAAGACTGCGATGAATACAGTTCACAGGTGTAGAGGTTTGTCATAATGATCTTATGCATTTCACATCGAGCCCATCCATGTATATTTGGAGCATTGTTTTGTATCAAGTTTTCAGGTGACCGATTGTGAGTGTTTTGAGAGTGAGGTGTCGTGTTTGGGTTCATAGTTATAAACAATAATACGCAACCCAATTATGAAGATGAAAACAAATCAACGCTTATCACCCACAAAGAAACCAACCCCAAAAAATGGGTTCATAGTTATAAACAATAATACGCAGCCCAATTATGAAGATGAAAACAAATCAGCACTTATCACCCACAAAGAAACCAGCCCCAAAAAAAATAAACAGTCAAACTGCAAATGAAAACAACCCCCCAAAACTAAAACTGTAGAACATTTAATGAGGCTAACATTCAATTCCAACAAACATTTTTAACCCTAAACCCTAAAGAGAATTCTGGATCTCATTTATTAAGCCTCTATATTACATTTAGTGGGGTGAAATCTACAGCAATCAAAGGAAAAACATCAAACCTAATATGAAGTACCTCTAAGATCATATCTACCCATCAGGAAAAACCATGTGGACCAAAATAGATGTTATATTGTAGCCGGCAACATATGGCAAAGGGACGACCACAAACATAAATAAAAAATACCTCCCCTCACAAACGCGCCTGTACTACCAAGAATACCCATTTTGGTCGGACTAATTGATGGCCGGATTTTTTTATCTCCACCACACCCGTTTGGATCTGAAAAATAGCGAAAGGGTGTGAGTGATAACCAACAGTCCGGGTCGGGTATTATGAAAGGTATAACCTAACGGGCCTCGACAAATAGTCCGAAAAAAAAACCCCGACAGTATTTTAGATTTTAACTCACTAAATGTAATATAGATACAATATAGGATTGTTAGGCTATGGAGACTTCCAGAGCAAAATAATAAAACGATTATGAAAAACACAAAGGAGAATTTTGTGCATCCGTTCCTAAGTCCTAGACACTCATTATTATAAATTTGTTTGATCACAAACCTCATAGTATCAAACATACACATGCCAATTTATTGTCATAATATTCAAAATATAGAATTTACAAAAACTCATAATACCAAATGCATTATGTATTTGCGAACATGAGACAAACCCCATAAATCATCAACTCTTCCCAACTAAACAAGGCATCCCTCCCTGTCAAACTATAAATATGTCAAGCAAAATGATACACGTGGTCGACAGTCGCTATCACCCTTTTGCATGGGCGGATCTAGGAATTCTAGTATGTATCATATTAACTTCATGAGTTAAAACGGCAACATTTTAAACTATAAATTAAATTTAACCCAAGACTAAGGATCAAGGGAAACATATATAAGAAAAACTTTCAAACTATAAAGCAAATTAATGAAGAAAAACAATGGTAAAGTAAGAAAAGCTTAAAAATAACAAGCCAATTTGTTAGACAAAAGTGAATATCAATATGAAAAATATATGGAAGACAATAAACGAAGTTTTTGAAGATAACTAAAGATACAACATATAATTTGTGTGTGGCACATGCCACAGGTGGCCATCATTTAGGTCCGCCAGTCTTTTGCCTTAGCTTTCCCAGATTTTTATTGTGTGTCGCGACAACAAAATTATGTCAAAAAATTCGTTGTTTGACAATTATATCGATCAATAAATGTAAAAGAAATGAACAAGCTTGTTGGTAAAGTTTACCATTGATATATAAAAGTTTTGTAACAATCTTAATGGTAATAGCGGTTTTGACTTCCAATGTGTCTAGTCATGGACCCGTGGCATAAGGTACCCTTTGTTGATAAATTTTCTTACCAGAATTAAATCAAGGGACACAATAAAATAGGAGAAGAATATCAATATCGATGTATTAGGATCAGTAAATAAAGGGTTATTAGTATAAATTTTCTTACCAAATTAAATCAAGGGACACAATAGATTTTCACAACTTGACATCAACCTTTTGAATTCGTGCTATAAATGTTGATGTCAAGTTGTTTTTCTCAACTTGACACCAACTTTTTGTCATTGTATATTGCGAAATTTTAAGTTTTGAAAATAACGCAACATATAATAATAAAAAGTATCAAATATGATGCCCTTTTATGCAAATAACTCTAAATTAAACTATCAAAATACATGAATGACAGAAGGTAATATCATATCTATGAATAGATGGATTTTTTTCTTCGATTTAGGAAGTTTCTAGCTTTTCTCAACCATGTGGTGTGTGATGGAGATGACGTCATTTTAAGTTTCAACGAAAATGTGTTTAAATAAACTCTCTAATGCAAACGCTATTATCAAATAAACTCTCTAATGCAAAAGCTTTTAAAAATGTTTTCTCAATTAATAGTTAAGGGGCGCTTGGTTCAAATAAAAGAAAAGAAAAGCAAAGAAAATGCAAAAAGTATACTAAAATTGTGTTTGTATATGACTTAATATCTTATTGTTTGAGTAGCTTAATTTGATATTTTAACACAATTCAAACTTACTCAATATAAATATTTATATATGTTATTTTTACTCTCGTGCATATACTTAATAACATGTAAGCGTACATTCATGGTGCTGTTGGTCTTCAATGAAGTTGCGATCTACGGCATCCCTGCGCCTCCCAGGCATGTTTTGGATGTTGTTAATGGCGTTGTTGTGTCGGCTAACAATGTGGATGATGTTGATAGAGGGGTCTGTAGAAAACTAGAAGGGGGGTTGAATAGTTTACCAATTAAAAACTTTGTTTTGAAACTTATTGAAAGATCAATTGATATTGATCTTTGGATATGTTGATGAAATATGCAAGTAGTATGTAAAGAGTAAATAAGGAAAGAAATGATCAAACCACAACAAGTTGTTTATAGTGGTTCGGTCTACAAGGACTCTATTTCCTCGCCTACTCCACTCCCGAGTCTCACACTCGAGAGTTTAACTTCACTAGTCAACAAGCTCCTTTCACCGTGGAGAAAACCTTTACACTTCGCTTACACAATTTCCGACACTAAGCTAGATGTCGAGTTCTTTCCAAGGGTACAACTACTCCCACACAATGTATTTTGAGGACTAAAATACTAACCACCACACTCACAAGATTATGATGGTTTAATACAACAATTAAGTATGAATCAACACTAGATCATACAACACTAAACAAACAAGACTTCCAACTTCTCGTTTGAAGCTTGAATGTGACTTGATCTTCTTTGCTACAAAGAGATCACTACTATGATATGAAACCGAGTTAGAAAGGTTAGAGAAGATATCTATGAGAGTATATTAGAAAGGGATAAAAACTACTTGGCTTGGCATTGCTATTTATAGCCAAATGGACGAGGGCGTCCGACGGACCGCTGAACCCTTTAAAGGGTTCCGCCTGTACCAATTTAGCACCACGGGTCCGATGACCAAGATATCAAATCTTTCCAAAGTCAACTCTATCTAAGTGAGATTGTGCAAGATATGAAGAGTACAAATCCACACAAAATATCTAATAAAATCTTCCAATGATTTCCATGATGCATCACATGATGTCATATGTTGTATTTCTATTTTTAGAAATATGCAAGTACTTAAGTAGTGTTTGGTTTTAAGAACCTAACACATTCTAAACACTACTATCATACATAATGATTAGAGTCATATCAAGATGTCACTAATCATAAATGTAAATGCTTGAATGATGAATATATTGTTTGAAAAAGCTTGTTTTAATATCTATTCAACTTGACAAGCTTTAAGCTTTTATACAAATTAAATTTACTTTTGTCGTTAAGAAAACTTAGGTAAAGATCAAAAATATAAATAACGTTTAATGACGATATTTGTATTAACAATCTCCCTTTTTTTGTTGAGGACAAAATATAAATTTTATTTTTATAAAAGATACAAAGTTTGTGCAAGAGTTATAAAAATATTAGTTTTAGAACTTGAAAAGAGAATGATAATGCAGTGTATGATGTTTGACTTTTACGAAAGTCAAAGTATTCACTAGTTGATGCATGATGTTGACTTTTCGAAAGTCAGTATGAAGTTGACTTTTAAGAAAAGTCAAGTATTATCAATGATGTATCCTGTTTGACTTTTCGAAAGTCAATGTCGGTTGACTTTTCGAAAAGTCAAAATATAATCAAGTTCTATATTTTCTTCCCTTTTGTCTCAACAAAAGAAGAGGCGATGCGGAATGTAATGAGCCGAGCCATTATCTCCCCTTGATCAAAGCTCCCCAAAATTGGGTACTTAATGGGAAGATACATGGATTGTGAAAATAAAGCTACAAAAATGTTAGTAATAATGATCATTCACAAGCATTTCCAAACACTATGTAAAAGCACCAACACTATAATAAAAACACCATTCATTAGTTAAAATTTTCATGAATACAGATCATGAAATGGGAACACAATGATGTGTTTTAGTACAAGAAAAAGAAACTAATCCTAAGAAAAGAAGAACTAGAAATGCTAATCTATGACCATCCCAAGTTGATGGTGGATGAGAAAGAGCGTTGAAGCACTCAAGGATATGATTGAGGATGAACCTCATTTCCTCTTGGAAGTCATGGACCATAACCCGGGTCCTTTCCATGGTTTGGGCCGTTTGCTCACAAGTTGAGCAACCATGCCTAGGAGGGTAGAATGTTTGGGAAGGTTGTGGTGGTGGTATGGTAGATGTGTTGGTGGTGTTGGGAATGTTTGGGGTGGTCATGATGGAGGCAAGCAAAGCATTTTGCATTTGCATAGTCTCACTTAGTGAGAATCCACCATGCCTTTGAATTGGTGGAGGTTGTGGAGTTCCGCTTGAATCTCCTCTCTGAGTGGGATTGGCATCCCACATGCACTCCTCAATGTCCTCAAGATGAGGGACATTGATGTTGGGAGTGGATGATCCCCATACAAAGGACCATGAATGTCTTTGTAAATGGGGTGGAAGAGAAGAGGTTTTGGCCCTAGTGGGCGTTTGGGTCAAAAGATGACCTTGGTGATTCATGAGCTATTTGCTCAATTGTGCCAAAGGATGGCAATGGTGGTGGATGATTTGGCCTAGAGGCAAGTCATCCAATTCCTCCAAGAAAGGATGTGGTGAAGTTGGTGGAGTGGAGAATAACTCCATAGGCATGAGAGTAGGAGACCTTGGTGGTGAAGGTGGTGAGGGTGTTTTGGATGTTTGGATAGGTGCCGGTGGAGGTGAAGTTGGTGTTTTTGTAGGTGGTGAAGTGGTGATCATAATGTGTGATTGATTTGGTGTAGCCAAGGTAAGACTTGTATCATCTCGGATGGGAGATGAGATTGTGAGTGGATAAGACTCGGATGAGGAGCTAAGGTTAACAAAGCAACAAGGCCTCACACTAGTTCTAGCGGTCTTCTTGCAAGGTTTTGGAGATGATTTTGTCATTTTTGACTTTGGTTTTTCTTTGCTAGATGATAGTAAGAATGAAGAAGGTGTGAGGATGATCATGATAAAACCTCTTAATTTATAGAAGTGAAAAATTATGGAGAAATGTGTTTGATTTGATGTTAAACCATTGAAGAGATGAGGTTCCTAATGATTTGGAAGTGGGTTGAATGCTAGTCATATCACCCAAGTCAATCCATTCAAAAGAGATGGAGTGAAGAAGAAAAGATTTGCAATAAATGTGTTCTAATGAGTGGAATTTCCTAACAATCAGATCACCCACGGATTTGAAGGTACCAAAAATTTGGTTCCTTCCTTTATGCCAAAGGGCTCCTTGGGTGGATTTTTCAAATTTTTGAATTTTGGTGGGAAATGGATTTCTTATATACCTAAGTGAAGTATACTAGTTCTAATAAGAGTATAAACTAGTTAAGATTGATTTATAAGTAATGGATGGTAATTTGGAATCACGAAAGAGTCGAAATTCAGAAAATTACCTGGAGGATCCACGACACCAAAATCATACACGGCCGGAACCCTAAAAGGGTGTGTCTGTCAGTCCGCATGTCTGCACGGCGGTACCATTTACATAACGGACGGTACCAAATCGTTGGTGCCGTGCAGTCCGTGGAGTCTGTAAAACAAGGCAGTATGTTTTAGGTGTCGGGCACTTTTCCGAAACACGAAATTTTTCTCAAAAGGTGTTATACTAAACATTTCTAGTTAGGAAAAGTAAATAACACATGTATAAACATAGTGGAGCATAGATTTTGAGCAAGGCTTATTGATTTTCACATTATAGTGAAAATGGGTAAAATTTGATAGCATACTTGTGTTATCCCCCTGCATAAGATTGTTAGCATACATCATTTTTAGAAGTCATATTATCATCCTACAAGATAAAAACAACTAAATAGTATCAAACATTAATGATAATGTATTGTTGCAAACACTCCTTAAAGTACCCTCATTTGTCCAACTTCTTGTAAATCTTGTTCATCATCCTACCAAGGCACTTGAACATTCCCTTAGTTTGCTTGAATTCCGCTGATTCATTTTCAATCTAGGGAAGAGACACATAATACTCGTGAGTTGGGAGACGAGAGCTTGGAAGACCATCCTCGGAGCTATTTGATGATGATGATGATGGAGTTGGAGGTTTTGCTCTCTTGCCTTTTGTCTTAGCAACTCGTTCATCACTCAAAGGTACAAAGATGTGAGGGATGAGTTCATAGTGAAGGTGCATCCCTTTTGGGGTTGGTGGAATTGGTGCAAAGTTTCTATAGAGACGGGTGAGAAGCATCCCGTATGGAAGAGCAACCGATCCTTGAGTTGGAATATCAATCATTCTCCTATCTATGTAGTAGGCTAAGTTGAATGGTTGTCGGGTGGACAAGTTGTAGAGCATGTGACAAAGACAAGCGTTTATGTGATCCCTATTTCCTATGGTGCTAATGACGTTGGCTCTAAGTAGCTCCTCCCATTTCTTAAATTCCGGTTTAAGTTCATTTAGCTCCATTCCATATGGATCTCGGTTTACCTCCTTTCCCTTTCGGGTAACTCGGGTTGTATCACTTTTTGGGTTAAAAAGGTGTTCACGGATGGCATCCTTATCGGCCAAACGGGTTTGGTAGGGAAGAGAGCGGTCATTGATTGCATCAAGAACCGTGAGTGACCACTTGTCCGTGTAGACACAAGTTTCTCGGTTGGGAATTCCCAACACTTGAGCAAAGTCGCCTAAGGTGATGGTGTAGTCGTTTTGATTGATTCTAAACCTAAGACAATATTCATCATCGTCTTCATCACTAAAGCCGGTCACACTAGCATAGAATTCTAACACAAACCTAGGACAAATTGGTTCATCGATGTCAAGAAGACAATCGAATTGAATGGCGGCTAGTTCTTCACGAAGATTGGTATTTTCAAGGAAGGATGAGTGAATGGTTCTACCCTCATGGAAATACCTTGATTCTAGACTCTTAAATATTTCTACTTGTTCCTTAGTAAGTCCTTTGGTTTTGTGGTGTTTGGGAATGTAGTTAAGGGTGTCTTTGTGATCATAGAATCTTGCGGCTACCATGGTTATTCCTAAGGACAAGAATTAATATGTTAAAATGAGAATAAATTTTAACGTTTTGGTTCTAGTGTGTGCCTATATGAAAACAATTTGGAGTTGCGGTTATCTCGACTCATTTTATGCATAAAATGGTTTTAGTGGGGTGTTTGGCAAATACCATGAGATAACCCGAATGCTCCTAATTCAATGTGGCTTCATTTGAATATACCCGGGAATGCATATTAGTTATGCAATACCTTTAGTATTCAAGAGCATGCAAGTGATGAAAGTCTAACGTTTCTATTTGTATTTAACAATGAAAAATTGTTTTCCTACAAGTGAGAAGCTTTTCAATTTTTTTTGACATGGGGTGTTTGGTTATTTGAATAAGGCCTTATATTCATTATCTATTAATTAGTGGGAAACATGATTTGTTTATGCAATATAATAATGTAGTACCTAATTTCAATGACTAGTTATGCAATTTGCCAATTGAATTCATATTTAGTATAAAAGCATACATAAAACCCCATGTAATGATTTTTGATAGTTTTATGCATAAATAAGAATCCTAGACTCAGAATTGAGAGATAAAATGTAGTTAGGATACTTACAATGATGTTATCTTCTATGATTAGTGAGAGGGAAGGTGTCAATAATGAGCTTGGTTTAAGTTTTACACGTTTTGGTAAAGTGGGTTTTGAGGAAGAAGATGTTTTGTAGGTAGTATTTTTGCTTCTGTAGACACCACGGACCAGACGGTACCAAAATGTTGGTTCCGTCCTTGTTGTCGTTTGGTACCGTACTACAATGAGCGATATAAAACAAAATTGTTTTGGTTTGACTATTCTAATGTTTTAGGCTATGTTTATCCTACATGTTTGGTTCCATTAACCCTAAACCAAGTCTAAGAAGATTAAAGGTTCTCGTTTAAGAGGCTTAGTTAAGATGTCGGCAATGTTGTCTTGGAGGATACTTTCTCAATTGAAATGTTTCCTTTTGAACATTGTCGCGAAGAAAGTGATGACGGATTTCAATATGCTTTGTACGAGCATGTTGAGCGGGATTCTTCTTTGAGATCGATGGCTCCTTTGTTGTCGCAAAGTATCACAATGTCGTTGAGATGAATTCGTAATCTCTAGAGCTTGCTTCATCCAAAGAGCTTGTTGACATGCCTTCCGGTGAGACGTACTCGGCTTGATGAGTTGAGATAGCTAAGGCCGTTTGCTTCTTTGCAAACCATGAGGTGAGACAATGTCCAACAAAAGTGCAAATACCACTTGTACTTTTCTATCGACATAGTCACCGCATGATCCGAGTCGGCATACACTATGGTTTCTACACCGTTCCTTTGGGATACCATAATCCTAAACACGTTGTTCCTTAATGTATCTAAAAATCCTTTTAAGGCTTCTAAGTGTGATGCCTTTGGGTTTTCTTGAAAGCGAGCACATAGACAAACACTAAACATAATGTCGGGTCTCTTCGCCGTAAGATAGAGTAGGCTACCAATCATTCCTCTATATTTAGTGTTATCTACGGATTCACCTTCTTCGTCCTTGGTGAGTTTGGTGTCCGAGGACATGGGTGTTTTAGTTGGTTTGGAATCTTCAAGCCCAAATTTCTTAAGCATGTCTTTTATATATTTAGATTGGTTAAAAATATGCCATCTTCTAGTTTTTAATTTGAAGTCCTAGAAAGAAATTTAACTCACCCATCATACTCATTTCAAACTCGTCGTGCATGATTTTAGAGAAATCATCACATAGTTCTTGACAAGTTGATCCGAATATAATGTCATCAACGTATATTTGAACAATGATAATATGTGATTCCTTTTTCTTGGTAAAAAGAGTATTATCTACTAATCCCATAGAGTATTTGTTATCAATAAGAAAAGTCTTAAGTCGGTCGTACCAAGCTTTTGGTGCTTGCTTAAGACCATACAATGCTTTCTTGAGTTTGAAGATATGATGTGGTTTCTCAAAGTCGGTAAAACCGGAAGGTTGAGCAACATACACTTCTTCGTTAATAAACCCATTGAGGAAGGCACTTTTAACATCCATTTGAAATAATTTAAAGTCATAAGCACATGCATAAGCAAGTAATATTCTAATTGATTCGAGTCTAGCTACCGGAGCATAAGTTTCATCATAATCAATACCTTCTTGTTGATTATAGCCTTGTGCAACAAGCCTAGCTTTGTTTCTAGATACTATACCATTTTCATCCATTTTATTTCGAAAAACCCATTTCGTTCCAATTATGGTTTGATCTTTAGGTTTTGCAACTAATTTCCAAACATCATTTCTAACGAATTGGTTTAATTCTTCTTGCATGGCTATTACCCATGATTCATTTATGTTTTTCGGTTCTATGGTGGATACAAAACAAAAATAATTACTTTGATTTTGGGCTTGTGACCTTAAGGTTCTTTGATTAAGTTGTCCTATGACCTTTTCTAAAGGATGACTTTTAGATTCTTTGATGTTTATAATTTCCTTATTTAATGGTTCATCTTCCTTGTTATCATTATTTTGACTTTCTATTATTTGACTTTCAACTAAGTCATCATCTACCAAAGGTGATGTCTTAGAGGGAGGTGGACTTTCATCAAACGTTATGTTCAACGATTCCTCGACTATCATTGTTTCTTTGTTAAGGACAATATAAGCTTTGCTAGTTTGAGAATAACCCAGAAATACACCTTCAAAAGACTTTGGGTCAAACTTGGTGAGATAGTCTTTAGTGTTAAGAATGAAGCATTTACAACCAAAGACTCTAAAATATCCTAAAGTTGGCTTTTTACCTTTGTAAAGCTCATATGGTGTTTTGTTTAGGAAAGGACTTATTAAGACTCTATTCAAAATATATGTAGAAGTGTCAACGGCGTTGCACCAAAACTTTTGAGGAATGTTTTGTTCATTAAGCATTGTTCTACTCATTTCTTGAATTGTTCTATTTTTACGTTCTACTACTCCATTTGATTGAGGTGTTCTTGGAGCGGAAAAGTTATGTGTTATACCATTTGTATTACAAAACTTTCCAAATTAAGTTTCGTTGTCAAATTCACGACCATGATCCGTTCAGATCGACACAATTTTAACACCTAGTAGATTTTGAATTTTCTTGCTAAGAATTTCAAATTTATCAAAAGCTTCATTTTTGGTTTTTAAAAACAACGTCCAAGTAAACCTTGAGTAATCATCTACTATGACCAAAGTGTATAAGTTGCCTCCGTAGCTTCTTATAGCGGATGGTCCAAACAAGTCCATATGTAATAATTCTAGACACTTAGATGTGGACACCATATTTTTAGATTTGTGACTACTATGGGTTTGTTTACCAATTTTGCAAGCGTCGCAAAAGTGTTGGTCATATTTTAGTTTTGGTAAATTCCTAACTAGCTCTTTTGAAGATAGGTTTTGTATAAGTCTCATATTAGCGTGACCTAAGCGTCTATGCCAAAGAGATGAGCTATCATCTAATGTTGTTAGACAAAGTTTGTTGTTATATGTTTTATCTGTCTTCATGACGTATATGTTATTTTTCCTAACTCCTTTAGCTATGGTGATACCATCTTTTAGTATTTTACTACCATTTTCATCAAATAGTACTTTATACTTTTTATCACATAATTGGCTAATACTAAGTAGATTAAATCCTAACCTATCCACATGAGCAACATTTTTAATAGTTAGGGAGTTATGAGCGATTGTACCTTTGCCAATGATTTTGCTTTTGAGATTGCTACCAAAAGTGACATTACCTCCGTCATACTCTTGGTATGATGAGAAGAGACTTTTGTTGCCCGTCATGTGTCGTGAGCATCCACTATCTTTTATCCATTCATCAGGTTCCAATCCAACTTTCAAGCATACCTAAGAAGTAAATAACTCAAGCATTTGGTCCCCAATATCTCATGGGTCCGTTTGGGTTAAACATACCATTAATTTGATTCATGTATGGAAATGATGGGAAAGAGTTCAATGACATGTAACTGGAGTTTGATATGGTCTAGGAAGTTTTGATTCCAACCATTGTGTTGGTAGTTGGGTTGTACGTTGTGGTTGCTCTTAGGAAAGGCGTTTGGCAAAGGTGCTTTATATCGTTGTTGAGTAGTTTTGATCTAAATTCATTTTAGCAAGTCCTACTCGATGTAACGGTGGTTTTAGTTTAACACTATCCTTGGTTTTCTTTGTTACTTTGACAAATTGATGCGGTCCGTATTATTTAACATTACATCTCTTTGAAGTACCCACGGCACCATTTGTTTCCACAGACGGAACCCTTATTTTGGTTCCGTCGGTCCGTCTTTATCTTCAGCAGCTTTGACATTGTTCTTCTTTTCGACCGTTTTGTTTTGACTCTTTGGAATTAATACTTCATTAAATCCTAGCCCATTCATGTCTCCCAGTGTTTTATGGATTTTAACTATTTCATCGGCAAGAGCGATGTTTTTGTTAAACCTTTTAAATTTAGAATTATTTTCGATTAAAACATCTTGTGTGAGTTTTAGTTTTCTATTTCAAGTTTAAGCTCTTGACATGATTTACAATCATTGTCATTTGCTTTTCCTTTTCAAGTCGTTTTGCTTTTTCTTTTAACTCATAAACTTCATTTTCCAAAATTCCTTTTGGTTTTTAAAATTATTTTTAGTTATGATTTTAGACTTAACTCACACAATTGATTATATTGTTTTGCAAGGTGTCATCATCAATAGAAGAGTAAGAAGAGTCGGAAAGTACCTCATTTGGCTCATGTGCCATTAGAGCGATCTCTTCCTTGCTTGACTCTTCATCGTCTTCACTATCACTCCAAGCACCACTTACAAAAGCTAGTTGAGTTTTGCTTTTAGGAGGCTTGGGACATTCTCCTATGAGATGATTTGCATCACCACATCTAAAACACTTTCTTTCACCTTTACCCTTTTTGTCATCCCGATCTTTTCGGAATGGCTTCTTTTCTTCTCGAGGTTGTCTTACGAACTTTCCTCTTCTTCTAAAGAACTTCTTAAAATCTCTAACGGCCATGGCATATTCCTCATCTTCACTACCGGAGCAAGATTCGTCATCATCACTTGATTCCGCCTTTGCTTTTAGAGCAACGGATTTGATCTTCTCCCTTTTTCCTTTGATGATCTCCGAATCTTTCTCCATCACCATTTCATGTACTTTGAGGTTACCAATTAGCTCGTCTAGTGACATTTTTGAAAGATCTTTTGATTCTTCAATAGCGGTCACTTTAGCTCTCCATTTGGGATGGAGTGCTCTAAGAAATTTCCTGACAAAGTTCTTACTACGAAAAGATTCATCAAGTGCTTTAAGTGATGTAATAACAGTGTTAAAGCGAGCAAATCCACAATCAATGGTTTCATCTTGGGGATAACAAATTGTTCATATTGTTGAACAAGAAGATCAATTTTGTTATCCTTGACTTGTGAATTACCTTGATGTGTAATAATCAAAGATTCCCAAATATCTTTGGCGGTTTCACACATAAAAATTCTTTCATATTCTTTTCTAGGTAAAGCATTATAAAGCATCATTTTAGCTTCATTATTTTTAGCAACTAATTTCTTTTGTTCATCAACAGAAATATCCTTTGTTGTAGAACTAAAATCCCCTTTAACAATAATAAACCAAAGATCTATATCTTTTGATTTTACATATGTTTCAAAACGGTTTTTCCAATAGATAAATCCATTGGTTTCAAAGAGTGGTGGTCTTTGCATAGATTGCCCTTCTTTAAAGTTTTCAGAATCCATGGATCGTTTCAAGTTTATAAAATACAAGTTATTTTAGAAATTCTTGAGCAACGAGGCTCTGGTACCAATTGTAGAAAACTAGAAGGGGTTGAATAGTTTACCAATTAAAAACTTTGTTTTGAAACTTATTGAAAGATCAATTGATATTGATCTTTGGATATGTTGATGAAATATGCAAGTAATATGTAAAGAGTAAATAAGGAAAGAAATGATCAAACCACAACAAGTTGTTTATAGTGGTTACATCTACAAGGACTCTATTTCCTTGCCTACTCCACTCCCGAGTCTCACACTCAAGAGTTTAACTTCACTAGTCAACAAGCTCCTTTCACCGTGGAGAAAACCTTTACACTTTGCTTACACAATTTTCGACACTAAGCTAGATGTCGAGTTCTTTCCAAGGGTACAACTACTCCCACACAATGTATTTTGAGGACTAAAATACTAACCACTCACACTCACAAGATTATGATGGTTTAATACAACAATGAAGTATGAATCAACACTAGATCATACAACACTAAAAAAACAAGACTTCCAACTTCTCGTTTGAAGCTTGAATGTGACTTGATCTTCTTTGCTACAAAGAGATCACTACTATGATATGAAACCGAGTTAGAAATGTTAGAGAAGATATGTATGAGAGTATAATGGAAAGGGATAAAAACTACTTGGCTTGGCATTGCTATTTATAGCCAAATGGACGAGAGCGTCCACGGACCATGAAACCCTTTAAAGGGTTCCGCCCGTGTACCAATTTAGTATCGCCGGTCCGACGACCAAGATATCAAATCTTGCCAAAGTCAACTCTATCTAAGTGAGATTGTGCAAGATATGAAGAGTACAAATCCACACAAAATATCTAATAAAATCTTCCAATGATTTCCATGATGCATCACATGATGTCATATGTTGTATTTCTATTTTTAGAAATATGCAAGTACTTAAGTAGTGTTTGGTTTTAAGAACCTAACACATTCTAAACACTACTATCATACATAATGATTAGAGTCATATCAAGATGTTACTAATCATAAATGTAAATGCTTGAATGATGAATATATTGTTTGAAAAAGCTTGTTTTAATATCTATTCAACTTGACAAGCTTTAAGCTTTTATACAAATTAAATTTACTTTTGTCGTTAACAAAACTTAGGTAAAGATCAAAAATATAAATAACGTTTAATGACGATATTTGTATTAACAGGGTCGACCCCCGGATACCCTCACAGGCTGTTGAGTCAGATTGTTTTGACATCAACCTCCTTGATAGGGTTTGCTTGAAGAAGTTACGAACGGTTAAATGTATTCCCCTTAGGTTACGGTTCGGGTTTGCTAAGATTTTTCGTAATGTATTAGACAAGGTCCTTGCGAGCCCGGGGGATCTTTCGGCATGGGTGCAGCTCCTTATCCTACCGTGTTGTGTTTTGACCACCTTCGTACCAACTAATAGAGCTCAACGACAATCTGGAGAGCAAGAACGGTGTCCGTTTGAATGTATCTCGTGGGCTATTCTCCGTTGGAGGGATCCTGCAGACAGGATTGGGTTGGTGATGAAACGTTTAGCTGGAGTCACTTCATCCCTCGGCAGGGTGAAGAACCCCAAAGATCAGGATGTAGCAAACTTGGTTCTGCAAGCGTAAACTAGGGGGCGGGCACTTTACCGCTGCTATTAAGGTGCTTACGTCCTCTGGTGTCGCCCCATCTACACCTGATACCCTGCTTGAGCTAGAGGCCAAACACCCCTATGCACCACTTCCTATTTTGTCATCTTCTCCTCCAGGTGAAGATGCTCTTATTGTGTATAAGGATTTGGTGTTGAATAGGATCCGCAGCTTTCCAAAAGGGACATCATGTGGTCGGGATGGGCTTAGAGCACAACACTTAATGGATATTCTGGGAGGGGCTGCATCTGCTAATGATCTGCTAGTATCTATCACTGGAGTTGTCAACCTGTTTCTTAACGGGAAGTGCCCTGCTTTATTAGGAGAGTATATTGCTAGTGCCCCTTTGACCCCTTTGGTCAAGCCGGGTGGTGGAATACGCCCTATTGTTGTCGGCACGGTGTCGCGCAGGCTTGTTTCTAAGGCCGCCTCTTCTTCTATGGGAAACTCCATAAATACTTATTTACAGGATTTTCAATTTGGTGTCGGTGTTCCTGGTGGTTGTGAGGCTGTTCTCCACTCTGTGAATAGGCTCGTCGAGTCTT
Source organism: Chrysanthemum lavandulifolium (assembly GCA_022545495.1). Taxonomy (NCBI): domain Eukaryota; kingdom Viridiplantae; phylum Streptophyta; class Magnoliopsida; order Asterales; family Asteraceae; genus Chrysanthemum; species Chrysanthemum lavandulifolium. The sequence goes on from CM040240.1 coordinate 87,522,594, forward strand.
TGGGTCACGAGGTTGGGTCTTCTATGTTGTTAGTGGATTTAAAGAATGCTTTCAATCTGGTCAACATGAGTGTCTTAGTTCAGGAGACTAGGTTGAGATGTCCTTCTATTGCTCCTTGGGTTGAGTTTTGCTATGCCAGACCTAATAGACTTTATTATGATGATTCTATCATGTGGTCCTGTCTAGGGGTTCAACAAGGGGATCCACTAGGCCCTTTATTGTTTGCCCTCGTTTTGCACCCTTTAATCTAGACTATTAACCAGTCCTGTGAGCTTACCCTTCAGGCTTGATATCTCGATGATGGTACTCTCGTTGGAGATACCCTCATGGTTGCCAAGGCGCTGGACATTATTATGGCAGATGGTCCGGCTCGAGGTTTGTTTCTGAATGTTGATAAGACCGAACTCTTCTGGGCGATGGAGGATCCCCAGAAGCAGGGAAGAGGGTGTTTTTCCTATAAATATCTCTCGTCCGGCCACTGGTGTCAAACTTCTTGGTGGTTTAGTTAGTTTGGATGAAAGCTTTTGTTAGGATCCGGCTTTGAAAAGGGTCTCTAAAACTATCTCGTTAATTCTTAAACTTAACGATCCCCAATGTGAGCTCCTCCTTCTTTGTAATTTTGTTGGGGTTGCGAAATTATCTTATGCACTGAGGATGTGCTCCCCTTTGTATTTACGAGAGGCCCAACTTCAGTTTGACCGGATGTTACGTGCCTCGCTGAAAAAGATTATTACTGCCTCAGGACCAGGGTTTGGTGATTGTCAGTGGCGGTTAGCCACTCTTCCAATCAAGATGGGCGGGCTTGGCATTCCTGCTGCGAATGATATTATCCAATACGCCTTTCTCGCCTCTCGTATGCAAACGAGTGATCTACAGGACAAGATATTGGATAATGCTGAAATTCATTCTCATGGTTCTTCATTTCAACATGCTCTTGATACTTTCAACATTGCTTGTAACATAGACGTGCTCTCTGTCACCGCTGACGCTCCTGCCCCCCATATGATGAAAACCTTGGCAAGGTGCTACTTTGGTGTCATTGAGAAAGATCTTGTTTTCAAGTATTCGTTAAGTCCAAGACAAGTGGCTATTCTCGATAGCATTCGCGCCCCACATGCACAAGATTTCCTATTCACCATACATATTGATGGGTTGGGCCAGAGGATGAACTATCGCTAATTCCGTTCGGTATTGTGTTATAGGCTTTCTATACCTATTTTTCTGAAGGTAGTCTTTGCCCGAGCTGCAATGTGCATCATATGGTCCAATGGAGAGATCATGCAGTTCACTGTTCAAGTGAAGTGGGTGTGAAGTTCAGGCATAACTTGGTGCATGATATTCTGGTTGATGTTCCAAGGTGGGGATCATGGTGCTAAAGGAGGCTCCATTGGGGTTCCTCTCTAGGGCTGGAAAAGAGCTTCGTCCAGCAGACATGTTATTATTCAATTGGATCCAAGGAAAGGATGTGTGTTTGGATGTGACAAGGATCTCTCCTTTTGGTGGTATTGATGTATCTTCGTGGGACCCGGGGTTAGCCTTACATAACGCACTGGAGAAGAAGAAAAAGAAAAAGAAATATGTGTCTGCATGTGAAGACAACGGTTCTAAGTTCATACCATTTGCTTTTTCAACATTCGGGGAGCTTGACACGGAGGCTTTGGATACACTCTCTCGTATCAAGACCATGGTTGTTAGCCATTCAAATAATGCCAAGAGTGGTGCACTTATTTTTCATAGACTTAGTTTTTGTATTCAGAAAAGAGTGGGAGCCCAACTAGTATCTCGGCTTTCCACCAACTTCTTGTAATATCTTTTTGGCTTTCTAATGAGTGATGTTTTATAAATAAATAATAAATAAATAATAATAATAATAATAATAATAATAATAATAATAATAATAATAATAATAATAATAATAATAATAATAATAGCGATAAAAGTTGCGATGCGGTATATTAGTAGCGATATTCGTAGTTGTGCATCGTGATATGATATTAGTAGTAATTATTGTTTTTTAAAAAATTATAATATATGCGGTTTTTTGTAAGATACTATAATTTTTTAAATTAAATAATAAAATTGGGGATTTTGCACTTAAGTCTATAAAATTAGCTCATTATTAAAAATTTAAGGTTTGATTGTAAATTTATTAACCAATCAAAATATAACGTTTATTTAAATTAAGTCTGAAACTGAAAAAAACAAGCTCACAAGGCTTTGTGTATTTTTAATTTTTTTTCCACCGATTTTATTAATAGTTTGACCAAACTAATCTAATTTTGACTTTTATTGATCAATTAAGAAGCATAATTTTGCAATTAAACTCTTTTATTGGTCAATAGAAGAATTAGTTTTTTGATTTTGTATCTTCTCTTATTAAATAAAGATTTCAGATGGTTCACGGGCCACATGACCTAATATTGTCCATTTCTTTGGTAATTTGAATAAATCGATGCAATTAATATTAATTAATTACATTTTCGAAAGTTTGTATAAGTGTTTACAACATATGTATGTACAACTGTTCATAGCATAAGTTAGATGACTTGTCAAACTCCAGTCAATATATTTTGTAAGTTAGTAATTAATATTTTATTTTTTGGTTAACCGTATATCTCTAATATATGAACTGAAACTAAAACGGAGACGGAAAACCAAAAATCTCCGATGCGGTTAACCAATATAAAAACTTTTATAAAATCTCGGTTCGGTTAACAAAAAGCCCCTACGAAAGTCGGTTTTTATGGTTTCGGCAATAATTTGAGCACTCCTAATATTTAGGACCACTAAAGCTAGATGAGAATAAAATGTTTCGAGTGTTGGGACCAAAAGGTTATGAGTTCAAAGGATCCTAACCTAGTAGTAGTCAAAATACTGTATATTCTAGTTTCAATTAAAAAATTGTGAATTATTATTAGAGTTAGGATCAAATAAGAAATATAATTAAGATTAAAAGAAATCATAACTACAAATTTGAGATGCACCCACACAACTAGATATATATTCTCATTATTTCTCCTTATTTATTTAAAACATGTGGCAATAATTTCTTATCACTCTTTTCATTTTAATAATTTTTCTCACTAAATATCTGTCCAGTATTATTGTATTAATTAGCTGCAGGTATGTAATATTTCCCTTTAGGAAAAAATGGTTTGAGTGCTAAAACCATCATCCCTCGTTCTCACTTATATGAAGAGGGTGTGGGCTGCTTTTGGATTGAATGTGGGCAACGGCATAAGGCATGGGCATGGATGTCCATATCGCCCTCTTGCATGCAAATAAATACCAAAGAAAATATATTTCTCAATTTTGTACTCGTATATACATACACAATATCAGGATTCCTTATCATACAATACACACATAAATAAATAAATACATACATACATAGATATATATATAAAATAAGAATAAAATGTTATTTTCGAAAATATTGAGGGGAGGTGAGTACCATGGTACTAATAGTCTAAGAAAGTTGATTAACGCATGTTTATTTTATGTTTTAAAAGGATACGAGGCTGATTTGGTCATGGCGTTGGTGAGCAAAAATTTTTAAGCGGAGGTGATTGTGCGTTAATAAATAGTAATATAACCTTTTTTTTTTTTTTTTTTTTTTTTTTTTTCTTTTGTGGCGGTACCATGATGTCTTGTAGCTTCTGTTTATGTGATCGGACTAAAAACGCAAATCTTGTAAATCTTGTCAGGTATCTTGTAAATTCTGATCATTGCGTTTAATATATACTTATAATTTTGAAGATAAAATACAACTTATTTTTAATTTTTTAAGTAAACATATTTTTGCTTTATACATAGTAGAGATACAAGTAACTATCAAACAACATCTAACCTAGCGGTATATGAGTTGTCTAGCAATTAGGATTGCGTTCTAAAGAAAGGATGTAGTGAAGAATAATTATTGAAATGAGAAGAGTGAGAAGAAATTTTAGCCATATATTTCAAATAAAGATAGTGAAATAATGAAGGAGATGCATCTATATTTGTGATTGTATCTCAAATTTGTGATTGTAGTTTCTTCTTATTTTTCTTTAATGGTACAATCTTTCATTTGTTCTTAACTTTTGCGTCTTAAATTTTTTATAATAATATAGTTTTCTTTTTCCTATATGGAATTGAACCTGAGCGGTATATGAATTATCTATCAACTAAAATGTTATGTGTTGAAGTCTCGAGAAATAAAATGTGGGATTTAGTTATGTGAATATTTGACTTTCTAAAAATTAAAGATGGTAGATACAAGTTTTATCCAAAGGACAAACAACACTTTTAGATGTCTATCTATTTTGAAGAAATTGCCGTAATACAGTCGAGACATAGGAGTGGTGTCCAATGGTCCATTCTCAAATAATTGAGGTATACAAAACAAGGGAAACTTTTTTTCTCTAGGCATCATTATATAGGGGAACTTCACTTCATACTTTCTAGCAACTTATCAGGAACCATACACATTATGAGACAGTAAAATCTTTTTGAAACCCACAAAGACAGCATTCCCTATGTACTTGGCTAGCTCATATGCGTTTTCCAAATAGTGCCATACGGAATAACAAGTTCGGTAAATGAAACTCGTCCACGAAAAGAAAAAGGAAAAAGTAACTAAAGAGTTTAGTACCGAATTGGGTGCATGTACTTTCCTTATTTTGTTTCTAGCCTACATACCGTGGAATTTAAAATAAAAAATGCTTTAATGAGAAGAAAATTAAAATAAGAATTATAAGAAAAAATCACAACGACTCATTTTAAATGCATTTAAAAAATCATCTTCTCTTAAAATTCTCTTTCTTGTTTGAAACGTATGGCTAAAAATCTTTATTATCTTTCTCATTTTAGTTTTTTTTCTTAACAGATTCCTTTCCTTTAGTACTATTTAAATCCCTTCTATTGAGTACTTTTTTATAGAATAAATATAGTTGAAAGTTGAATAGTATGTTAGACCATGTAATAAAACACCATACATATAAATCGTATATGCACGGTGTTTGACATAAATCTTATGTGATCTATTTTGACATAGTCACATCATATTTAAATTTTAATTATTTGTGCATATAATATTGTTGAAGTGTATTTGCATGTTACGTCAGTGACTACCCTGTGATTAAAATCCATATACCAGCAAAATAACAATTACAAGCTCATTAGCCTGAAAAAAACAAAAAGAAAATAATCCCGGTCTGACCCGATCAATCCATTTTACCGGTTTTGACGATCCTCTCAGGTTCCATTTTTGACGGCTTTTATTGGCGAGCCAAACCGATGGTGACTTCGATTCCCGGTTGAACCCGTTGATCTAATCGGGTTTTTTAAAACTAGAGGTACCATCAACTTTGTTTTCATATAAATTGTATAAAGCTTTGTTTGTTTTATTAGTTTGTATAATATGTATAATAATATGTATTTTTCATCGTAAGGGTCTTTTAAAAATAAAATTTATTAAATATTTATTGAAAGACTGTTACAAGTTTACACATTTAAGATACTTAATTTTTCAAGTCTAACTTCATATTCCATTATAAGTAAATATGTTGCTTAAAATTTTAAGACTTTTTATTTTGAGAAAGTCCCTAATACATTATGAAATATGATAGATATTATCTAATCTTAATAATTCAATTGGTGAAAAATGTAAATTTCTATCTTAGCATAGTAAAACATGTCCAAATGCATATGCAGGGTTGTTAAACAAGATTTTTTTTATAACAAAATATTGTATAATTATGTAGTTATAATATTCATGCACGCGTGAGTTTTCTACATAAATTTTTCATTATATATTAATATCGATTAATATTTGTATAGATTTTTGTTAAACAAGTAATTTGGCTTTGTCTAATTTGTATGTGTTAAGATTGATTTTGTCTAAATTTAACTATTGATATCAAATTTAGACATTATGAGTGCTTAATAAGACGTAAAGACATTTGAAAAAAAAATGTTTTTTCAAACAGATTTGGTACAATCTCATGTATTTACTTTTATCTCACAGTACCCCGTGGGGTTGCACCTACATTTTGATGTTTACATTCCTATCAATAATAATATTAGCCATATTTAATTTTTAAACATGTGTACGCGTGGGTAAAATAAAAAGGTATAGCATGAGTCGTTATTGAACGTGAATATTAAGAATAGGAATAACATGAATCGTTCGTAATTGTACAATCTCGTGTATTAATTTACATATCACAATAACTCGTGCTTTTATTTTGATATTATAATTTCGCGCATATACATTAATTTAATATATAATGAAAATAAGGGCATCCAGTGCGGTAAACCTTTCTAAAGGTTTATAATTGTGTTATGACACTATTTATAAACTTTTTAATTTTATAAACCTATCCTTACTATGTATAAACTTTTTCAAGTTTTATAAACATCTCAAATAATTTAAATGCGTTAAATTATGAAAATGTTCAATATCCTAGACTTCTTCATGGCACATAAGCTTGAAATGAATGTTCACTATGGCTTACAAGTTTTTAGACATTTTAATAATTTTAATTTTTTTTCATAAACCACCATAGTGAATGCCCTAAATTTTTGTAGCTAATTGGCTACAATATTATGCTTTAAACTGTGGGTCCCTGTCTCTTTTTGTGGGTCCCGAGTTATTCTGCGGGCCCTGATTAATTTTTGTGTATTTTGTGGAGGATTGTAGGTAGTTGGCTACAAACATTGTAATAAGATATCCCTATATATATATATATATATATATATATATATATATATATACACACATAGTAATTTATTTGAAATTTAACACTAATGTTTTATTAATTACCCTTTTTTTAGTTGTTTTACAAAATAGACATTTATCTTTTATACATATTTTTTTGCTGGATGTAATTTAGATGTGTTTGATCAAATTATTTCGATTTTAACTTTTTATTGAAGAATAAGATGATTATAAGTAGACTTGACCTTCACTTGCATCTGCACTAGTTAATTAATCCTTATTAATTTCGAGTTATTGTTTAAAACTTATTAAGAGATATATTTTTAAGTACCGAAAGAGTCCGATAACTCCAAGCTAACTACTGGACTGTGCCGGAAATTCTTATTTTCCTCGTAGCGACTCTAACCCTGGTATATTTCGCACCAAATAGCTCGGGCATCCTCAAACTCTTGTTATGCTAGCAATTTTTTTATACGAGCCGGTGACATTTTGTAGGTGATTTTTTTTTTGCCACTATGATTCGTGCCCATCATGTATATGTCTGTTAGTCACGCTTCAGCCCACTTAAAAGAAACAAGTTATGGCTCGTAAAACCATGTTATGAAAGCTAAATGCCCAAGTCCAACAAAGCTCACTATCATTTTTCCTTTTATTTTAAATAGAAAAAAGTTATTTTTTAAGAGAAATGATACATAGGCCTAAATTTGGACCTAAAAATAGACCTAAAAACACTTGGCAAGATCCGGACGGCTGCAGACAGGGACCCACTTATTTTACAACCTGTCAGGATCTTGTCAAGTGTTTTTAGGTCTATTTTTAGGTCTAAGTTTAGGCCTATGTATCATTTCTCATTTTTTAATTATTGGTGGCCCATGTGTCTTTTGGTGTCCACTGAGTGGCACAAATATATTACGTGCTTACAACCCAGCTGATGTTGAAGGAACTAAGTTAAAGGTCACTACTCAATACTAATTGCTTTGGTCACAAATTTTTGGGTTGCTTTTTTCAATAAATGTTGGTTACATTTTTTTGTGTTATTTATACCAGTAACTGGTTTATGGATAAGTGCTTTTGGAGTAGTCAGTCTGGCCTTGAACTTACGTGCCTATGACTTCGTTTTTCAGGAAATTCATGCGGCGACCCGACTATTCACAAAACATGAGAAGCAGATGATTAATCATCTGCTTCCGAAAGAAATCGAATAATTTCTTTGGAATCCTACAAGACTTGTCCATTCTTTTTTCTCTTACAGATGCTCAAAACTTCATCTGGGTTCGAATCCTACTGAGAGTTCCCCTAAAGATCAGAAATTGTTGAAGAAACAACAAGATCTTTCTTTTCACAGGCGTTCGCCCACAACTGGCCCAAAAGGCCACTTAAGGGAAGGACCTTTTCCTCTAGGGGTAGGAAAATCATGACCAGGATAGCATACCAAAAGCTATGGAACTTAGGTGTGGGGCTTTTGTCACGTGGAATGGCCTTTTTATTTAGAGCAAAGGTCAACGACACGTAATCAACTCTTACAAGTGTATCAATGTAGGTAGTAGAGTCACAAATGTCCCATTGATTGCAATACGCATTCAAATTTTGAGCGATATAGGTAGTTTTTTAAGTCCCAACCGGCTACCACCTATTAGTTCTAAGTTGGCATTGATTATTATGTTTCAATAGTTATTACAGTCCAAGTTGGCATTAAGTACACAACTACTCCACCCCTCCCCCTAAACTAAGTACCCACCAATCCTCATTTCCCCCCAAACCACTTAACCCTAATTTTACCCCATTTCCCCTAATTCAGTTGAAACTTAATTAATGACAATGGCTTCACCATCTTCCATCAATCGTCGAGTTCATTCTGAAACAAAACATCATAAATGCGGTCTTCTATTGGCAAGGCATGTAGGTTGGACCAAAAAAAACCCTAGACGTCGATCCTTGTGTTGTCTGCGTACATCGATATGTGTTCTAACCCTAAAGTTTAATGTTTTTTTATTTCAACCATAAATTGAAGGGCACTTATGTTTTTTTTTTATGTGTTTTAGCATTCTGGTCAACAATGCGATGCGTTTTATTGGGTTGATGGATCTCTTAATGGTGAGTGGTACAAGCACACAAGGTATGAGCTTTACATGACCATTAATCCAAAAGAAATGGATGCCTTTGAGTATGCAACTACCAGGCTGAGATTGATAGAATCAGACAAGAAATAATTATTTCATTTGAACAACTGTTGGTCGACTATAAGTGAAAGATGGAAGTTGAGTTGAAGAAGTATCATTCAAGTGTGGTTTTGTGGAGGCAAGTAGCTACAAGCCTGCTTGTGATAGTTGTACTATTTAGTTTGTTGTTGTTGAAGCTTTGAATGTTGGGTTTCGATAATTCTAGTAGCATGTGTTTTGGATGTAGTCTTTTGGGTTTAGATAGTTTCAGTATGTAAGTCTTTTGGGTGTTTGTGGATGGATGTTGTCTTTAAGATGTTTGTGCATAGTTTCAGTATGTTTGTGTATGGGTGTAGCCTTTTGTAAAGAATGGAATGCAAGCTTGTTTAAGTATACCAAATGTTTTCAACTCACCTGCAAAAAGAATGAGTGTCTTATCTTGTCTTTAGCCTTTTGTAATGAACGAGTGCGTAAAATATCAACGAATAACCTTACTGGTCTTGTGTATATGGGTGCTTAAATAGAAAAATAAACAGACAAACAATATTATCTTCTGGCTCGCATCGTATCTTGTGCATATGGGCAAAACTTGCTTTGTCCTTTGAAATATCTAAATCTACTTATCTTGTTTCATGTGTATATCCTCAAAAGTTTTACAAACCCAAGTTCCTTAAACCAACAACCTTATAGTGGCAAAAAAGCACCTGATAAAAATAGAACATATACCCATAAATATGCATATATTAACAAAACGATTGTGCAAAGGCAGACATATAAGTGTTTACAAAAGGTTGTGCATTTTCATCACTTACACAGACTGTAAATTGATCCGTGTAAAGGAATAATAAAACACTTTCTCATTTATGCTTTTAAATTACAGATTAGAAACAATGGTTTTATGTTTTATATATAATTATCTCGCATATATAAACTCATATATGTATGCATAAAATATAACACCGATAACACAACCAGCCATTCTATTGTTTCTCTTGCGAATCAACACAAGAACAAATGGTCAATCCTAAGGGATAACATGACACACGGTAGGAGTTGCTGAACTCTATAGCTTCCACTGCTTTCGTGTAACATGTTCGCATTTCCTTATCGTCTTAGTGCTCCTTTGCCTTCTCTTTTATTCACACATAAAAATATTTAAGAGGAACATTTATGGCACGCCGGCCTCCTCATAATTTACAGACAACCATAAAATAAAAATAACTCAACATATGATTATTTGGCTGTTGGTTGCGGTTGTGTACCCCTCACATGTTACTAACATATATGACGATCCGTACTTTTGGCTTTTATAGGAGTCAGTCTGCATTAAACATGTAAAGGCATGTGGGCTGATCCTGCTTGCTATCCTAGACAACCCTATGGCCAAAAGGTTTGATCTTGACCTCACGCATAAACCCTAATTATCCCTTAACGATCGTTTGATCCATATGAATGGAACTTGCAATATTAGGGTTTAGAAAGCCCTAATTCCCCAAAACTCAAGATTAGGGTTTTGGGAAACCCTAATCTCCCAATGTTGCGTTTACTTGAAAAGTTCCATGTTTTTAGAAAAAAATTAAGATGGTTTTTATTTAAATAAAAAACGTCTTTTATTTATAAAATCTTGAGTTAAGGTTTACTTGTATATATCGATGACCTCAAGGATAAAAAAGATCCATGTGTATTTCGACTAAGAAAAACCCTAAACTCTGTTGACACCCTCAAAGGTTTAAAACGTTTGTGTATTTCAGCTCGGTTTCTTGTCAAGAAAGAAAGCAAGATTCATTTTTTATTAAAAAAAACAAGGTTTACAAAACCCTAAACACTGGATCAATCCAGATAGGATTTTGGGAAACCATAATGGTCGATTTGGGTTTTCTTGCCTAGCAAGAAAACCAAATTGATTTTACAAAATAAAAAATAAAACTTTCATAAAATCAAATCCTTAAATCGCCAAGGGTTTTTGACCAAAAGTATAATCTATATATGACCCAACCAGAGGCGGAGGGGATGGGGTAGCTAGCAGGTGCTGGGCCACTCCCAACTAGCCTAGTGTACAATATTACCTAGCTTGAAAACCCATTATTTGAAGAAGTTTAAAGGCTTTCCCCTCCTAATGCCACTAACCCAAATTTGTATTTTTAACATAAAAAGATATTACAATGTGTATCTGTATAAGTATATGACGGAAGATCCGAACAAACAAACGACAATTGCGTAATCATCTCATTTTCATCAGGTGTTAACTGCTCTAGTTCTTTATTTTTTCTTATTAATTACAGTTGCTGTTTTCTGTTTTATATTATTTGAAGTGATGATCACTTGGTCACTATTAATTGGTTTATTCCATGAGTGCTTTGTTACTTGTTACGAGTTGTCAATGTTAATTTTTGTTTTGTATTTTATCTATAGTTCTTCAATTAACCGCATTAGATTATTAATTTATTATATGATTTATAAAGTTATAATATAGCACTTAATTGTTAGGAGTCCAATACACTAACTATTGTTTAATTTTGGTACAAAGTTTTATAATTTTTGATTTCGCATAGGTAAGAACAGAACAATCGATTCCTAATAAAATGTCTAAGACCGAGTGAAGTAGTGACTAGGGGTGTCAAAAATCCCGACCCAACCCGGACCCGAACCCGACTAAAGATAATCGGGTCGGGTTACTCGGGTCCAAAGTCTAACTCGGGTCAATCGGGTCAACCGTTTAACCCGAGTATGAACTAGGGTCGGGTATCGGGTTCAAATACTTTGCTTATTCGGGTTCGGGTCAACCTGACTAACCCGAATTAGGATTTTTTTTTTTTTAAATCTTTATTTAATTTTAATATATTCATTCGTTATTCTTTTATTGAATCATAAGTTAGTTACTTAGTTCCACCGTTACTAACTTTGCCTCCACCACCTCCACTGATCGCTTGTGCCACATTAGAACTGCGTTTGGTTTGTTAATTATTAAATGGCATGAAACTTATTTGCCTTTTGAAAAAAAGTTAGATGGGCATGAAGATTTTGTTGCAACATTTATTTATTTAATTACACTTTAATTTTGATGATTAAAAAAAAAGATTTTACATTTCTAAAAAAATATATTTTACATGTTTCTCGAACCTAAACTTACGAACAAAAATGTAAATTACGAATGACAAGCCTACTAACAATTGCAAGTATGAACCTGTTAAATTTACAATTACAAGAACAAATCACACGTAATTTACAAAATTATTGATTAAAAATCAACTTTGAAAATGCGATCTTTCATCACCATGCCATTTGTCATATTTCACACCATTTATTTTTGTAACTTGGTATATTTATGTTTCACGTAAATGAGATTATCTTACAAGCAAGAAAAACAAGATTTGCATAATGAAGAGATAACGTATAGACGTATAGTTACCGATCCAAGCCAACATCGAGACTTTTTTAAAAGAGAAGATGCGCTAATGTTAATGGTCAAACCGTCAAATATATAAACATGAGGGTTAATAAATTTCAAGGGTAGAAGTTTAAATTTATAAGCATGTACCGTGGATGGATCAATTTTCTCCGTAGATAAATCACTACCCTTTTGTAAATGGCACAGACCCGAACCCGACCTGACCCGACCCGACTTGACCCGAACCCGACTAACCCGAGTTCAAATAGGGTCGGGTTCGGGTATATTATTTTTAGCCTCGACCCGACTTGGACCCGACCCGTTTGACCCGAACCCGACCAACCCGACCCGACCCGATTTGCACCCCTAGTAGTGACCATGATTCCTAATAAAATGTCTAAGACTGGTTGTAGTAGTGACCACCAAGAGACCGACAACTCCACTGCTGCATCGGCTTTCTTTCTTCAAGACTACTTTGTGACCAACTTAAGGTAAGAAGGAGAACGACACGATAAAAAACATACCCCACAAAAATATATTTTAAATTAAACACCCACACACACAAACAAACAAACACACAAGTCGGACGCTTTTGCTACCAACATCTCCATTTCTTCCCTAAAGGACCGTCCCAATCGGTCGACGTATTAAGGGCCAACGCGTAGCACCCCGACCCACCTAGAGTCAACCTAGTTATTAGACTGATTATAAGGCTCGTGTATTAGATTAAGACATATGTTTTCTATACTGAATAGATATTTTGATTTGCGCCTATTTTTCTAAGCATATCGTGTTGTATATTTTCGAACTATATAGTTCGCGTTTTGTAGCTAAGTTCGGCCACTTTCAACTTGAAATCCTGGCTCCGCCTCTAGACACAACCAATTTTATGGATCAGACTCAAATCATGCAAGACTTAGATTGACCGCATGCAAGTGGCTCTGATACGACTGTAGGGTTTTTTATTTAGTGATTTTAGGTTATCACAGTTAATTAATATTAATAAATTAGTATGCAAAATAAAATTAGCTCTAAACCCTAGCCACGGATCCATTCAAGTGTTACAATAAAAAAAATCTAACAACAGTAATAGTTAGAACGTGCATACCTTTGATTTGCTCGACATGATCATTCTTCTCGAATAGCCGTATTAGGAAGCTAGAGGTATCCACCGGTAAGAGTCACATTTGGAATTGCTAGATAGTTCAACGCGTCGCGCAGGTGATCCCGGATTACCACAATCAATCGCGCAAATAGGGATTTAAAACCCTAACTATGATCAGTTAAAGGGTTATAAATCCTTTGTCGAAATCAACCTTAGGTCGATTTTTGTTTGTCGAAACCCTTAGGGGTGTTCAACCGGTTTGATGCAAGGGGAGAGGGGGATGAAAGGGTTTAGGGTTGTGTGTGTGAATTATGAGGATGCCTTAAATCCCCTGATGCGTGGTTCGGGGTCGAAAGACTTCCTTTTCTAAGAGAAAGCTTTACAACCCGCTAGGTAGTGTACCTAATCGTTGCAGTGTAGTATGGGTAAGCCTAGTGGGTTGATCGTTCTCTAGGGGAATAGAGATGCTAGTCGAGATGTATGATGAAAAGGCAAGGGTGAGAGTGATTCTTTTTAGCCTTTTTATATTTTTTAGAAAGCAAATAAAATCTCGGGGTTTGAAGAGTGGGGGTTTTGGTATTTTACCAATTAAACTAATTAACAAAACTAGTTAAAATAAATGATAAAATAAAAGCTATGGATTGTAGGAGAGTGTTCTTATGATAATTAAAAGCGTGTTTACTTAGACTTACTTACTCCCTAGTTATCTTTTATTAGTCGGTTGAATTGTCACATCCTTGCTTAATTGATGCATTGCATTCCATGTTTTAGTCATAGGGCAGTGCCAAATTCCCTAATTCTATGAGTGTAAGTTTCCTCTAAAACACCCGAGATCGCCAAGTACCGAGGTATCTTTCCCGAATATCCTAGTATCCTCAAACCGAAACTCACGCAATAAATACAACGGGAGCCTAACAGTGCACTCTAAGGCTAATAACCGTTATTTAGGATGTTCAAGCTCGCAACAATGGAAGAAGATGATGCGAGTTTTCCTTAATCTAGCGTGAAAACCAAGTACACAAGAGACAACCTAACAATAATTAATAACTAGGTTTCATTGGATCTAAGCAAACATTAATTAATTTAGTTACACATGATATTGATGCAAGAACACAAGAAAACAATCAAACATAGATTAAACATGGTGATAGATTGGATAAACAAACTTATATTAAAGTAATAAAGAGGGTTTAGAACCTTAAGGTACTGTCCAAGTTTGACTAAAAACGAACTAGGTTTTGCTCTCCAAAATAATGCACATAATGCAGAAAATTTGAGGTCTATATATAGATTTTACAACTGTGACGGCGTCGCCTTTTGATGGTGATGCCATCTGATCGCTGTCATTAGGGTTTTGTCTTTGCAAAGCCATCACTGGGACGACATCACGTTTGAGCTTGTGACAACGTCTGGGTTGTATCTGACGTCGTCTTGAGAAAGCTTTGGTCGTCTGGTGTAGAAAGATAAAGTGACGACCATGTTGAGATACACATGAAGCTGTCACTTGTTAGGATCAAAAAGTGACCTGAGTCATCGCTAGAGAAAGTTTGGACCACGTTGTAAGCGACGGTGTCGCCCTTAAGTTTGGGACGCCCTCCGGACCACTGTTTCAGCCTTCTTTTCTTGACTTTGCCATTTTCTTCATGTTTTCATCTTTTTTCGTCCAAAAATACTTCATTCCAGCATTTTACTTCCAAATGACCTAAAATGTTAAAAGGAACGATTTTAAGCAGTAACGGATATAAAATGTAATGATTTAGGGCTTAAATGACCCCCTAAAAACGTATGTTTTAAATCCTTATCAAATATCCCTACACTCTGGATTTGCTTTTCCTCAAGAAAATATGCTTTTGGCTAATCAATTTAGAGTTAGCGGCATTTAGCATTGGTTTAAAACAATCTACAACAAGTACAAGTGCCATAATATTCAAAAAAGCACAGAAATTATATACTAGCATCTCACAATTGGTGTTTGGATTCTCTCATCTCTCAGGTGTATATAAAATATAACATGTAAGGAAATGAAAAATAAACACTCTCTACCTGTCATAGTACATAGATTACCATAAGCTTGAGATTAGATCAAACCTCCACCACTTTGGCGTAAACACCTAGGAATAACTATCAAAGAGTTTTTTTTTTTTATAAAAGGTTATAATGTTAGGCTTCAGGTAGGGAATAAAAGGGTTTTGTTGGATACGGGTAACTTTTAGTGGTGGCAAGTCAAATCTAAGTTAGATGCATGCAAAATGTGGCGTTGCTAAGCCAAGATTCGACTCACTAACACTAACTAATAATTTGAAACAAAATCAAAACATAAACAAAAAAACATAAAGGATAGACATAGGATGGTAGTCCGTATGTTTTTCTCTTTCTTTTTCTATTTTTTTTTTCTTTTTCTTGATTTTTTTTCATACATTCTTACCCTAGCATCCTCTAAGATAACATCAATGTAAATGGATTTATAGGAGCATGCCTACACTTGAGTTTTTTTATTTCACTAACAATAATTAACCCGAATTAAAAAGATCAAAACACTTGGAGTAATTAATTACGTAGACAAAGAGAATTTGAATTTAACGTCCCTTCCCATTACTCCATAAAATACTACTTTAACCCATGAGTCGCAATCGTCCCAAAACTGTGTACAAAGGATATGACTCAACTTAGAACCATGCAAGTAGCTAGATAATTGAACTAAGGGTTAAACAATACTTACAATAATGCACTAAAGATGAGGGCATACAAGGTGGGCTAAGACGATTTGGGTGTAACATTTGGGGGTGGATTGTAAACAATTTTCTTCATTGATATTTCAGAAACCGAAACATCACGAGAACCGTGAAAAGATAGGTTCTGAAGGGTTAACTAGGGGTATCGTGTACTAAATATGAGTACATCGCAAAGGTGAGGGGAAAATTACTCAACCGATGTGGTCGAAGTAATTAAGTTACAGGTTTAAAATAAGGGTTATCCTAATGCCTCTTATCTTTTAGTTAATCCTAACTACACGAATGTAGTCTCACTAGCGATCTCAGAATGCATCATAAAAACAAGTTCTACAATCTATTATACTACCGGTACACTCAATAAGCATTAAAGATGAATGCTTTTATTCTTAAAGATCTAAGGGCGAACCTCACATTTTTTGGGTGGAATATGAGTGGTATATGGTTTCTGTGCTAGTCATATAACTCCTATCTATGAGACGCTTTAATAAGACTAACGTTTTACTCGTATCATAAAAAAATTTAAATTTGTTACTAAAATTACCCTAACAAATATTTCTCATAGTTTATTACACAATTTACTAAAGACAAAGAAAAAATCAAGTGAGTGAATAATTTTTAAGTTCCCGTTTTATTCTTCCTCCCTAAACTTAAATTGAACATTGTCCCTAATGTTCCTCTAAAGTATCAACCCAATGTTCCCTGAAAGTATTAAAGTAATGATAGAGCTAGGTAAAATAAAAGAGAGGAATTAATACCCCCTGATTAGCTCGGTAGGATATGTATAGAATCGCAGTTAAATCCTCATCCAAGAAGAATGAGTAAGTAATAAGTGTTGCTTACATCTTACACTTCATCTTCCTGTCCAATATAACCTGCAAATTTTAAGAAAACAGAGACGAAACCTCGCGTGAAATCGAGGGATAAAAACTATATAAAACTAAACTACACTAAAAAGCAAGTAAGATATAATGCTTGTAAAATAGATGTTTGCAGATTTCTGGAAAATTAAGAATTCTGGAAATTCTCAAAAATTACAATTAGACAAAAAACAAAAAACTGGAAACTATTTCTACATTGCATGGTCGCCGTTGGGGATTAATTTCGACGCCGTTCGGTTGTCCTGACAGAATGAGTCAGTCATTTTCCGGAAAAAATTCTGAAACATTACTTCTTTAAAGACCTGAAAAAATTACTACAAAACATCCATTGTGACTCGATACAAGCATTTTGTAGAAAACTAGGAGGGGGGTTGAATAGTTTTACCGATTAAAACTTTGTTTTAAACTATTTAGATCGACTTGTGTCTATCTATTTGATCTATTTGATGTGTGTGTTGGATGATGATAGATAAGCATATAAATAAGTAATGCAAAGATAAAGAGTAAAGGAACACAAACCACGACACGAGTATTTATAGTGGTTCGGCTACAAGGACACCTTCCTTGCCCTACTCCATTCCCCGAGTTCCTCAGTCGAGAGTTCGTAAGCACTACACAACACAAGCTCCTTAATGTGGCAGAGAAGCCTTCACAACGTTGCCTACTCTTTATCCGGTACTAGGCTAGACACTGTGTAAAACGCTAAAAATCGAAAACGTGTTAAATGACTAAATTACCCCTCAAGCTTAATAATCGTGAAATACGCAAAAGATGTCAAGCTCACTGAATACGTTTCTAACCTAACTTATAAATAGTTATCAAACCTTATGTACAAGATCATTAAATACCGACACACTTAAGCCTCTTATATATATAACACATGGACCAAAATTTTTATAATGTACTCATACATTTAAACTTGATTTCAACCCCATTTACAATTGTGATTTGGAAATAAATTTGGGCCCTTGTTTCTCTCCTAGTCACGGCAAAGAAACCAGTATTTTCCCCCTTCTTTTTTTATACCCCCTACAAGAAAACCCTAGCTCCCCTTCATCAAAATGACGACAAGACTTTACCTCCTACATTCTTTTCGGATTCAAGCAAGAAGGTATGTCCCAAGGAAGCTTGGTCGTGATTTTTGGCTGCTTTTGTGAATCTCCAAGCCTAGGAGAGGCTTTGTCGTGGGTTTTCAAAGCCTAGGTGAGGCTGTTTGGCCATGGTCGTGTGTATTGCAGCCATGGTCCTTGTTTCTTCCTTGTCACACGTTTCAAAGTTATCACCATAGTCTCACATTTGCTTTTGTTTTCTGATTTGGGTCGTGAAATTTGGACCCTTGTCGAATACTTACACACGAATTAAAAGCTACATATAATGAGGTTACATAAAATGATAACTAGTGGTCGCATAAAATCAAAGCGTAGAAAACCCTAGGTAATTAATTAGGGGCTAAAAAAAAGAGATTGGGGGTTGTTTTAATCAACTTGGGTGAGTAAGGGTGTGTTTGGTTCGGTTACGGGTGGGTTGGCTCGTGTATGGTGTGTTTGGAATAGCGGTTTCGTGTAGTGTGCGTCATATTTCACGAATGGTATTAGTTGTTGATTTATGATTTTATGTGAATGGAATTATGTTGTAAATGATCATCGGTATGAATATGTAATGATCCTTATATATTATTAGATTTGTATAAGTGGTGTATGTTCGTTTTTGGAATCATTGTGAAGTTTTATAAGCCATTTTCGTGTTAAACTCTAACTATGAATTCATGATTTTATGTGGACATGTTAACCTTAAAAATGGTACCTAGTATATGAGAATTTAGAAATGGCTTTTATAACATGTTTATATGTCATATAGAATGAGTACATGAACTTTCAATGATAGGTGATAACATGCTTATTGATGAATTTGATAGCTTATAATTCATGATTTTATGTGAAGGTTATGGTGATGTTTGCTTGACTAGAACTTGTAATCTTGTGAGATTGGATGGGGAATTGTATGATATGGATGGTTAGACTTTTATTTCTGTAATTTATTGATATTTTATGATGGTTGCCTTGTGGATATTATTTGGTGGGTGATGGATAGGTTTGCAACATGTTTAGGACTTGTTATTAGCTTTCTACATGAAATTATGGACCTATAATATGTCAAATGCTTGATATTATGCTTCATTGGTTAAATTGATGACACCTCTATATAATTCATGCTATTAGACCCTAAACATGATGTATGATGAGTTTTGTGATGTTCGGCATGCTTAAGTGATGATTGGTGACTTGTTTATTGCTTGGTTATGATTGCTTGTTAAGCTTTCCAGAATTTAGGTTGGATTCATCTAGATGTTATCTGATGATACTTGCATGTTTTTGAGTGATTCTTGAGCCTAACTTGTAGTACCTTGAAATATATTTCTGGAAATATAAGCCTTGTATCATTTGCATACTTGGAAGTATGATTTTTACATTTTTGGAGTTAAGGTGTCTGAATCTGAATTGTTGAGTTTAAATTTGTGATGTAGTATTTGATTTTTAGTATTAAATCTATGAGGTTCTGGAACTTTTACTTTGGTGGTTATGATTTTTATATATTGTGTGACACTTGTAATTTTTGGTTTGATGTGTGGAGTAGGGTGAGTGTGTTTGTTTGGGCTATACTTTTGGTGTGTGTAAATCTGGGTGAGTTCTGGACAGGTCTGGACTCATGATTTTCCATAGGCCATTTGGATTTGAAATAGAATCCCCCAATTTTTGGAGAGTCTCTTAACTCATATGGGAACCCCTGGGAATTTCTTTGATTTCAGTTGAGCTAAGTAAATATTTTATAAAAATCACTAAATTCTGGTCCAGATTTGAAATACTAAAAGACAGAAACTTATGAACTTGAAACTAAGTATAAATGGGAGATAAGTTAAACATGATTTATGAATAGAACACATATGTGATTTATGATATGTCCTAATATAGATTTAATGAAGCGGAAACGTCGAACTTTCTTGTGTACCTTACTCTTACGCACACACATTTGAGGTACATATATTCTACCCTTTCTCATTAAGGGTTTATTCTCACGACTTCTCTATCCTTGACTTTGATTCCTTACCTTTGATATGATTCCCTTTGCTATGATTCCTTGGATATGATTCCTTTAATACGATTTCATCCGTCATGATATTCGATCTGCTATCCATTTTGTTATGACATTTGTTGTGATATCCGTTTGCTATGATATGATTCAGTTATGTTGATATGATTGGTTTGGGATATGATATGATTATGGATATGATTTGGTGTTATTCGTTGTGTTCAGTTTCCCGAGCTAACTAGTCATGGAGGTACCATTACCATGTCATTGATGCACCAATGGCATGACACTATCTAGGGTGGTGTGATTAGTCCCCGGCGTTCCCTTTATGATATGATATGATATATGTGATCACTTGGCCATTATGATATATGTGATCACTTGGCCATTATGATTCAGTCTCGAACTGGCATATGTATATATGATTTGTTTTGCAGGGAGAGTATGGATGCATCCTAGGTACTTAGTTTAGTTTTGGTTATGTGGTGCGTGTGTGCAATACATCCCCTCACATTTGGGAGTTAGCTACTCCATTTGGTACTTGAGAGGTCTCCCCTCCTTGTGCACTTATGATTTGACAGATTTGATATGATTTGGCATATATGGGTTATGATATGTGATTTGTTAGATTTGGCTATTGGAGTATCTACTTTAGTATTAGGTGCTCGTGGCAACATTCTGATTTGGTTATTATGTGACTATCTGATATTCTGATTCATTCATTTACTATGCCTGTTCAGTCATCCAGTTAGCTACTTATTCACTCAGTATTCTTATGTGACTCGTTTGACTATCGGACTCATACTTCAATTCATCTAGTTATTATACTCAGTCTTCGATTCATTTGATTTACTATGCTTTCACTCCATTTCGGTTGGCTGCCAAGCTTATACTTCAGACTATCATTTCATCTGTTTACCAAGCTATTATATGATTATTGGATTCATGTGTTGACAATGCTATTATATGATGATTTGATCCATCTGTTTACCATGCTATTATATGATTACATGATTTCTCTGTCTACTATGTTATTATGTGGTTACCTGATTCATCTGTTATCATGCTAATATCTAATTATCCGCTTATCATGCTATTATGTGACTATATGATTCGTTTGGTTGTCATGCTAGTATATAATCATTTGATTTATCCATTTATCATGCTATACTCTTGTTCATTTACTTTATTTAATTATGATGTTCGTTTAGTATTTCTACCTTATACATGTGACTGGCATTCTTATACTTCAGTTGGTATTTTCGCTTGTTATGTAATTGTTGCTTATCTGACTTGGGTGATTGCCATGCTTACATTCTATTCAGTTGCTCCCATCTGCTTATAGATTTCAGCTTAGCTTATGTATATATGATTATCTGATTTGTTTTTTTTGCCATATTCATGTTTAGTTGATCTGCTGACTGATATGCTTTTACACTATTGGTTGCTTGATTTGATTTATGATATTGTTCATCAACTCCTATTTGATTATGTTTTGGTACTTGTATGTTGGGTTATTCATATGTACTTATATATGTTCATCGATGCGCTACTTTGCTTTGGTCTTCTCTGAATTATGTTATTTGGTTATCTGTTAATTTTGTGTTCTGCATGTTCCTCATAGACTCATAGACTCATTGTGCTCGTTCATTATGACTTTGTTATCAGTCTCATTTGTTTCGTTTTGTATTTTTGATTATGTTTAGCTTTTGTTTTGTTATATCTGTTCACTGGATTTTTAAGCTCAACAGCATTTCTTTTCCATGCGGCAGGTACCAAGTAGGATGCTGGGCTTTGTTGGGCTGAGAGTAGGAGCATTTGAGTGAACCGACCCTAGTTTCCCTTTATCATTTGGACCTATTTTGAAGAGCAATTGTTTTGATATTTCATTTCATTTTTGGACATTGGATTTTGTATTTTCCTTGTAAGTCATTCATTTATATGACTTTGTATTTTATTTTATAAGACTTCCGCTTGCATTTTTATTAGTATGTTCTGATATGACTCCATAATGTGACATTCGGAACCTTGTCGGGTTGGGGTGTTACACACCGAGTTCTTCCACGAGGTAGAACCACACCTATCACAACATCGCCTACACTTTATCCGATACAAGGCTAGATACCGAGTTCCATTACAAAGGAGGAACTACTACCCAACCCTACACCACTACACGACTACCCCAAAAGAGACACACTCCTTATTACAACATCATAAGGATATCAATATCCTTTAACCCGAACTAACTATCTTGTACATCGATGCACCATATCGATGGTACACCCTTGGCACCTTTCACTAATGCCTTTGACACGACCCTTCGGCACCTTTCACTAATGCCTTCAACACGACCCTTCGGCACCTTTCGTTAATGCTTTCGACACGACCCTTCGGTACCTTTCACTAATGCCTTCAACACGACCCTTCGACACCTTTCACTAATGCCTTCGACACGACCCTTTGGCACCTTTCACTAATGCCTTCAACACGACCCTTCGGCACCTTTTACTAATGCCTTCAACTCAACACTTCTATGGAGGGAGAAGAATTATCAACAAGATACACTTCAGTGGTCTTGATGATGACGAAGCTTAGCAACTCATGACCTTGAGCTTGCACGTCTTCAAGAGGTGGTGATCTCGCCTTTAAGAGGAACCTAGAGAATCAACCAAACATAAAGCTACATAGATTGATCCTTTGGATCTGAGGTTAGAGATATTACAATACTAAGAGAGTGTATGTGTAAAAGAGGTGATGAGCAAGAGCGAAATGGCTCACTATTTATAGACAAAATTGTCTACAGTTCCACAGTTCCCACGAGGGATCCGGCTAGTGCAATCCTAGGGATCCGGCTGCTGGGTCAGCTTAAGTCCGGATTTCAGGTTGCAAACCGGGTTATGGGTTATGGGTTATGAACCATGGGTTATGGGAGATGTTTTATGGATACCCAATAAGATGCAATGTATCTAGACATTGGGTCATGGGTCTTGGGTCATGGATCATGGATAATACCGAACATGACTTCATGCATGATGTCATGCAATGGGTCATAGGTTATGGATCAAGCTCCATGGGTATGGGTCATGGACTTTGAGTTTTACCCAACAACATTCATTGTACCTAGTCAATGGATCATGGGTCATGGGTCATGGATTTAGGTTTTTACCCATTACATTACCCACTACAATATATACAAAGTATATATGTACATTTTCATATTATGTAAACACTAGTTGTTATACATATTCATTTCTATAAGATGTAAACAATATTACTTGTTTAGTGTTTTATATGAAAATGTAAGTGTGTTAGTAAACTATTAGCTCAAACCTTTTACGTGTTTTATTTGTTTCGTTAAAATAATTTTACGTTTGTTATCGACAAAACATTAGAAAATCGTAAAATATAAATAAACGTTTTTATGGCTTATTTGTATTAACAATCTCCCCTTTTTTGTTGATGACAAAAATAAGATTATTTTAAGGAAAAACTAAAATTCTTAAAAGTTTGAATTAGAGTTTTTACTCTCTTCTCCCTCTTTTGTCAAAACAAAAAGAGCGTCGAAAAGAAAATAGCACATTGTTTTGAGAAAAACGTGTGAAAAGTAATAATATGAAAAATAGAGAGTAAAAGGAGAGAAGGATTCTCGTCTTAGATCCCCCTTGACGGATGCTTCCTTTTGTTGAGGACGTCAAGTAATTAGGAAGACTAAGCGAGTATGTTGCAATTATGTTTGCAAATGGTTTCGTCTTTTGACGAAATGCTCCCCCTTGACGAGTGCTCCCTTTTGAGGAGGACGTCAAGTAGTAAATAAATCCTAAGTGAAAGTATTGCAAGCGTTTTTGCAATTGATTTACTTTGACGAAAAACTCCCCCTAGTTGAGGGTGTCAAAGTCTTCATGTGTATTTTGAAAATCTACAAAACAAGTGTTAGAAAGCAAGTATATGATGCATAATTTCCTGCAAATAGATTCAAATTAGTAATAAAAGATCTTCTGTTGCACGGATCCTCCCTGTGAGGGATCCATCCAGGCAAAAGTGAGGGATCCGTATACCTGCATTCTTATGACAACAATGTGGATGTGAAATGCGATGTTAACATCAAAACAAGTTATGTAAGGCACCAAACATATTCTCAAGGCCATATGGCATACAACATTAATTTCATTCAATAAAACACGAGAAATGATATACATATCTCTAAAACTAAGAGAATGACAAAAGCATGTTGTACATTTTCTAATAATTCTAAGTTGTGCCGAAAACTAACAAAAAGCATCAATGTGCTTGTAATCTCAAGTTCTAAGGACGAGTGGATTTGTTGATTTGGTCAAATCGTTCGAGGAGATGATTAAATATGAAATGCAACTCATTTCGTACTTCTTGAACTAACCATTGGGTGTGTTGACAATTAGAGCAATTATTGTCATGAGTAGGAGATGGAGGGGATGGGTCATTTTGAGGAGGTTCCACAAAGGATGGTGGGATTTGTAGAGGTGAGTTGAGTGACGTAGGGTGTGGTTCAACTATATTAAAGGTGATGATGTACGGGTTGGTGGTGGAGATGGGAAGTCATCTATATGGTTAGGTCTTTGGTGATTCCTTGTTCCTAAAGATGGACTATTTGATGGTAAATGTGATTGGAATGTATGTGTTGGTGATGTTTCATCATCAAAGTTTTAGTGTGAGTGTGGTTCCTTATTTAATGAGAAGGATGGGGAAAGAGAAGTTCTCGGTGGTGAGTCTTCTAAAGAATAGAGGTTTGGATGTAAAAGAGGCGCGGTGAAGGAGTGTAGTCTAGGTTCTAGAAATGAAGGATTATATGTTTTAGTTGAGTTAGGTGTGTTTTGTGTAGAGGGTATGGTAGTGTTTGGTGAAGGTTTTTCTAAATCTAAAGATCGAATAATAATTCTAGCGGTTCTTCTAGCTTTGGTTGGTTGAGTTTTTTGAGGAGGAATTCTATTACTTGAGCCCTTGACGGATGATGACTCGGTTAAGGAAATCTCATGAACCATATGGGCATTTTTCTTGGAGGAACCTTTGGTTGAAGAGGTTGTGCAAGATGCTTTAGTCATAGTAAAAAAGAAGATGTAATGGGTGACTTAGCTACTGAATTTGAATGGTGATTTGAATGATGGTTTGAGAGCATAAGCACACTTGGTTTATAAAGGATGGAATTAGGTTAGTGAATTAAATTTTAGACCACTAAGAATTTTGGCATGCACTAAGATCAACTATGGTGTTTGTTTTATCCTAGGGAGTCATTTAAGGCAAGGTAAAGTGTTTAGACTACCAAAGAGAGTTTGAAATTGATGAGTAAAGTAAACTTAAACTGTTCTGTATACCCGGTTCCCACGGATCCCTAACTTTGGGGATCCGTCTAGTTATAAACTGGGGATCTGTCTTTCAGACAATAATGAAGTGGAGTGATGATGTTCTATCAAGGTCTAGTACCTATAAATCTTTAGTGTTTAGGTTCCCTAAGATGTCTTAAATGGTATAGGACTTAAATGTCCAACCATAATGAGTGAGGATATCTAATGATGGTTTATGGTAAGAAAATGAAGTTTTATGTGTGCAACTAAGTGCTTAAGCATGATAATAAGATTTTGAGGGTGTCAAATGATCCTAGAGATCAGATGATAACTCAAAGAAAATTTATAAAATTCCTTAAAAATCATAAGAAATGAAAAACTAGTTTTTAGCCTATTTTGAGATAAGGATGACTAAAATCAATTTGCTAAAATTGAGAGAAATATCAAGTTAGGTGTTTTAAGATGCGAAAACAATGTGTGAAATTGGAGCGGAAATATGGTGATTTTTGAAGAAGTGATAAATCAAAAGCACCTTGAAAGTGATCCTAAGTTAGCTATGAGTGAATGTGAGACCAACTGAGCTTGCGGAAGACTTAAGTGATTCTAAAGTAATATGTTTAACTAGTCTAATAAGGTCTGGAAGATTGAATTGATGAGAAAGTGTAGAACTTCCATATCTGTTCACCCGGATCCCACGGATCCTTCATTTGAGGGATTCGGCTAGTTATAGCCTAGGGATCCGGCAACTGTTGACCAGTAGCTTCACAGAATGTATGCAGAATTTTGTACCTCTTAACAAATTTCAAACCTAAATGTTTCTACATCAATGAATCATGTATGTAAGCAAAGTATATCAATCATGGTATGTAAAAGTGACATATAGGCATGCAATTTTGAGGAAGACAGACTTTTTGATATTAAGTCAAATAGTCGTAAAATTCCTATTAGGGTCTCCTAGGTTAGGGTGTATTTTTTTTCGTCATACCAACTACTACTACTAAGTTCTAAGATAAAGAAATATTATTTAAGATATTTACAACAAATGGTTTGAATTAAGGTCCTCGACCTTACCTCCCTTTTCACTCAAACTTCTCCTCCAAAACCTCCAAGCTTCACTTTCCAACCCTTCAAGCTTACTTCTTCTTCTTCCCCATAGGAAAGTTGGCAAGACATTAAACATCCCCTTCGTTTGTTGAAACTCTTGAGATGGGCTTGGGATGTCTGGAAATTGCTCAATGTAAGCCACGGGGTAAAGTTGGTAGTTTCCTATAGGGTTGCTTCCTTCTCCCTCCCTTTCTTCGGATAATTCCGTCGGTGGATGAGGTCTCTTGCCTTCAACCATAAACCTCGTTGTCTTCTCATCGGATAAGGGTACCATGATCTTGTTGCAAAAGAAGTGGTCATCGGTATAGGGAGATGGTTCTAGGGCGAAGACAAAGTTAGCCAAGCATGTGAGGAGCATGGCATAAGGTAGCACCATCTTGTCCGTCTTTGACACACTTGCCATCCGCTTGATCATGTAATAGGCGAGGTTGAAAGGAATCGAGTTAACAAGGCAATAGATCATGTAGACTAGACATGCATTGGGATGATTGATAACATCAAATAGTCCTGAATATTAAGTGTCAATTTCCCTCGATAATGCTTGTAATTTATATCATTTATATGGATTTACGCTTGTTTTCCATTGTTTTCCACTTTCAGGTAAATTACAAGCATTGGAGGTAAAGAGACGCGGAATTGGAGAAATATCAAAGATTTATCATAGTATGCTGACTTTGAAGAAGTTACGGTGTAACTCATCTCTCATATTACGCCGTAACTAAAGCGTGACTCAGAAAACCAACTCATCAGAAGGTTACGGCGTAACTCTCCCCAAAGACTACGACGTAACTATATTAGGTCAAATGAGGTTCCACGTCGCTGATAACTACGCCGTAACTATTCCTCCAACTACGGCGTAACCAAGTATATTGAAGACTACATCATAACCACTAATAAGGTTACGCCGTAACCAGCAGATCTAGTGCAAAATACGAAGGAATTGATGGTTACGGCGTAACTCTTATATTAGTTACTGTAGTAACCCGGATCTGGCCTATAAATACCCCACGAATTCTAGCATTTCTAATCATCCCATTCCACACACAACAACCAGAGAATGTGGGAAAAAGCCAAAGGCAGGTCTAGAGGAGCATAAAGAGCTCTCCAAGGGATAAATCACTCCCCTACGATAAGCATTCGCATTTTATCTTTTCTTTACTTTCGATTCATGTATTTCGTAACTTTGAATATTGAATTGATTTGTATGGTTAATATGAGCGGCTAAGCACCTCTTGGTGCTGGCCTAGTTATGATTCCTTAATTGTTTTGATTGCGTTTACATGACTTTCGCATAATTATTTCTAAGTGTATGCATGCATAGTTTATTGGTAGCTACCCTTGTTTCGGTAGTTTTGAATGGCGGTAGAGGCCAATTGCCTAGGAGATTTGACCAACTGACCCTAGGTGAGTGGACTGAGACTAGAAGGGTAACATATGACCAACTGACGAGCCTTTCTACTTGTGCTATTTGACTAACTGATCACCTACCGTTTGGATGAACTTAAGAATTAGGGGGTGAGAGTTTAAGTTGCTAACGCCTGGCACTCACTATTATAAATCTAGCATGTAGCGAGACATAATGACTTGGCTTAGGGGACCGGAACAACAGGACTTATGAGGGACACGACTTCTCCTGTGGTTGCATCTTTCTTGATAGGTTAGGGTGAATTGACCAAATCTTGTCCTCTCGACTTTGACCCCGCCTGAAGTAATTGGAAGTAAGTAGACGTAGACATTACTAGCTAGGAGGAATAACTAGGTTAGCACCACTATCCTCTATTGATTTATCCTTTGCCTTTATTTGCTTTTATCTGCTTTAGTAGTTTAATAATTAATTCCTTATCGAAATCATATTTAAAATCCGTGACACCTAGACTTAGTAATAATCCAACACACATAGCTCTTGGGACGACCTCGGCTTTACCGAATACTACACTACACGCGACCGCGTACACTGCCCGTTAGTGCATTAGGGTAGACCATATGTATAACGAGACTTTAAAAATATAAAAACACAGTCGATAAAACACGCATCAAGTTTTTGGCGCTTCGGGAGTTATATTAGGATTTTTATTTAGTCTTTAGTTTTGTTCTAAAATTATGTCTCTCACTATGAATGATTATCTCACCACCTCTAAAAGTAAACAGGGAATCACCATTCCAGCTCTTGAAGAAAATGTAAAATTCGATTAGGGACTCTGTCTTGAAGAACTAAAAAGATGCTGCTTTTATGGAACCAAAGATGAAGAAGCACACGAGCACATCGCAAAAGTATGTGAGATCGCCGATTTATTCCACGCGCCTCGGGTCTCCAGAGATCATGTTATGATGAGGGCATTTCATTTTACCCTAAAAGGAAGAGCTAGAGATTGGTTAAAGAAACTTCCATCTGGATCTATCACAACATGGCATTTAAGAAGGCCTTTCTTAAGGAATACCGAACCCCCTGCAAAAATCCTCCAGCAAGTTGATGAAATTTGGAGGTTTAGCCAATTCAATGATGAGCCACTGTTTACAGCTTGGGAAAGATTCAACGAAGCCATCCTCAAGTGCCCCGAGCATAAACTCAACAAGCACGAGCAAAAACTGTAAATATTTTACAACGGGTTGAACATAAAAACTCGGCAATTATTAGACTCAAAAGAACCTATCCCGTTAATGACTGCTGATAAAGGATGGACAAGAGTTGAAGAAGTAGCTCTCCACTTGTCATCTTGGAATGAAGATCCTATCGAGTTACAATCGGTAATAAAGAATCTGGAGGAATTTGAAGTAGATATGCAATCCCTTACTGAAGAAGTCAAGATGGTTAAACACAAGTTCGATAAACCCATTGATGGGAGAGTAACATATCTGGAAAAGGTTGTGAAGAATCTTGTCAAGGAATCCAGTAGAAAACAAGAAGAGAACGAAAAATTGGTTTGGAATATCAAGCGAGATTACGACCATGTGCTGAGAACACAAGCAGCTGCTATAAGAAGACTTGAAAATCAAGTCGGAAAGCTCGCATAATCTATCAGAATGAGAGATGAAGGAGAATTACCTAGCACAACTGAACCAAATCCTCGAGATCTAGCTCATGCTATTACAACCAGAAGTGGATTAAACTATAAGGAACCATCCTACCCTTCAAACTCGAATGATCTGACTGAAGAAACGCCTCAAGACAACAACAAAGAAACCGAAGAGGCTCAACCTACTATCGAGAAACTCCGTCCCTACGTTCCACCAATACCATTTCCGGGAAGAATTAAGAAGGAACAAGAACGAGTGTTATTTCAGAAATTCATGGAGAAATTACAACAACTCAGCATTAATATTCCTCTCGTTGAAGCCCTTGAGCAAATGCCCAAATATGCTAAATTCATGAAGGATCTCCTAACCCATTGAAGAATTTCTGATCGGACGCAGATAACTTTAAATCAAAGGTGCTCTGCCGCCCTTCTAAAAGATATGCCTCTCAAAAAAGAAGATCTAGGGAGTTTCACCTTACCTTGCACAATCGGGGGAATTTTGTTCGACAAGGCCTTCGCCGATCTTGGGGCAAGCATAAGTCTTATGCCATTCTCTCTCTATTCGCGTCTGGAATTGGAGGAACTGAAACCAGCTAGAATGTGCATTGAGCTAGCTAATAAAACAACTCAATATCCTAAAGCAATCGCTAAAAATGTTCTCGTTAAGATCGATAAATTTGTCTTCCCAGTCGACTTCGTAGTCCTTGAAATGGAAGAGGATGATATCCCAATTTTGCTTGGGAGACCCTTTCTTGCCACCGCACACGCTATGATTGATGTCTTTAACAAAAAGATTTCATTGGAGATTGGAAGCAATAAGATTACCTTCGATCTTGAAAAATCAATTAGATATGCTTCTTTTACTGACGACAACCTTGATGATCTCGACCTTATCAAAACTAACGCTCAGAAACATGCCCAGGAATGCTTTCTGCCCGACCCTTTGAAATCATTGAAATTCAAAGATAATGATGGGACATCTAGCGATGGAGAAAGCGAAACGGAAGAACTGGTCGTGAACAATCAAACACTATGTTCAGCAAATACCCCGGAAGAAGCTGATACTACCCCAAAACTCAAGGAGCTCCCTCCTCATTTAGAATATGCATTCATTAATGGGGATCATAAATTTCCTGTTGTGATTTCTTCTCTGTTATCTGACGAAGAAAAGGAGTCGCTATTGCAGGTTTTAAGCAAGCACAAGGAGGCAATTGCGTGGAAAGTCTTTGGCATAAAAGGGATCAATCCTTTATACTGCTCTCACAAGATACTAATGGAAGATGATTTTAAACCTGTAGTACAGCCACAGAGGAGATTAAACCCAAAAGTCCAAGACGTGGTAAAAGACGAAATCATTAAGCTTCTGGATGCAGGTCTAATTTACGCTATTTCAGATAGTCCTTGGGTTAATCCTATTCATGTTGTGCCAAAGAAAGGAGGAATGACAATAGTCACTAATGAAGATAACGAGCTGATACCTACTAGAACGGTCACTGGTTGGAGGGTGTGCATCGGTTATAGGAAATTAAATGACGCAACACGAAAGGATCACTTCCCCCTTCCATTTATTGATCAAATGCTAGAAAGACTCTCTGGACATGAGTACTATTGTTTTCTTGATGGATTTTCGGGATACTTTCAAATTTCGATCGCCCTAGAGGATCAAGAAAAGACTACTTTCACCTGCCCTTACGGAACATTCGCCTACTGAAGGATGCCTTTTGGACTATGCAACGCTCCCGCCACATTCCAACGGTGCATGACTGCAATATTCTCGGATATGTGTCAAGATTTTATGGAAGTCTTCATGGACGACTTCTCGGTTTTCGGTAACTCTTTTTCATCTTGTCTTAATAATTTATCTAAAATGCTTGCCAGATGTGAAGAAACCAACCTTCTCCTTAACTGGGAGAAATGTCATTTTATTGTAAAAGAAGGGATTGTTTTGGGGCATAAGATTTCCCAATTAGGGATCGAAGTTGATAAAGCTAAGGTTGACGTTATTTCTCGACTTCCTTATCCAACCAATCTTAAAGGAATTAGGAGTTTTCTTGGGCACGCTAGATTTTATAGAAGATTTATAAAATATTTTTCCAAAACTGCCAAACCTATGACCCAACTCCTCATGAAAGATGCAAAATTTGATTTTAACAACGATTGCAAAAAAGCTTTTGATATTTTAAAAGAAAAATGACTACTGCCCCTGTTATTATTACTCCTGATTGGGGGAACGATTTTGAACTTATGTGCGATGCTAGTGATTATGCTGTGGGTGCTGTTTTAGAACAAAGGGTGGATAAAAAATTTAAACCCATTTATTACGCTAGTAAAACCTTAAATGAGGCACAAGAGCATTACACAACCACTGAAAAGGAACTACTGGCTGTGGTTTATGCCTTTGATAAATTCAGGTCTTATTTAGTAATGTAAAAAACTATTGTCTACACTGACCATTCTGCTTTGAAGTACTTATTCAATAAACAAGATGCCAAATCAAGATTGATAAGATGGGTGCTGCTGCTGCAAGAATTCAAAATTGAAATCAAGAATAAAAAGGCGGAAAACTTAGCGGTGATCACCTCTCACGATTAGAAAACCACGAGCTTGAAGAACTTGACAAAGAAACTATTCGGGACTCCTTCCCGACGAGCATCTCATGGCGGTAAAATTAAGGATTCGATTACGAACCATGGTGCAGCGATTTCGCTAATTACCTCGCGGCGGTATTACCGAGCAACAAAATTATGATCAAAAGAAAAGTTCTTCTCGGATCTTAAATATTACTACGGGATGATCATTTCCTTTTAAATCATGCCACGATGGTATTATTCGAGATGCGTGTTTGGAAATGAGCAAAAGCAGTTACGGAACATTGTCACAACGGACTGTAGGAGGACACTATGGGGCCGATAATACTGCTCGGAAGGTTTATGAGGCCAGATTCTTTTGGCCTAGCATTTTCAAAGACGCCAAAAAACATGTAAGGGACTGTGACGCTTGTCAGAGAGTAGGAAACATCTCTTCTCAAAATCAGATGCCACTCAACAACATTATGGTACGTGAGGCTTTTGATGTTTGGGGGATCGATTTTATGGGACCTTTCACTCCGTCAAAGAATAAAAGTTATATCCTTGTAGCTATCGATTACGTTTCAAAGTGGGTCGTAGCTGAAGCTCTGCAAACATGTGATGCTAGAAGTGTCATTCGTTTTTTGAAAAGATTATTCTCCAGGTTTGGGATCCCTAAGACCATCATAAGTGATCGAGGGACACACTTTTGTAATGCTATTATGGAGAAAGTTCTCAACAGATATGGGGTACTCCACCGTATGTCTACACCTTATCACCCACAAACTAATGGGCAAACTGAAAACACCAATACGGCACTCAAGCGAATTCTAGAAAAATCCGTCAGCAGTAACAAAAAAGATTGGTCCGACAAACTCGACGATGCGTTATGGGCATTCAGAACAGCTTTCAAAACTCCTATTGGAAGCACCCCTTTTAAGATTGTTTACGGAAAAGCATGTCATCTTCCCGTGGAGTTGGAACATAAAGCATATTGGGCTCTCAAGAATGCTAATTTAAAGGCTGATGTGATTAAGGAACACCGATTTTCTCAAATAAATCATTTAGCTGAATTACGAGACGAAGCATACGATCATGCCAAAGCATACAAAGACAGGAAAAAAAGATGGCACGATAAGATAAATAAGGATAAAAAATTTGAAGTAGGACAAGAGGTTCTCGTTTTTAACTCTAGACTCAAATTATTCCCTGGGAAAATGAGATCTCGTTGGGTTGGCCCCTACAAAGTAAGTAAGGTGTTTCCTTATGGGACTATTGAGGTTCATAACAAGGAAGGAGTATATTTCAAGGTAAATGGACACCGTGCAAAAATTTATTATGGGCAAGATGTTAGCAAGCTTTCGGGAGATGAGTTCTTCGCCCCTGCCTAGAGCCCCGCAGCCCTGAGTCTAACTTAAAGACTCGTAAATAAAGAAAAGTGCTCTTTCGGGAGACAACCCGAATTATCCCTTTCTTTTTTTTTATTTCCGTTTCGTAGGGTTTTGTGTTTTCTAACCATTTTGCGGAAACGAGGAAGTAATTCTTCTGCGATTCTTGATCGAACATAGTTACGGCGTAACTCATCTATATGATTACCGTAACCAACCTTTTGACGAAATTATGGACGCATTACCAATTACGGCGTAATTCCATTTACGTGGTTACCCGTAACTACTAAACTGCGGCTTATATCGAGTTTTGCGATTCGGCGTAACTCCTCAAAGAGTTACGACGTAACCTTCCTCTGATTTAATTCTTTCATTTTAAAACACAATAACCTTGTATTAGTATTTTAAATGAACTTTGTGGGTGTGTTCCTGTAAACCCTCACGAGACTTCACTCGTCCACTTGGGACACCAAGTGGTTTAAAACTTGTTTCATATGCTAAATGCAACCGTGATTCCTACGAAAGTGAGTTAGGTTTGTTTTTCATTTTTCATTTTTTCTTTTTAGAATTATGCTTGTCACTAGTGTGATTTCAGGGATTGAAGTTTGTTCATGATGCTTATACGAAGGCACGTCTCTTTTTCGTAGGCCTTCTTTCCTTTTGGAGCAAATTTCAGGGAAGTTCTCGCTCTAATTCTTATTTTCTCTTCACCTTTATTTAATGCTTAGTACAAAAGGGACTTTGTATAATTCAAGTGGGGGGACGGGAGTAGAATTATCTCTTGAACATTATTTTGCCCCTGTTTTTCTAGTTTATTTTGAAAAATTATGCAATTTTAAAAATTTTGACATGTTTTTCTTAACCTAACTAGATTAGACCTTAGTCGAGCACATACAACCCTTGATATATTATGGTGAGATTAGCCTTATCCGTTTCCAATATTTTACCCAAAATCCACCAAATTATGAGTGTGCCGGTAGCTTGTAAACTTTAGAACTTGGCCTTTGCATCATTTTGAGACCATAGACGAGGTATGTTGAGTTAGCTCGATGTATTTGGACTTTTCAGTTTTAGAAGGCAATATTGTAGGATTATCACCCAAATAGCCTACCATTGTGTGTCTATCGATTAGTCACCTCGACTTCTCGACCCCAATGTGAAACCCTTTTGTTGCACTCACCTTTAGTGCAAGATACCCCTAGATACACCCATCTGAGCCATTCCATTCATTTTGTTAACCCAATATATTGTTTCGATACACCTATACACCTTAGCCTACCCTGTAGTCTTTATTTGTGATTGGAAAGTCATCATTTGCCTAAGTTCAAGGTTCAAGTGGAAAGGTTCGGAAATCACACTTTCGTCGACGAGATATTCCTGAAGATCATTGAAGACCCCCTAAATTCCCATTTTTCATCTCAAGTGGGGGGATATTATGTTTAGTGTTATAAACAAGAATTGAGGGAATAAAAAGTATTCTACATTAATCATAATGTATGAGATACAAATTGGTATATATAAGATAAACATTAGGATAAAACCCTAATAGCTAATTGGGCCATGGGCTTCTTATGGGTTATATGGGCATCCCCATAATAATATTCATAACACTCCCTCTTGGATGTCCATATTATTAATACGCTTTAAGAATGCTGCCTCATTAAAAACCTTGTCAGGAAAACCCAGTGGGACAAAACCATGACTAAGGACAAAAAGAGTGCACCGCGTATTGTCTCCCTCTGATGACTATATCACTTGAGCTCTTTGAGTAGTCGCATTCCAATGTTGTAACTGAGTTTCCTAAATGTTGATGTATGAAGTGCCTTGGTAAATAGATCCACCAAATTGTCGCTTGAACGAACTTGTTAATATCACCATTCTTCTGTAAGTCATGAGTGAAGAAGAATTTTGGTAAAATATGTTTCGTCCTATCGCCCTTGATATAACTTTCTTTAAGTTGAGCAATACATGTTGCGTTATCTTCATGCAAAACTGTTGGTGCCTACTTTTCTGAAGAATTTCCACATCATCTACGTATGTGTTATATCATACTTCTTAGCCAAACACATTCTCGACTTGCTTCATGTCTCGTTAGAATTTCTGCATGGTTGGATGAAATCGCTGATATCGTCTGCTTAACTGAACGCCATGAATTTGCGGTTCCTCCACTTGTAAATGCATATACAGTTTAAGATCGACCATTGTGAGGGTCAGACATTATGGAAGATATGTAATCTTCTAATATAACTCAAATACCTCTAATCAGTATCCTATAAGATATGGACATCCATATTATAATTATCCATAACACTCCCCCTTGGATGTCCATTTGAGGATTATGCCTCGTTAAAACCTTACTAGACAAAACCCAATGGGACAAAAATCAAGTGAAGGAAAAAAAATACATAATTCTTTTATATGCTCGGGGATGTTGCCTCATTAAAAACCTTGCCGGAAAACCCTATGGGGACAAAACCGTGGTCAAGGGAAAAAGAGTGCAACACGTATCTTCTCTCCCCCTGATGATCACATCACTTAAGCTCATTGAATCAGTGAATACACCTTAATGTGTCTTGATAGAATCACATGAATAAATACTCTCTACATGGTGTTCGCATATCCAATTTAAGGATTAAGATACGTCATACATCTCATTTAAGTACATCCTTGTACTTCACATATATACATTATAGTATGACACATGTAAATTGATTTTGTGATCATCATCTTTAAAAGTAAAGGGGTCTTTCTTCATCAATTGACCTCTTAAACATGAGTGTCATTTATCCATATAAAGATATATAGCATCTTTCTTTAGCTTTCATTATGAAAAATGATTTCATATTTAAGATGTTTAATTCATAAAACAAGATAAAACTTCGTATTTCATTTCAAGGTATTCAACCGTCTTGAAAATATCTTCATGAGTTCCATTAACATTTACCTCATCAAAACATATGTAACTTATACCATATTCAAATATAAATCTCTTTAAAACTAACATGGATAAATTTTGTTATTTCAATGGCTCATTTTTAACCAATACCTTATTGCCTTTCACTTATATAGTGATATATTCATCTTGATCAAGTGTTATTCTTGAAAAATTTCTTATATGCTTTCAGCATGTTAAATCGAGACATGCTTCATGCATTTTATATCCCTCATGGAATCTCAACTTCAAATGAGCTCTATTCATTTTCTTTTAGACGCATATCGATTAGTTATCATATCGCCAGACTTATAAATATTAAATTGATTATTGGATCTACCACATGATATCATGTCTCAATATGCAAAGTCTTTGCGAAAATATTTGTGTGCCATCAATTATGCATTAAATATAATAGTTTCAATACTTTAGTTTCGCTCTCTCATAATGACCAATGCATATCCAATAATTTTACACACTCATATGTACGGACTTCAAGTCCCAGTAACCATGTCTCATCACAAGAAACTTCAATCTTTCATTAGTTCTTTGCGTCTTTACTTCTTTTGGCCATTCATTTATACATCTGCACTTCCTGCAGGTATGCTTCCATGATCCTCACCATGATTATAGCGCTATATTATTTATTTACATAATCATTACCATGTGTATTATTGTATACAATATCACCATCGACGTCGATTCATTTATATTTTTGATTCCACACTTTATTATACATTGGAATATATCATTTATTGATATTTCATAGTTTTTCAACAACCAGAGAACGTGGGAAAAAGCCAAAGGCAGGTCTAGAGGAGCATACGGAGCTGTCTCCAAGGGAGAAATCACTCCCCTACGATAAGCATTAGCATTTTATCTTTTCTTTACTTTCGATTCATGTATTTCATAACTTTGAATATTGAATTGATTTGTATGGTTAATATGAGCGGCTAAGCACCTCTTGGTGCTGGCCTAGTTATGATTCCTTAATTGTTTTGCTTGCGTTTATATTACTTCCGCATAATTATTTCTATGTGTATGCATGCATAGTTTATTAGTAGCTACCCTTGTTTCGGTAGTTTTGAATGGCGGTAGAGGCCAATTGCCTAGGAGATATGACCAACTGACCCTAGGTGAGCGGACTCAAACGAGAAGGGTAAGATATGACCAACTGACGACCCTTTCTACTTGTGCGATTTGACCAACTGATCACCTACCGTTTGGATGAACTTAAGAATTAGAGGGTGAGTGTTTAAGTTGCTAACGCCCCGGTACTCACTATTATAAATCTAGCATGTAGCGATGCTTAATGACTTGGCTTAGGGACCGGGAACAACAGGGACTTATGAGGGACACCGACGTCTCTGTGGTGGCATCTTTGCCGATAGGTTAGGCGAATTGACCAAATGTTGTCCTCTAGACTTTGACCCCACCTGAAGTAATTGAAAGTAAGTAGACGTAGACATTACTAGCTAAGAGGAATAACTAGGTTAGCACCACTATCCTCTATTGATTTATCCTTTGCCTTTATTTGCTTTAGTAGTTTAATAATTAATTCCTTATCAAAATCATATTTAAAATCTGTGACACCTAGACTTAGTAATAATCCAACACACATAGCTCTTGGGACCCTCGGCTTTACCGAATACTACACTACACGCGACCGGGTACACTGCCCATTTTGCATTAGGGTAGACCATAGGTATAACGAGACTTTATAAATATTAAAACCTGGTCAGTAAAACCTGCATCAATAATCCTTGTTTCCCACCAAGCAAAGTACATTCTCCAT
Organism: Chrysanthemum lavandulifolium; assembly: GCA_022545495.1. NCBI lineage: Eukaryota > Viridiplantae > Streptophyta > Magnoliopsida > Asterales > Asteraceae > Chrysanthemum > Chrysanthemum lavandulifolium. Next base: position 87,560,758 of record CM040240.1, read on the forward strand.
AAGAACTACTTCCCATTTCTTGTATAAAGGGAACATCTCCGAAAGTTCCATTTGGAATGGATCCCGATAGATGACCTTTGATTTCCTAGTGACCCTAGATGGGGATGTTTTTTGAAGAAAAACAGTATCTCTTACCGTAGCCGGTTCCGGGAGGGGTGTGAAGTAGACCTCATGCTCATCGACCATATCATGAAGGTTGGCTAGTGACCATTCATTGAAGTATAAGCATACTCCTTGTAAGGGATATGAAGTATCCGGGAAAATTCAACGAGGGTCAAGGTATAATTTTGTTCATTTATGACAAAAGAAATTGAGATGGTTCCATCCTCATTCCTTATGGTCCTAATAATCTTGTAGAACTTAAGAACAAATACGGGGCATATTTTTTCGTTGATGGTTAGAAGGCATTGAAAGTTGATTCCCGCAAAGACATCAGGGATGTCGGTATTGTTGAGAAATGAAGGTTCGACTACACGACCCTCGTGAAACAACCTCTTTTGTAACATTTTGAAAGACTTTCGGTCTTCGGGGCTAAGACCTTTCTTTCTATGGTACATTGGTATGTAGTGTGTCGTATTGTAATATATTGGTTTTCACTTACACATCAAACCATAACACAAAGTGGGCGTATAAGTGGAATTCTAGAGAGAAAGTTAGAGGTTTAGGGAACTTAGTGAGAGAAAGTGAAAGATATTATTATGAGCTCAACTCTACCTTGGGAGGTAGAGAGTATTTATAGTCTTACATAAACGCCACACAACGGGTGTGGATCGGGCATACAGTGGGTAAAGACCCGTCCGTTCTCCACGGTGTTATTTAACTAAATACTACTTAGCTTGAAATATCTCGACTACGAGCTTTCTAACGATTACATATACTTGAGGTGACCGACTCTTTAATACACGGAATTTCTAATTCTAACAATCTCCCCAAAGGAGGTCACCTCAATCATGTACTAAAATTACATTGAATACAAATAGATATTACATTAACAATTGTTCTTGCATTCTTGATGTAGTACTTTGCTCTAAGCTCGTAGTCATTGATTCATCACATTGCATGTTTGGTTACTCCAGGTGGACGTCTTTTACTGATCCACGTGATAATAAATTTGAGCCAGCTTTTGAGACCGTCAGCTAACAAAAATCTCTGAGACATCCATTGTGGTGTTGGTATTATGTGATGTTGTGACTTTAGGACCGACATGCTCATATTCTGGATCATGATATCTTCTCATCTGAGTAGCGGAAGCTTTCGTTGATTCATGATATTGAATCGCCCCATTGTTTATGTTCAGTTGTCACATGGTTGATCTATATAATAAATCTCACATGCCACCTACCAGGAGCTTGTTTGATGTTGGCTCCAGAAGGCTTTCCATCTTCATTGTGAATATGTATACACGTCACTCAGATGTTCTAGAAATACCACAAGGATAATGCGTAGGACTCAAGATATAATCTCTCTTTCCACATTGTGTGAAACAGAGAGTCTTCATTGAAAGTGTCCTAATGAGATTTATTGATGATCTCGTGGCTCTAGACTCAATTTGTGCATATTTGGATCTGTCTCGGAGACTAGGGAGAGGGTCTCCTTCTTCAATATCAACAATCTCTAAGAGAAAGTCAATAGATAATGTCGGTTCCCGTGAGAATGAAACAAGTCCTTTTAAGAGGAACTTGAGTGGTTTGGAAAGTTGAAGTGCGATCGTCACCGGGTCCATGACGTCTTGTCTTCAATACCGATGTTACCATCGGTAGCATATGAATTGAACCGGTTTACGCCTAAGGTTGAATAAATGGAGGCTATTTGTTTTCACCCTTTTCTCATTCAATTCTTTTAATTCTTCAACCCTTCAATGCTTACGAGACTTCATAGCTAGAACCTTGTTGGGTTTATTCGATTACTAGCTCGATCTCGATCCGCACTCTTCCCATATCTCATTTTCTCCTTTTATCATCATACCTAAGAACTCTACACTAACTAGTGGATAGTCCTCGGTAGATCCATCCGTTCGGCGGATCATGGGAACACATACCTAACCTTATCATCCTTATATCACCGTACATAAAATAAAGTTGGTCGGTCTATTTGGTATTGTTCATCTGCCATTTGAACCAATTGAAAACCATTTGAAAATCAGTCCAGATACTTGTGATATAATATCAAAGCATTTTGTACTTGAATTGTTTTTGATATTTTTAGAACGAGAACTCCCCCTCAACATGTGCATCAAATATTTGAAATATTTTTGCACATGGAGGCAAGAGAAAGAATTAACTTCTTCGATTACCATTTTCTAAAAGATATCAACATCACTTCCCTAATCAAGACAAGTAGATAAAGCATTTTGGGAAGGATGAGATTTTCATAATTTTGCTCCCCTCAATATGTGCCTCGAGATTTGAAAAGAGTTTTGCACATACTAGAGGAACCCGCACATGAGATAAGTGATCACGTTTCAAATCATAGGTTTAAGATAGATGCTCCCCCTCAACATGTGCATGGAAAATTTGAAATCGTTTGTCACATGTGGGAAGGAAAGCATGTACATCCTTATAAAACCATTTACCGAATTATCAGTTTAAATCCAGTTTAAATCACACATTCTCCCCCGATCACAATTATCAAATCATTTGAGATTCGTGATCTCTTATAGATTTAAATTGATTTTGAAAGATTTTAAGGAGAATTGTGACTTGATTATGAAAGCGTTTTAACTGATAAGGATCGGATTTTAAGACTTTAAACTCCATTGATAAAACATGCATGTATATCTTTTGAAAACAATTTAATGCCAAATAACTTTTAATTTAATTGAAATCATTCTCCCCTCAATCAATGACATAGGTTGTTGATTGAGAGATTGATATTTTGACAAATAAGTCCGATGATTATCAAAAATAGAGACGGGTTATTTTTCAAAGCGATTAGTTTTTCAACAAATAAATGTTTATAGAATCGAGTATGGAATTTTGAAAAATAAGATAAAGAATGGCTCGTTCTTTCTTTAAAAAGCGGGTTCTTGCTGAAATGACAATAAACCATTTTTCTCTTTCTCTCAAAATATATATATATATATTTTTTTTTTTTAAATTGAACAATATCTAAAGTCCGTGTCATTCTTTGAATGACAGACAAAGACCGTAGATATTGTCGAACCGAGAAAAATATGACAAAAGACAATATTTTGGAATTTTCAAGATTTTTCAATTTTTATGGATTTTTGAAAGTTTTATATTTTCTATTTGCTTTTGAAGGTTTTGTAATTTTGTATTTTGCTTTTCGAAAAGATATTTACAAGAGATAGATGAAGATAGACCTTTACTCCTCGTCTTCCTCACGAAGGCGTTTGAGTGTTCGGTTGAAGGCTTTTCAAGCCAAGGCGTGGAAGAATAAACTCAAAACGTTCTCTTGGAAGAGCTTTGGTGAAGATGTACGCTAGCGATATTCGAGACCTCACAAAATAGAGTTCTACCACACCTTTTCCACTTGTTCCCCGATGAAATGATGTCGTATATCGATATGCTTTGCTCTTGAGTGTTGAGCGTTGTTGCATGAGAGAGCAATAGCACTTTATTATCATAGTCTGAGGATTTTGTTGAATTCAAGGCCATAGTTAGATAATTGAGATCTCATCCATAAGATTTGAGCACAACAAGATGACATGGCTATGTATTCACCTCTGTAGAGAAATAGAAGTACTCATTTTCTTCTTTGAAGACCACTCACAAGCTTATCACCCAAAACCGAGCACCTCAGGACGTGCTTGACGTGTATCTTGACAACTGCATGATCGGCATCTGCATAGGCCGTTAGTGACATACCGGTGTCCTTCGGTACCATAGTCCCATATTGATGGTTCCTTGGAATACCGAAGACCCGTTTAACCGCTTCAAGGTGCTTTTAGTAGGCTTAGGCGATATCTAGCACACATGCACACAATGAACAAGATGTCGGTCTACTAGTCGTGAGGTACATCGGGATCCAATCATACTACGATATTTCGTTTGGTCAATCATGATCCACAGTGGTCCTCATCTAGTTTGGTTCGATCAATCATGAGAGTGTCAACGGGTCACTTGAATCAAATCCAAATTTCTTTAAGATCTCGGTTGCATATTTAGATTGATTTATGAAAATGCCTCCGGGACTTTGCGAAATTTGTAATCCCAAGAAAAATGACATTTATCCCATCATTGACATTTGAAATTTTGAACTCATTTCATTTGAAAACGATCACATTCCATTGGGTGCATCGAGGCAAAAATAATATCATCAACATAAATTTGAATATGAATTAAATATTTGCACGACTTCTGGCGAACAATGTTGGATCAATGCTCCTTTGCTAAATCCGGTAGATAGAAGAAACTTTGACGATGTATCATACCATGCCCTTGGAGCTTGCTTTAAGCGATAAAGAGCCTTCTTCAAACGATAAGCGTGAGTAGGATGCTCTTGATTCACAAATCCTTGAGTTGGTGGGCGTGAGCGACTTCTTTAAGATCTCCGTTCGAAATGCCGTCTTTACATCCATCGATAGACTACCATGTTCTTACTAGCTAGCATTAGCCAAAAGATTACGATTGCCTCTATTCGAGCAAGCTGGAGCAAAAGATTCTTCAAAGTCAATACCCTCCTCTTGACGGTATCCTTTAGCAACTAATCGAGCCTTGTTCTTCAACACATCACCATGCTCATCAAGTTTCACTTTGAAGATCCATTTAAGAGCAATAATCATAGCACGATCTGGGCGGTACTAACTCCCATACATCAAGTCGATCAAACTCATGAATTTCATCTTGCATGGCATTGAACCATTATCTTCATTCATGGCGGTTTAACATCTTTGGTTCGATCTTAGATAGTGCGGAGTTGAAGAAGCACCATAAGGCATTGGTTGCAAGTTGTTTCCGTGTTGATACGGGACGAGAGGATTTCCAATGATGTTGTCTAGTGGATGATCGTGAGTCCATTTTCTATGGTGTTCATGTGGCGGTTGTTGAGGGACCGAGGTAGCGAGTCGATGTCTCTGAAGAAGATGGTTCGATGATGATTCGAGAGCAAATATGTTTTCAAATGGATCATCTTCGTGGGTAGCAAAGGGATTAACTTCATCATTGATGCGAAAACAGTTCCATAATGTACATTTGAAGAATGATGATTTGTTGATGAGGCGAAGGATCGCAGCGGTGCATCTTGACTTAAAGATATTGAGGCGAGGATTGACTTCATTCACATGAATATGAGCGACCTACTGTGTAGGAATCGACATCTCATTAGTACTTGGGTCATAAAGTTCATCAAACATAGGATCAAACAATTTCTTTAAATCATCTTTAGATGGAGGTACATATGGAGTTTCTTGAGAAGAGTTTGGAACAAGGGATGAACCAATGGGACTATTTTGAAGTGCGGGTCTGAATCGAATTGTCCAGAGCCATTTGACCGGTCGACTCATCAAGCGTAACGTGAATTGTTTCCATGATATTTCGGGTTCTTTTGTTGTAGATTCGGTATCCCTTTTGTTTGGTGCATACCCTACAAATACTCCAATGTCCTTTAGCTCTAAGTTTGCCTAAGTCTTGTCCTCATTAGTTGGATAACACAATGCACCAAACACACGAAGGAAAGAGATTAGGTTTTCGGTTGTGGACAAGTTCATATGGAGTTTTCCATGAGCAGTGTGAATCGAGGAGCGATTTTGTGTGTAGCATGCGGTGGCAATTGCTTGACCCGAGAAACATTGGAACCTTTGAGTAAATCGGCATTGTTCTAGCGGCTTCTACAAGAGTTCGATTTCATCTTTCAACTACACCGTTACATTGAGGAGTTCGTGGAACACTTCTTTGATGGTCGATTCCAACGCTTTCATAAAATTCACCGAGTTGTTTGTTGACAAACTCGGTTCCATTATCTATTCGGTTCTTATTTGTTTTGTTAAGTCGAACTGCACTGTTTGATGAGTTTGATGATGATATCGTGAGTTTCATCCTTTGTCCTTAAGAACTTGACCGGTGAATCTAGAGTAATCATCAACCACAACTAACACATATTTCTTCCCAAGGATATTCTGCACCTCATTGGTCCACATAAATCCATATGAATCATATGAAGAACTTCGTGACGAGTTAGTAGGTTTGGGTTTATGGGCATACTTCTTGCTTTTTCCCAATTGACATCTTGAACAAAGATGATCCTTTTCATACTTGAGTCTAGGTAAACCTACAACTAAGTCCTTTCGGAGAGATCATTGATGGTACCAAGTTCAAGTGATTGAGACGACGATGCCATAACCATGACTTTGTTTTAGAGGCCTTTGACAACAAGCAAATTGGAAGACTTCATCATATCTTCGATAGAGATGGTGTATAGATTTGAACCACGTGAACCTCTTAAAGTTCCTTACCATCAAGTTCTCTAACGAAGCGGTATGTTTTAAAGGCTACTTCTAGATCGTAATCGCAGAATTGACCAACAGAGAACAAGTTGTGACCAAGACCTTCTACATAGTAAACCACGGAGATAACACTTTTGCCAACAACATAGTCTCCATAACCCATAATAGCACCGAAATGATCATTCCGAATCTAAGCGTCACGATGAATTTGCTCACGAAGTTCATGAGCCATGACCGGTCGCCATCATATGCTTGGAACAACTGAGTCCGTGTACCACGTAGCGATTTGAGCGATCTGCGGTTGAACACGAGACAAGAATGGATAATCGGATAATTGGGATCCCCATGCAAGAATGGGTTCCATTTGGTTAGTAACAATGGTTGGAAAACCCACATCGAAATAGAAGCATTCATATCGTAAATTAAGGCAATGGAATCATTGTGAATAGATGCGATACTAGTGTACAGATAGCCACATTCACGGTGTGCTCACTTCTTAAGGGAATAGTTCTACTAGTAGGCATCCATTTTCTAGTGGGCATTGTCGATTATTCTTATGACCAATGGTATCCAATAATAGCCTATCTTACTAAATGTTCTTCCCGTGGGTTTCCTTTGTTTTATAACTTTCTTCGTTTTGCCTTTTAGCCTTCTTAGCATGAATTTTAGCATTAACAATATTAATCTGGACAATTAACATCATTAGGCAAAACATTAACACCATTTCATGATTAGAAACGAATTCAAGCGACATCAATACAAGGTTTGCAAATAGTATCGAATTGAATTAATTACGATGCGCCTATGGCTAATACTAGAATCAACACGATTTGTTTTATTCGGTTCAAGCTTAAAGTTCCTAGATTGTTCTTCTACTCTTTTCCAAAGGCACATTCTTAGCTTGTGAGGTCCTATCATTCCTTGTATTGTCTTGAGACTTTGACTGCTCCCTTTAATGTCACCGATTACTCTGTAGAGGGAATGGGAACATTAGTTGGTTTTACTACTCTTTGCATCACTGTTTAGATGTCTTTGGGATCCGAACTACATGCAGCACACTAAGGTTCACTTTTTAAAATTAAAAGTCTTTGGGATTTGTACTCTAGAAGGCACACTTGAGTTTTCTTTCTTAGCATTGATGGATCTGGAATCGAACTACTTAAAGGCACACTAAGGTTCACATTCAAGACATTGGGCATCGAATGAATATCATACTTGGCATTAGGCATCGAACATGGAATCAAAGGATTAACTCTCTCACCTAAGGACTTTGGGCATATTGTGATCAAGCATTCTAGGATTTCTTGAGATCGTTTGGCATATAAGCATGCATGTCCAATTGCATTATCATGAGGTTTCTCTAACTTATCCTCTTCAACAATCTCACGCAGACATTCTAGGCAATCCTTAAGGGATGAGAAGTATGTTTGAGCAACAAGTTTGTTGTTCACGAGATGAGGAGGACATATTTCACGAGACAAAGCATATTTATTACAAGAGTGAACCTTTGATACACCATTCTCCCCATTGGTCATTGGCATTTTCCTTTTACCCGACTCTTGATTCTCAATTTCCTTTTGCAATGAAGCTATTTGTTCGTTATTTTTGTTACGAGTGACCTTTATTGATTCAAATAACTCATTGAAATGACGTTTAACCTTTTCATTTTCTTCTAGAAAACTTTCGTTTTCCTTTTGTAATGCATTTACTAGGTTTTGAAGATGAAACGTTTGAGAATTCGAGAATCTAAAGGATGAGGCATTTGGGAGCTGTCATATTGTTCGTTTGACCCTTTAATTGAGAGATTTGGGCTTTCAACTTTCGATCGTGTTGCAATGAGCTTGAATCTGCTCATCACGTTTGTTAATTTGAAAAGCGCATCAAACTCGGAGCATCCGAGGATGTCTTGATATTTGAAGTTTTAACATTTTCTTTAAGATGTTGATATTTTAGTTGTAAATTAAAATGCCCAACTTCTAGTTTAGAAAATGTTTAACCAAATTGTCGTGATCATCCGGTTCAATTTTCTCGTTTAGTTCGAATTAGTTTTTCAAGCTCAATGACACGATCATGGGAGACTTTCGGGGCAACCGATAATTCATGAAATTTGGAAGCATTAATGGAACAATTTGTAGCGATGAAAAACACATCTTGAGCAATACATTCGAAATCGTGTTCTCATTTAGTGTATGCAAGTTCTTCCTCTCAATCTCATTATATTTTAGTGCTCGCTCATAGTCACTAACTTCAACTATCATTGCATCAAATTCCTTTTCCATTCCTTTAATATCGGTTTCTATCCCTTTTAAGACTCTCAAAGTGATCTTTTAGAAGTTTAAAGAAAGGCATGACCTCGATTAAATAGCATTCTTTTGTTTGTTCAAAACCCTTTCCCTTGATAATCCCAATGGGTGTGATCCTTTTCTTACAAGTTTTCTCAAAATCAACAAATAGTTGAAAAATAACATATTGACCGATTAAGATCTTGCTTTTAGTAGCAATCGTTCTAGGAACTAGATGCATTGGTGTATTGGGAGGATACACAGTTGCTTTAGGCATTTTCCTAAGGGAGGGTTTGTTTCAACAATATTTTCGCTTTACGCTTATCTAAGTCCATTTTCCAGAACACTTGTTCGGGAGTCAACAATGTTTGAGGCTTAAACATGTTCAAGGAGATCCAATTCTCCTTTTTGTAGTCATGGGGAGTGATAATTACTTTCTTCTCTTTGCATTTAGGATCATTTAGTTTCTTATTCATTTTCTCCTAGTGATTTCATCTAATTTCTTATCTTCCTCTGTGCACTCAAAGCAACTAGGTTTTTGTCTAGGTTTAAGAATCTCATTGCCATCATAGATCACATTTTGAGTCGCTTTTGCTATCTTCCGTACTCGGGGTTGGGTTTATCTATAATGGGAACACTATGCTTATCGCTTAGAACTCTATGCTTAGTGATCATGTGAGCGATCTGAATGGTGTTCCTTGTATGTACAACTTGTTTTCAAGTTTGTTTTCAAAGTTTTCGATTAGAAAAATCTTTCAAGAGTTTTGATTCCTTTGCATTAAATTCTTGCTTAAGCATTTTCACATTTTCTTGAAGTTCTTGTTTTTGTTTAGCGCTTTAGAAAGCTTTTCTTGCAAGGAATTTAACTCTTGTTTTAATACTTCTTCTCTAAAATTACTTTTTCTAATGATTGTACGCACTTGGTCATCCATTTCACGCTCACGAGTGGTCAACTCAAATTTTGCACGTTGTTCATAAATAGCAACACGTTCTTTATAGGCATTTAGTTCGAAATTACGAAATCATCGGGGCACATGCGGTGTATTCATCAAAACATAGTCATTGTTGATGCGAAGATGCATCACTTGGTACAACTTCACTTTCACTTTGTTTCACATATTGATCATATGGGACAACATTGATATTACCTATATTTTCAATATTTGATTCAATAGTTTCGATTGATAGTACTTTGTCATGCATCTTTTGCACATCGACATCATCGTATAGTTTTAGTACCTCGAGATGAGTTTGTCTTTGGATGGGCCACTTGTGGTGAAGAAGAGACCTTGGGAGAAACCATTGGAGAAATGCTAGCCATAAAAATTGTGTGTGCGATGGGTCCATCATCCACATCAGTCGTATGCATCACAATCGGCGACTTGAAAGGCATTCGATGATTGTGACCTATCTCACGAATAAATTGCTCATCCACATCTGCATCATAGGTCTTGGCATTGCCCTCAAGAAGAAACAACAATTCCTCTTCATCCAAAGCGGCACCATTATCCCGAGCTTGTACAAGCAAGCATCTTATCTCTCAAGTAATCGGCGATTCGTGGACGTTTTGGAGATGTGCGGTTCCTTGCAATGTGTCCTCACCACCACAGTTACAACATTTGATCGGCTTAGCTTGACCTTGATTACCATTCCTTCCTCGATTCGATTACCAACATAACCTCTACCAGCTCCACCTCTTCCCCGATCATACTGTCTTTCTGAACTGGTTGCACCACGATCCTCCCATCTTTAACAAGAGCTTGATTGTGTGGGTTAGATCTCGTTCGAGGTTGTTGTTGGTTTGTAGGAGAGAATTCATGTTTTGACTAATCGGAAGAGCTAGTTGATTAATGATGTTACCCACGTGTGCATCGAAGATCGCCTTGTTTGAACATAGGATCGGGAATGAGTTTGTGATTACCATTACCCATGGGTATGACTTGTGAGGCTTTGGTTGTGATTCCGATGTTTGAGTAGAAGGCGGTTGAGTCATTAGATGAGCTTGTCTCTCCTGGTTGGTTTTGAATTGATTAAGAATCATTTTTCAAACATAGCATGTCTCTCATTCGAAGGAGGAAGGCATAGAGTTGCTCATAGTTTGTATTCTTCAATCCTTTAGTGAGCTTCACAGAGGTGACAAACTTGTGCCATTCGGGATTCATGTTGTTCACAAATTTTGAGTTCAATTGAATGTTAGGCATAGTCATTCGATGTTCCTCATATCATTCACCAACTTATGAAATCTCACATAGTACTCATAGACACTCTCATCCGGTTTCATCTTGAAGTGTTCAAATTAGTCATAGAGTTGTGATTCTCTGTCTTCCATAGTTAATTGAACACGAGAGAAGCATCTTGACATTATCCCATACCGCCTTTGCTTGATGTTGTGATTGATCGACTTGTAGATGTCTTTAGGAAGACCTTGAAGAACAATGTTAGAAGCCCCGATATCGACATCGAATCTCTTTTCTCCTTATCATCAAGCTCATCATACATCTTTGGTCCATCCATTCCGTAAATCGAGTTCCATCTTCATATCATCAGTACATCTCTAGTCGTCTCAACTCGATCGGTCCTTCATCAATGGACTTGAGAATGTTGACACCATTTTCCTTTCCAAGACAAGACAATCGATTCGTTGAGCCCAAGAATCGTAGTCGATTCATCAAGCATGGGTGGACGAGTATCCGAACCGGTGCTTGAACATCCTCGGAAGCAGTGGAGATGATTGTAGAAACGTTGGTAGACATGATGACAAATTAAGCGGGATTTTATAACTCTATGATTAAACCGGAAATAGATTCTTTCACGGGATTTTACTAAATCAAGAGAAAACCGTAAAGAAATCACCCAAGTCGCTAGAAAATTATGCACCAAGTCGCTATCTTCTAATTCGCTATTCCACCAAGTCGCTAAAGTCCCAAGTCGCTAAACAAAGACAAGTCGCTAAACAACAACTCGCTAAGCCTCTAGTCGCTAGCAAAATTTTGGCAACAATTAAGCTAAGATACAAGTCGCTAAGGAATCAAGTCTCTAAATAGCAACTCGCTACTTACCAAGTCGCTAACACTGTCGCTACCGTAGTGGAGCATCCACTACTTGTCTTGTTAGTCGCTAGGCCTAAGTCGCTAACTCCACTAACTCGTAACTCGCTACAAAAATGTAAAGCAAGTCGCTAGCAAGAAAGAAATCCGTAGGTCAAGTCGCTAGCATGAAAAACCATATAAACATCACTTTTCAATCCAAAAACAACCCAACCAAGATGATTCAAGCTTACCAAATGAAAACCTAAACACTTGTGATGATTCTAAACATAAAAGTACTAACAAAATCCAAGCTTTAACACAAGAAATCAACCAAATGATGCACAAACCACTAAACTTTTTCAAACTCAAAAACCACCTAAAAACCACTAGAAATCCAAAGATGTGCAAGATATGATCTAACCATGGCTCTTGATACTAATTATAATATATTGGTTTTCACTTACACATCAAACCATAACACAAAGTGGGCGTATAAGTGGAATTCTAGAGAGAGAAAGTTAGAGGTTTAGGGAACTTAGTGAGAGAAAGTGAAAGATATTATTATGAGCTCAACTCTCTACCTTGGGAGGTAGAGAGTATTTATAGTCTAACATAAACGCCACACAACGGGTCATGATCGGGCATACAGTGGGTAAAGACCCGTCCGTCCTCCACGGTGTTACTTAACTAAATACTACTTAGCTTGAAATATCTACGACTACGAGCTTTCTAACGATTACATATACTTGAGGTGACCGACTCTTTAATACCTGGAATTTCTAATTCCTAACACGTATCTTGATAGTCTTGTTTCCTAGAGCTTGGCATGATTGATCTAAACACAAAAACCACAATGTGGTGCAATTATGTGAATAGTTCCTTAATGAGGTTCATCACAATTTTTTTATTAACACATCTCTATTGAATTCAAAATGAGTTTTAATTTGTATTAACAATGTTAATTCTTTGATTAGTTTATCTTAGAAAACAATGTGATAACAAATTGTGATAAACCCACTTGAACCAAAGTTCTCGAGATGAAAAATTGTGCTACTAGGAACTAGAGAATGTAAAATACAATGTAGTGAAAGTAATACTTACACAAGTGATTGCTTTTTTTGGAATGATGAAGAAGAATCTCCTATGAACAGTAATTTAGGGTTTATGTTCGTATGTGGAAGAGTAAAGTTGGAAGTAGAAATCTACAGTGATCATCAATCACTTATTCTATCTTCTGATGTGCCGATTCCCACTAGTTCAATCGCGGGGATCCAGCAGATCTGCAGTAAAAATAGTTTAAGTGAGTTTTATAATTTTGACACGGTTGTTTTGATTTTTGATTTTTGTAAATGGTTTTGCTCTATAACTTGAGGTTTGTTTTTGGTTCGAGGTTTTGACGAGTTTTCGTGTTTACAAGTCCTTTTTGACGAGGATCCCTTTTACGAATAAGTCATAAGTTGGGAAGTTAAGAATCATGACAAAATACTATTTTATCATGATATGGAAAGTTTCACATGGACACTATTGACATAGATTACTAATGTAGTGCCAATATCCTTATGTGAGAAATGATGACCAAAAACTTTTGTTTAGTCAAGTTATCCTTACGAGGTAAAGACGTATAATGACTAGTTTGTAGTTTTATCTATAAAGATCAACCAAGAATGCTATTCTTGATGATGTGTTTAATATAGATAACAACCTTTTGGAGAGTTATGATGTTGGAGTATACGTATTAAGTCTACGAGTCTTTACATGCTATATGTAATGACATTATAATACTAAAAAATAGGAAGCACATAATAATAATTTATCTATAAATAATTAGTATAGAAGAACATACCTTTGTTATATATTCTTCTTTTTATGATTTTTGAAAATCATAGACGCGAAATTCTTCACGAGCTTTTAAAAAACCCGAATCCTAACATGAAGAATTCTCAAAAGAAAATGTTAGAATGATCTATCACTATCCAACATTTAAAGTATAATGGTTTCTAAAACCATGACTTTTTGTTTAAATAAATTTCCTTCTTTATAGTTTTCATACATACACGGATCGTATCAAGTTTTTAGAGTACAATATACTCTAAGAAAATTGGTAACGAAGCTCTGGTACCAATTGTAGAAAACTAGAGGGGGGGGGTTGAATAGTTTTACCGATTAAAACTTTGTTTTAAACTATTTAGATCGAATTATGTCAATCAATTTGATGTGTGTGTTGGATGATGATAGATAAGCATATAAATAAGTAATGCAAAGATTAAGAGTAAAGGAACACAAAACCAAGACACGAGTATTTATAGTGGTTCGGATACAAGGACACCTTCCTTGCCCTACTCCACTACCCGAGTCCCCACTCGAGAGTTCGTAAGCACTACTGATTGGCTCCTAAACGGTCAAGTTTAATCACACAAGCTAGCCACTTGTGAATGGCTAACCGTAACAAACTTAAAACAGTTCAGAAACAAATGCAATTAAGATCAGAGGAATATAGTGGATTCCCGGGTCGTTAAGTCCCACGGAGACTCAATGGTGTTTCAAAACTGTCAGATGATAGAATAATTGTTGAGAACAAATTAAGTCAGAACAACTAAAGCACCTTGAAATAAGCTAAAGAATGTAAAGAAACAGACTATTAAACTACAATAAGCAATTCAAAGAATCGTGAATCGTGAGAATCTAGCGTAATCTAAAATTCTAAATCGCCAGAATGAAAATCAATTCAAAGAACTTCAAACGGATCGCCAGGCATATCGGCGAGAAACCGAATCTTGAATCGCAGAATCGACAAATAACGCTTCAGTAGATTCAAATGCAATTCAGCAGGATCACAGATAAGTTGACTAATGTGAACTTTGAATCAAATCTACTTACTGATTATGTTATACTAAGCTAGATAGAGATGAAATTAAGCTAAAGTAACAAGTTTTAAGCTACTGTGGTGAATTTAACAAGCTAGATCCTAACAGTGAACTAATGAGTTGAGATTAAAGATGATCTTGACTTTTATACCACAAAGGTCTGGTTTTTATTGTATGTTAGAGTTATTTAGACCAATTGTTACCGATAACAACCAAGAACAATACCACAAACAAGCTAAAACCAAACACTGCTTTATGTATATATTAAGTACCACTAAAAGACGTAGGTATAGATTTGTGCAAAGGGTTTAAAAACTTTTGGACAATATTTTTGGTATCGTCTCGTTTAACCAAATCGTATTTCTTTAAGAATCACCTTAAAGGAAACACAAGCTAGAAAACGTTACGATTGTTTTGTTGTTTTATATATTTTTTTTTGGTGTTGTTAACACTTTATAAAAAGTGTTAATGAACTTTTTGATTTTGATTAACTTTACAAAAACTGTTTACAAAAAGGGTGGGATATGTGCAAGAATGGGTCTGAAAAAGGTTTAACACACGCTAAAGCCTCCCGTGGCGGCGCCAAATTTGATTGGCTCTGAGCGGTCAAGTTTAATCACACAAGCTAGCCACTTGTGAATGGCTAACCGTAACAAACTTAAAACAGTTCAGAAACAAATGCAATTAAGATCAGAGGAATATAGTGGATTCCCGGGTCGTTAAGTCCCACGGAGACTCAATGGTGTTTCAAAACTTTCAGATGATAGAATAATTGTTGAGAACAAATTAAGCTGTAGACAACTAAAGCACACTGAAATAAGCTAAAGAATGTAAAGAAACAGACTATTAAACTACAATAAGCAATTCAGCAGAATTAGCAGAATCTAGCAGAATCTAAAATTCTAAATCAGCAGAAATGAAAAATCAATTCAGCAAACTTCAAACAGATCAGAAGAAGCATATCGGCGAAACCGAATCTTGAATCGTGAGAATCGGCAAATAACGCTCAAGAGATTCAAATGCAATTCAACGGGATCACGATAAGTTGACTAATGTGAACTTTGAATCAAATCTACTTACCGATTATGTTATACTAAGCTAGATAGAGATGAAATTAAGCTAAAGTAACAAGTTTTAAGCTCTTGTGGTGAATTTAACAAGCTAGATCCTAACGGTGAACTAATGAGTTGAGATTAAAGATGATCTTGACTTTTATACCACAAAGGTCGGTTTTTATTGTATGTTAGAGTTATTTAGACCAATTGTTACCGATAACAACCAAGAACAATACCACAAACAAGCTAAAACCAAACATTGCTTTATAAGATTGATTTGATGCTTTTCAAAACAAACATGATTAAGACTATACCATAGATTATAGACCTTATATTAACATTTAATAAGACTAAATAAACACTAAACAACAAAGAATAATAACATACAACTCAAGAATGATGATTATGCAATTTTAATCATCAAAATAAAAATTTTATTAACTACAAATTCAAAAGAACAAGTGACTGGTTTTACATTATACTTAAATATAACTAAGAAACACAAAACACAAAGATTTAAGCTATAAATATACTTATACAAGAAATGCAAAAGTTGAGTTAAAAGCTTACAAGAGGATTTCCAACTGAAAACACAGAACCAAGAACAAAAGACCACTCCTATAGGCTTACCACTAAGCCTCTAACCCAGGGTAATCCAATATTCACCCTGCTCCAGCTTTGATCACCATCTCCATTGATTTTTGATTTTCTCGCTATTTTATTTGTATATTTTTTTTTATATTTTTCTCTTTTTGATTCTAAACTGATTTTAAAGGTTTCTAATAGCTTAAATAAGCTATCTAGGAGCTTAAGTGAGCCTATCGGTCCAAGATAACAACTATAATCAACATTAACATAATATGAAATTTTGAACTTGAAAAATGCATAAACTTGAAAGTATGATTAAGACTTGAAATTGATACTTGCAAAAGTTTAACAATACACTGAAATGACTTAACAAAACACTTGAAGGCTTTAAAATACACTGAAAATTGAAAATTACTTAAAACGACATAAGCTAAACTAAAGTACTCTAGATATCTTCCCACATTGCTTCCCATCTCTTCTTTATAGACTTTTGAGACTTCTTGTCGACCTCTGATTGTTTCCCACCTTTTTCCAGCCATTGGATCCTCAAAATTCATCAGAATCGTCCATGTGTAGATTTGGCGCCAAAAAAGTCATTAGCAGGTTTTCAATCAATTAATGAATTTTGGATATTGTGAAGGTGGAGGGGAGTTGGTATACAAGTGGTGAGACAGGTGTAAAGGGTGGATTGAGCAAATCAAGGAAACCACCATGGTATCTGGATTTTGGCGCGACAATGAGGTAAGGGATGCACAGTGCCTGGTATTTGACTTATTTGACCGTTGGTTTTAATAATACGGGGGGTCCAAAATTGGTTTTGACAGGGATCAAAATGTATAATGGACTGGCTCAAGGGTCAAGAGGCTCAAGGGTCAAGGGGCAAGGTTTGGGCTTTGGGCTTGTGATATAGGATCCGGTTTGGATTTGTATACACAAGGACCATTGTTGTAAATTCTGCAAACTTGAGGGACCAAACTGAACTTTTTCCAATGTTATCAAAAGGACCACACTTGACAAACTTTGATAGTACAAGGACCACTTTTGCATAAAATTCCATTTTTATAAATCCAAGGACTATTTTTGACACTTTTCAAACTTGAAGGACCTTTTCTGCCATTTGACCAAAGATTCATTCAAGGACCAATTTTTGACAACTTAGAATATTTCAGGGACCTTGAATGATAAAACTCCACATTTTTGGATTCTAGGGACTAGATTTGACAACTTTTGAAACTTGGGGACTAAAGCGCCAATTTTGCAAACTTGATATGTTTTTCATCGATTTTGATATTTTACATTTAAAACACATAAAACACTGCTTTGTGATATTTTCATCATTTTGAAGCATTTAAAGTGTTTTCGGATGTTTTGGCATTCTAAATCGGTATAAAAATGATGAGTATTTAGACACTCATCAATCCCCCACTAAGATATTGCTAGTCCCTAGCAATGTTTTAGATCTTTAATGGATTTTAAAGAACTCTTTACCAAAAGCCATCACTACGAGTAGCCAATTGTTTCGGTTTAAGTAAGAACCTTGGTACAATGATAACCAAATGATTTTGAGCAAATCATAAGTCAGAACGGATTTGATTTGTCTTTACCGAGCCGTTTGCTCGGACTAGCCAACTCTTAGATAAATTATCGATATTATCTTTGGTGAGTGATTACCAATTATGGTTTTCCACGCCTTTACCACAAGCCATAAACTTGCGGGCTAGCCAACTTTTCACTAGTTAAAGATATGGTGAGTTGAACACCATACAATTTTGGGCAAATTGCAAGCCATAAACGGATTTGAGATATCTTTACCAAGAGCCGTTTGCTCTGGATTAGCCAATCCTTATGTGGGTTAGACATGGCGGATGATTACCATTCTTTGAGTAAGTGAAAACACTTACTCCAAAAAAATTTGGCCAAAACGGGAATTGGGGATAATACATATGATAAAATTCGTGAGAATTCCCCCCCACACTTAGAAATGAATATTGCCCTCAATATTCAAAGTACCGGCGGTTATGCCGAAACAAAGAACGTAATAGGGAAATACTACGGCCATTGTTTGAAAATATATATATTTTTTTTTTTATTTGAGAAAACTTATATACAATAGCGGGGGGCAACTCCCCCACACTAGGATGGTAGAACAGAGAAATAAGACAGAAATATGGGTGAAAACCCATATGGTGTGTGCTATTGTTTTTGATTCCCGAGTCACTAGCTTGACTCGATCCCCGCATTCATTAGTTCATGGGGAAAGTTTGTAAATCTGGGACGACCACAGGAGGAATGTCCTCTCCAAAATAATGCTTTAATCGATGACCATTCACTTTAAAATTTGGACCATCAGGCTGAGATAACTCAATGGTACCATAAGGATAAACCTTAGCAATGGTGAATGGACCAGACCAACGGGACTTGAGCTTTCCCGAGAAAATCTTCAATCTTGAATTGAAAAGAAGGACTCGATCACCAACGTTGAAAACGCGGTTCTTGATTTTGGAGTCATGAATCTTCTTTGTCTTTTGTTTGTAGATCAAAGAGTTCTCGTATGCGTGATCACGGAGTTCATTTAATTCATTCATTTGAACTTTTACGTGATCACCACCGTCTGAATATCGAAATTGGCATGTTTTAAGGCCCAGTATGCCTTGTGCTCTAACTCAATCGGAAGATGACATGCCTTTCCGTACACTAGCTTGTATGGAGTACACCGTTGGGTGTCTTGTAAAATCGTCACGGAAGGCCCAGTCGTCATCCGGTTTATCCGACCGGGATGCACGATTTTCGCCATCGTCCTTTCAAGAATTCTTTTAATACCACGGTTGGAAACTTCCACCGCCCACTTGTTTGGGGTGGTATGCGATGAGAGACGGTGGGTAACACCATACTTTTGCATGACACGATCAAATTGGTCATTGCGAAATGTGTACCACGATCATGATTATAGCACGTGGAGTTCCAAACACGGCAAAAGAGATTTTAAAACTTCACAACTACTGGGCATCATTGGTGGGTAAAGCTTTAGCTTCAACCCATTTTGACAAATAGTCAACAGCCACGAGTATGTATTTGTTTCCTCGAGATGATGGAAATGGCCCCATAAAGTCAATACCCCAGATGTCAAATATCTCACAAACTTGAATGGCATTTTGTGGCATTTCATTTCTTTGAGAGATATTTCCGTGACGTTGACAAGCGTCACAAGCTTTGACAAATTCGTGGGCATCCTTGTATATCGAAGGCCAATAAAACCCGGAATCAAACACCTATTTGGCGGTGTAGTTTGGACTATGATGGCCCCTGGTGGGTCAAGCATGGCAAGCTTTGAGAATGTTAAGAGCTTCTTGTCCATAAACACACCGTCGGATGACTTGATCCGCACAGATTTTGAATAAGTAGGGTCGTCCCGAGTAATGTTTAACATCCTTGAAGAATTTGTTCTTCATTGGGTCGACATCCCTTTCACTATGAAGTTACCCGCATGGTAATTTGCGGTCGACAAACCATGGGGTAGAAGAGTTTCCTCGAAAAGAAACCGCATTGAGTGTCTTGAGAGGAAATGTTTCATTATTTCCTTTTCTCGAAAACATCTTGGTGAGGGTTTTCTAATCGGACAGATGATCGTGACCGGTTCTCGGCTCCTTTTTATCACGTATGATGATATCAAATTCCTGGAGGAGGAGAACCCAACGGATCAATCGCGGCTTTGCATCTTGTTTTGCAAAGAGATATTTGAGAGCCGAGTGATCCGTATACACCACACATTTGGTCAAGATTAAGTATGGCCGAAACTTCTCAAACGCATACACCACGGCTAGTAATTCTTTTTTCTGTGGTGGTGTAATGAGTTTGAGCTTCAGTCATAGTCTTACTCGCGTAGTGGATAGGCTGAAAATGCTTGTTTCTGCGTTGCCCTAAGACTGCACCGATAGCAAAATCACTTGCATCGCACATGAGCTCAAAGGGTAAATCGATCGGGGCAACTAGAATGGGTGCTTCGTAGCTTTTTCTTTAATGTTTCAAAAGCTTGATGCACTCGGTGAGAAGATAAAAGGAGCATCCTTTTCAAGAAGATGGGTTATAGGTAGGCGATTTTAGAAAAATCTTGTATGAATCTACGATAGAAACCGGCATGACCTAAAAAAACTCCTAATACCTTTGACGGTAGTAGGATGAGGCAGTTTAGCAATAACATCGACTTTTGCTCTATCTACCTCAATCCCGTTTTTGGAAATCTTATGGCCAAGGACTATGCCTTCTTTGACCATAAAGTGGCTCTTCTCCCAATTTAGACAAAGATTGGTGTCTTCACACCGTTGGAGCATTTTTTTTAAATGGGAGAGACATGTTTGAAACGAATCCCCAATGACCGAGAAGTCGTCCATAAACACCTCCATTGTTTCCCCGATCATGTCGTGGAAAATGGCCATCATACATCGTTGGAACGTGCTAGGAGCATTACATAAGCCAAAAGGCATACGTTTGTAGGCAAAAGTTCCGTATGGGCAGGTGAATGTGGTCTTCTCTTGATCTTGTGGATCAATGGGAATCTGAAAATACCCCGAGAAACCATCAAGGAAACAATAGTATTCGTTCCCTGCTAATCTCTCAAGCATTTGGTCCATAAAGGGTAGAGGAAAATGGTCTTTACGGGTGGCGTCATTTAACTTACGATAGTCAATGCAAACACGCCATCCTGTAACCAATCGAGTTGGAATTAACTCGTTTTCTTCATTTGTGACAACAGTTATGCCACCCTTTTTAGGAACACAGTGAATTGGGCTAACCCAAGGACTATCTGAGATCGGGTAAATCAATCATGCATCAAGAAGTTTGATAACCTCCTGTTTGATAACATCATGGATTTTTGGATTCACCTTCTCGATGTTGAATTCTGGTTTGAAGTCATCCTCCATTAAGATTTTGTGAGTACAAAACTCAGGGTTGATACCCTTAATGTCGGAGAGTTTCCAAGCAATTGCTTGCTTGTGTGACTTCAAGACCTTTATGTGAGCAGTCCTTTCATCTTTACTCAAATCTCGAGCAATAATGACGGGTAATTTATCATCACCCTCAAGGAATGTATACTCTAGATGAGGTGGTAAGTCCTTAAGTTCGACTTCAGGAAATTCTTCAGTTTTCTCAACTGACTTGACTTCCTTGTTATGAAGTTCGACGGGAGGGAGAGGAGGAGAAGTGTCATGAGTTAACAATTTCTTAAGAAGAATATCTCCCTCCAGATTAATCTCATTTTGATTAATCTCATCTGGAATTGAATCACTAGTGCGAGGAGTTGATGATGGATCTTCATTAAGCAAATTCTCAATGAGAAGTATGTCCCCCTCAATGTCAATTGAGCGTGATCAATTTCCCATGGAACAGAATCACTAGCCAAGTATGCTTCAATCTCTTCCAAGATGAAGTCGCTTCCCTCAAACGGAGTGAGAGAAGGAGTAGAATTGGCTATGATAGGTTGAGAAGATGTGGTGGGATCCCCACTTATAGAATTATGAGAATAACCAAGAACTTCTTGAGAGTACTCTTGAAGCAACATCAATGATATCTATTCGGTTAACCGACTCGTAATCATAGTTTGCGGAGTACCTCAAGTTTGATCAAGGTTAAAGGTGACGACTTCATTACCAACACGTAATGTGATTTCTTGCTCAAATACATCAATGAGAGCACGGCCCGTTCTCGTGAATCCTCGTCCAACAATGAGAGGAACCCGATGATCGGCATCGAAATCAACAACCACAAAGTCACCGAAATGGAACTTTCCTACTTTCACAAATACGTCCTCGGCAATGCCAAGAGGACGGGATATGGAACGATCTGCAAGCTCGAGAGTCATGCATGTAGGAGTAAGATCCGAATAGAGAGTTTCTTCCATCTTGAATAAGGCATCGATTGATGCTTGCACCAAGATCTCGCTAAGGCAAAGCATTCAACCATTCACGGAAATACACAAGGTAAGAGAAATTTTCCGGGATCCCCAAGCTTTTCTCGAAGCTTCTTTAAGATAACTGCAGAGCGCTTCTCGTTCGAGGAGTTTTAGCCATTTCAAACGACTTTTCCTTGTTGCTTAACATGTGTTTGAGAGTTGATGCAAACTTGGGCATCAGCATGATAGCATCCGCAAAGCTTATGTCAAAATGTAATTCTTGGAAAATTTGAAAGAATTTGTCCATTTGATGACTGGCTTTCTCGCGGAGCTTTTGCTCATTCAAACGTGATGGGTAAGGAATAGAAGATTTGGATTTGGAGTTTTCAACGGGAGCTACTGGAGGTTCAAAAACAACTCCTGGATTTGACTTGGGTTTCTGGACAACTTGAGGTTGGACATTGTTGGTACCTCCGTTATTAGTAGGAAGTTCCTTGTCCTTTGTCGCCTCAGGTTCACTTTCCACTACCTTCGGGAGAGAAGAAGAAGAGGTAGTAGGAATAGCGGGTCCATTGTATGAAACACCACTTCTGGTTGTGATCGCCTTTGCATCGCCCCTCGGGTTAGCGATCGTGTTGCTCGAAAGTTTTCCTGAGCCCGAGGGTTGATCATTTAAAGACTTCTTTAATTCAATGATCCGTGACCAACAACTGTTTGTCTCCTCTTGAGACTTCATGAATTGCTTTAAAAGCTCATCGGATGTTGATACGGAGGAGGTGGAGGTGGAGGGACATTTTGAGGTCGTATGTTCGATTATAGCCAAAATTCCTTGATTAGGATTCATATTTCCAAAATTGATTCCCTCGATTAAAGAGTTTTGATTAAGGTTCCCTTGATGTTGGAAACCTTGATTAGGTCCGGGATAGAAATTACCTTGGTTTTGATAACCTTGGTTCATTCTAGGTGATTCGATTCGGTTAGGATTCGTTAAAACCGGTGGTGCACGATAAGTGTTAGCACGGTAGTTTGGTTCATTTTGAGGACGGTATTGATTACCTCCCGATGTGAAGTATCGGCTATAGCATTGGCTTCAAACGGACTACCATCGGTGGCGATCACATTGTAGTATGCATGAGGACCACCACAAGTAACACAACTCTCGACTTTCTTCACTTCACCATGCGATGGTGTCGTGTGAAGGTCACTTTCTTTTGGTTAGCAAGAACCAAAGCTCGAACAATATCCGTGAGTTTGTCAATCTTAGCATCGGTGCTAGATGTACTCACGGGAGATGAAGTAGAAGGTCCAAGATTAGATCGAGACCGATATGTCTTTGCTCGGAAAGGCGGACACGGGACTTGTTTTCAATGATTTGTAAGGCTTCTTTGGTGGTCTTGCTCAGAAATTACCTCCGCGGAGGCATTTAAAGAGTCTTGATTAGTCCGGTTCAGACCATTGTAGAAAGTATCCATTTGCATTAACTCGGTAAAACCATGATGCGGACACTTTCGGAGCAACTCTTTGTAACGATCCCATGCCTCACCGAATGATTCATCAAATCTTTGAGAGAATTTCATTATCTCATTCTTAAGACTTGTAGTTCGGGATGGAGGATAGAATTCGTTAACAAATTTGGTGACTAGATCTTCCCATGTCTCAATGGAACGAGGGGGTTGTTTCTCAAGCCAATTCCGGGCTTGTCCCTCTAGAGAAAATGGGAACAGAAGAAGCTTGTGTCACAATTCTCAATTTTTGGTCATTTCTCAAACTCTACATTCATCATACTAGTCATGCATGGGTTTTGCATTTCACATTAAACGCATAATTTCATATTAAATAAACGTTATCGTGTAAACATTATTTTGAACATTTAATCCGATACTTCCAAAAACTATCCCGGCATATTTTTATACTTACATTTAGTTTATAAAAATCATATTTTGAGTTTACCTAGTGTTTTAAATTTATTTTGTATACAAATCGTTAAATTTATATTATTACGACGCTTTTCTTAAAAACTACACGATAATTATGATTTCACTCAAATTGTGCAAGAAATGTATTTTTACAATTTTTATGATCTCAATATACTTTCCTTTGATCCATTAAAGTTTAATTTTAGCTAAAACTACCTTAAATACACTAATGTATTACAATTTACAAGTTACCTTAACTTATATTATTTTACCTACAACTACTTACATATTTATACATACATTTACTAAATAAATAAATAAAAAAAAAAATTCAAACTCTTCTTGTCATGAATCCCACGCCACCACATAGTGTCCTCCATGAAATATGGATCTTGTCTTGTGAATGTGCAAAATATCTACAAGTGCATTAACTTATATTCATTCACTTCACATACAACTTGTTTTTGGTAAAGTGAAAAATCATTTTCTTCCTCTTGGTTTCTCTCTAAAAACCGGCCATCATAAGGGTGAAGGAGGAATTCATCAAAAATCTTCAAATCAAGTTTTAAACAATCTAGTTACACTCTTAATCAAAGTTTTGAAATAAAAACCTAGGGTGTTTAGGTTTAATCCTTTGTTCTTATCACCTCATCAAATAACTAGTAAGCATATCACTTTCATTTTACATCTTTCATTTTCATTTCATATCTATTTCATCATTTTTGAGCAAAGCATGCAAGACTTATGGATATTTATACCATTTTTACATTTTTTTTGAGTTATACATATATAAGTCATCCTATAATTTATCCCTTGTTATATATTAGTCTTGATGATGTCTAGGAACCCATGACACCCTAAGAAGGTGTATGGTAGGATTAGAATAGCTTTGGAGTTGTTTTGAAGGGGTTGGAATAGGTTTAGTACGAGAAAAACTCTTTTCGACAAGTCTAAAAAGTGGTCTGATCTTATTTTGTAATTCTGGAAAATCCGACTGTAGACATAAATTTTTGGCCTAGATAATTAGAAAATATACTTTAAAATGAATCCGTGGCCGCTTGAACGGATTAAAACGGAGTTATAACGAAGAAGTTATGAATTTTTCAAGTTTGACGACGAAATATATATATCCCGAAATTTCAAAGAAGTTGTTTTTGTTTTGTACGAGTCAAAGCGAGTCTTAAGCTTTATAAATTATTTCGACTTATCAAAAATATATTAGTATACTTTGATACGAAGCTAAGGACGTATAATACGTAGAAAACGGATTTGTAACGACTAAAATATGCACGTTTTCACAAAATTGCCGTAACTTATTAGTTAAGAAAAACTATTTTATTTTTATTTGACAAGTGTTACGGTAAACAAAACGACCATATTGAAGGCTATTTTCAACGAAAACGTAGAACTTTTTGTAACGAGATGTCTTCTAATAAAATCGAGATCACCAAGCATATTTTTCAAAACGACCAACCGTTGGTATAGCGGAGTTGTAATGAATTATTTACGGTTGCTTAAACTTTGCCGAAACTCACTTTTAAACCACATTTTGGACAAAATCACCCTACTTAACCTATGTTTTTCTTTATGAACGAGACCTCTAGGATAAAAACTTAAATACTAAAACTTTGAGATAATAACACAAGTTTTCCAAAACTGTTGAGTTCGTTTCCTAACACTCGGTTTGCACCATTTTGCGACTATCATAGGAGGTTGTTTCAACGTAACTACTTGTAGAGTACTTTTAATACGACGGGATGTCATAAACATATATTTTGACGATAAACATTATTTCCAAAACGTACAAGTGGTATGAATATCATATGGGTTTGCATTCACAACAACATATCATAATTCAAGTCATAACATTCATTTTAGGTCGCGGATAGTTTCCGAGCCTCATTTTCGTGCACTACATTTTGTTAGCATATCAATCATACCAGGTGAGTTTCATAGCCCCTACTTTTATACGTTTTCAATTACTTTTGGGGGAGATACATGCTCAAACTATTTTCATATACTTTCACAAGCACTCTAAACTTTTACATACTACTGTGAGTTCATACCCCGCTTTTACTTGTTTAAATTCCTATAAACTATTTGGGGCGAGATACATGCTTATTTATCAAAACATTTAAACTCTATTGCCAAACAACATTACTTATACTTTAGACTTGGTGCGTGTAGTGACTAGACTTAAACAAACATCCCAATATTTATATGTTGGAAGGCCATTTAATTGGATACAGCCCAACGTGAGTCGTTGGAGGAACATCCCAATATTTATATGTTGGAAGGCCATTTATTTGGATACATTAACGTGAGTCGTTGGAGGAACATCCCAATATTTATATGTTGGAAGGCCATTTTATGGATACATTAACGTGAGTCGTTGAGGAACATCCCAACACGAGTTGTTGGAAGACCCTTGTGGTGATATTTATACTTTTAACTACCTTAATGCGCATATTCATGATTGTCATTCTATTTTAGGCAATGGGTTGTGAACACACGGGTTGCAAGTTTTGTATGGGCGAACTTGGGCCGGGTGGATTTACAATGCCTTTGTTGTGTGAACATTTCTCAAAGTATTTTAGATCATTTTATTGCAAACTTATGAACTCACCAACCTTTGTGTTGACACTTTTTAGCATGTTTATCTCAGGTCTTAAGGTGATAGCATTTCATGGAGCTTTTGGGTCACATGGCATACATTGGATTCTTGTGCTTTTAACAATTACCATTCGACATGTTTTGTAAACTCTTTATGTATTATCGAACCTTGTGATTTCTTGTTGTGTAAACTTTAACATAAGTAATCGAATGGTAAAATTTTCCAAACGTCTCATTATAGAGGTCGTTTTCTGTATCCATACTTTGTGCTATGACGTCATACCCCAATGACACTATCGTTCCGCTGCGATATTTTGGGGGTGTGACAGCTTGATAGCTTCGTGTGGGACATTCTTGTATTTGATGGTAGATGCAATCTTGTTAAACCATCGAATGTGTGCATGAGAATCATCCGCTCAAAACCATAGAATTGGCTTTGGGTTACAGTTAAGCAACCGGTTTTGAGCTCAAAGGTATCGACCACGATGGTCGGGACAACAATAGCATCTCCGTAACCCTCGATGGGTGCTTAGAAGCTCATTCATAGGCTTATCTTCCGCCATTACGACGGGGTGGTGGTGGTAGACGTTCCTCGATCACGGTGAAGGAGCGAACGTCCTCACGTCTACGAGGAATATTTGCAAGCTCGAAAGTGGACTTGTAGAATGGAAGAACGAGTGCGCATGCACTAAGTATAAAAATCAGTTTTCAAAACAAATGCGAGGCAAAACGACAAGTGAACTTAAACCAATAATCACAAATGAAATGGCTTCTTTGAAAAAGGTACACCAAATCACAAGGACACAAAGGCAAGTTTTAAATTTGTTGTTCGGGAACTTATTATGGTCACACCCCCAGTTAGTAGGTGTACTTCCTTGATTTGCGGTGGTTGATTTTTATGTATATATTAAGTACCACTGAAAAGACGTAGGTATAGATTTGTGCAAAGGGTTTAAAAACTTTTGGACAATATTTTTGGTATCGTCTCGTTTAACCAAATCGTATTTCTTTAAGAATCACCTTAAAGGAAACACAAGCTAGAAAACGTTACGATTGTTTTGTTGTTTTATATATTTTTTTTTGGTGTTGTTAACACTTTATAAAAAGTGTTAATGAACTTTTTGATTTTGATTAACTTTACAAAAACTGTTTACAAAAAGGGTGGGATATGTGCAAGAATGGGTCTGAAAAAGGTTTAA
This sequence comes from Chrysanthemum lavandulifolium, assembly GCA_022545495.1. NCBI lineage: Eukaryota > Viridiplantae > Streptophyta > Magnoliopsida > Asterales > Asteraceae > Chrysanthemum > Chrysanthemum lavandulifolium. The sequence goes on from CM040240.1 coordinate 87,588,594, forward strand.
CACACGCTAAAGCCTCCCCGGCAGCGGCGCCAAAATTTGATTGGCTCCTGAACGGTCAAGTTTAATCACACAAGCTAGCCACTTGTGAATGGCTAACCGTAACAAACTTAAAACAGTTCAGAAACAAATGCAATTAAGATCAGAGGAATATAGTGGATTCCCGGGTCGTTAAGTCCCACGGAGACTCAATGGTGTTTCAAAACTTTCAGATGATAGAATAATTGTTGAGAACAAATTAAGTCAGAGACAACTAAAGCACACCGAAATAAGCTAAAGAATGTAAAGAAATGAGACTATTAAACTACAATAAGCAATTCAAATGAAATTAGCGAATCTAGCGAATCTAAAATTCTAAATCGCCAGAAATGAAAATCAATTCAAAGAAACTTCAAACGGATCGGAAGAAGCATATCGGCAGAAACCGAATCTTGAATCGTGAGAATCAAGAAATAACGCTTGAAGAGATTCAAATGCAATTCAGCGGGATCACGGATAAGTTGACTAATGTGAACTTTGAATCAAATCTACTTACGATTATGTTATACTAAGCTAGATAGAGATGAAATTAAGCTAAAGTAACAAGTTTTAAGCTACTGTGGTGAATTTAACAAGCTAGATCCTAACAGTGAACTAATGAGTTGAGATTAAAGATGATCTTGACTTTTATACCACAAAGGTCTGGTTTTTATTGTATGTTAGAGTTATTTAGACCAATTGTTACCGATAACAACCAAGAACAATACCACAAACAAGCTAAAACCAAACACTGCTTTATAAGATTGATTTGATGCTTTTCAAAACAAAACACAGATTAAGACTATACCATAGATTATAGACCTTATATTAACATTTAATAAGACTAAATAAACACTAAACAACAGCAATAATAACATACAACTCAAGAATGATGATTATGCAATTTTAACTGTCAAAATAAAAAATTTTATTAACTACAAATTCAAAAGAACAAGTGACTGGTTTTACATTATACTTAAATATAACTAAGAAACACAAAAACACAAAGATTTAAGCTATAAATATACTTATACAGTAAAATGCAAAAGTTGAGTTAAAAGCTTACAAGAGGATTTCCAACTGAAAACACAGAACCAAGAACAAAAGACCACTCCTATAGGCTTACCACTAAGCCTCTAACCCAGGGCAATCCAATATTCACCCTGCTCCAGCTTTGATCACCATCTCCATTGATTTTTGATTTTCTCGCTATTTTATTTGTATATTTTTTTTTATATTTTTCTCTTTTTGATTCTAAACTGATTTTAAAGGTTTCTAATAGCTTAAATAAGCTATCTAGGAGCTTAAGTGAGCCTATCAGTCCAAGATAACAACTATAATCAACATTAACATAATATGAAATTTTGAACTTGAAAAATGCATAAACTTGAAAGTATGATTAAGACTTGAAATTGATACTTGCAAAAGTTTAACAATACACTGAAATGACTTAACAAAACACTTGAAGGCTTTAAAATACACTGAAAATTGAAAATTACTTAAAACGACATAAGCTAAACTAAAGTACTCTAGATATCTTCCCACATTGCTTCCCATCTCTTCTTTATAGACTTTTGAGACTTCTTGTCGACCTCTGATTGTTTCCCACCTTTTTCCAGCCATTGGATCCTCAAAATTCATCAGAATCGTCCATGTGTAGATTTGGCGCCAAAAAAGTCATTAGCAGGTTTCAATCAATTAATGAATTTTGGATATTGTGAAGGTGGACGGGAGTTGGTATACAAGTGGTGAGACAGGTGTAAAGGGTGGATTGAGAAAATCAAGGAAACCACCATGGTATCTGGATTTTGGCGTGACAATGAGGTAAGGGATGCACAGTGCCTGGTATTTGACTTATTTGACCGTTGGTTTTAATAATACGGGGGGTCCAAAATTGGTTTTGACAGGGATCAAAATGTATAATGGACTGGCTCAAGGGTCAAGAGGCTCAAGGGTCAAGGTTTGGGCTTTGGGCTTGTGATATAGGATCCGGTTTGGATTTGTATACACAAGGACCATTGTTGTAAATTCTGCAAACTTGAGGGACCAAACTGAACTTTTTCCAATGTTATCAAAAGGACCACACTTGACAAACTTTGATAGTACAAGGACCACTTTTGCATAAAATTCCATTTTTATAAATCCAAGGACTATTTTTGACACTTTTCAAACTTGAAGGACCTTTTCTGCCATTTGACCAAAGATTCATTCAAGGACCAATTTTTGACAACTTAGAATATTTCAGGGACTTTGAATGATAAAACTCCGCATTTTTGGATTCTAGGGACTAGATTTGACAACTTTTGAAACTTGGGGGACTAAAACTGCCAATTTTGCAAACTTGATATGTTTTTCATCTGATTTTGATATTTTTGCATTTAAAACACATAAAACACTGCTTTGTGATATTTTCATCATTTTGAAGCATTTCTAAGTGTTTTTAGATGTTTTTGGCATTCTAAACGGTATAAAAATGATGAGTATTTAGACACTCATCAACTACAAAACACAAGCTCCTTAATGTGGAGGAGAAGCCTTCACAACGTCACCTAATCTTTATCCGGTACTAGTCTAGACACCGAGTTCTTCCACGAGGTAGAACCACACCTATCACAACGTCGCCTACACTTTATCCGGTACAAGGCTAGATATCGAGTTCCATTACAAAGAAGGAACTACTACCCAACACTACACCATTACACGACTACCCCAAAGGAGACACACTCCTTATTACAACATCATAAGGATATCAATATCCTTTAACCGAAACTAACTATCTTGTACATCGATGCACCATATCGAATGTACACCCTTGGCACCTTTCTCTAATGCCTTTGACACGACCCTTCGGCACCTTTCACTAATGCCTTCAACACGACCCTTCAACACCTTTCACTAATGCGTTCGACATGACCCTTCGGCACCTTTCACTAATGCCTTCAACACGACCCTTCAGAACCTTTCACTAATGCCTTCGACACGACCCTTCAGCACTTTTCACTAATGCCTTTAACACGACCCTTCGGCACCTTTCACTAATGCCTTCGATATGACCCTTCAGAACCTTTCACTAATGCCTTCAACACGACCCTTCGGCACCTTTCACTAATGCCTTCAACTCTACACTTCTATGGAGGGAGAAAAGAATTATAAACAAGATATAGTTTAATGGTCTTGATGATGACGAAGCTTAGCAACTCGTGACCTTGAGCTTGCACGTCTTCAAGAGGTGGTGATCTCGCCTTTAAGAGGAACCTAGAGAATCAACCAAACATAAAACTACATAGAATGATCATTTGGATCTGAGGTTAGAGATATTACAATACTAAGAGAGTGTATGTGTAAAAGGGGTGATGAGCAAGAGAGAAATGGCTCACTATTTATAGACAAAATTGTCTACTGTTCCACAGTTCCCACGGATCCCTCCCCAGAGGGATCCGGCTAGTGCAATCCTAGGGATCCGGCTGCTGGGTCAGCTTAAGTCCGGATTTCAGGTTGCAAACCGGGTTATGGACCATGGGTTATGGGTGATCTCTTATGGATACCCAATAAGATGCAATATATCTAGACATTGGGTCATGGGTCTTGGGTCATGGATCATGGATAATACCCAACATGACTTCATGCATGATGTCATGCAATGGGTCATGGGTTATGGATCAAGCTCCATGGGTATGGGTCATGGACTTTGGGTTTTACCCAACAAGATTCATTGTACCTAGTCAATGGATCATGGGTCATGGGTCATGGACTTAGGTTTTTACCCATTACAATATATACAAAGTATATATGTACATTTCCATATTATGTAAACACTAGTTGTTATACATATGCCTTTCTATAAGATGTAAACAATATTACTTGTTTAGTGTTTTATATGAAAATGTAAGTGTGTTAGTAAACTATTGGCTCAAACCTTTTACGTATTTTATTTGTTTTGTTAAAATGATTTTACGTTTGTTATCGACAAAACATTAGAAGATCGTAAAATATAAATAAACGTTTTTATGGCTTATTTGTATTAACACATTTGACTCTAACAAATACGCATATATATACAATTTCAAATACTGTTAATCTCATGTTCATAATAGTTCTAAAAACACATGTGATCGTCCCTACACTTAGCTTTTTGTAAAATACCTTTATATGTAATTAAGACGAAGTTAAAAACAAAATAAAGCATGTTCACAAAATAATGAAAGCATGAGAATTAAGGAATAATGAAAAGGATATATAAAACACACAAAAAAAATGAGAAACATGCAAACAAATAAACAATTAAACATGGGTTGCCTCCCAAGAAGTGCTTTTCTTTATTTACGAGTTTTGTATCTAGACTCGAAGCCCAAAAAAAAAATTAGGGTTTAGGTTTTTGCAAACCCTAGATCTACACATACAATAATAACACAATACAAATATTCGTTTTTTATGTGTTTTCAGTAATTAATTACAATTTATATCTGGCTCTTGATGCCACTATTGAGGTTATTAGACTTGACATACAAAATAATAAACAAAGACACCACAGAGTATACACAGCGGAAGACTTCATATAATTGCAATTAATTAAGTGAAAAGTAAATGCGTAACATACCTCTTGCAATTGACTAGATCTCTTCAATAAATATCACAAAGTGGTTTAACGAGTTATCTCTTACCGTTTTATAACTCAAACCAATTGATGTAACAATAGTGTGTTACACCACGTTCTTGTATACACGAATTAACAAACGAATTAAAGAGATTGCTAGATCTACAAAACCTTGTTTTAGAAAAACAAAACCAAACACCCTAAGGAAAGGGTTGGCCGAATTTGCAAGAGAAAACAAAGATTAGGGTTTAGGTTAATGTGTGTGCACAAAAGTTAACCCTAAACCTTTACCCTTGATTTGTTTATATAGTGAATGAAAATCTTAGGGAACAAGTTAGGGTTTAGGGTTGTAAAACCCCTTATGGTCGGCCACTATAGTGACCCCAAGGGATACCCAAATCTTTTTCTATTTAAGATTTTTCACTACTAGTCCTTCTTTTTATATTTAACAGTCGTTAGTCATTTCCCGTTAAATACTTAACGATCGTTAGTCGGTTTTGTGTAATAATTAATCGTAATCATTTTACATTAATTATTTAACTTTAATTCTCATTCTTAATGTGTGCAATTCCGTGGTCACGAGTTCGAATCCGAAAATACACGATTTTGTAAATATAGACATATTCCAACAGTTAAAACACACTTGTTACTGTTAAGTGATATTATTTTCACATAACATGAAACGATAGACAATTTGCATGCATTCCTTAAATTCATTCTTCAATTAAATGCAAGGTTATAAATAGCGCGAGGCGTGACATGACGGCATGATCAAGCCTCACGCCTTTGCGGCTACGGCGAAGCTTTTGCGTTTATAATGCGTGGCATAAGGCGGCAAAAAGTATGAAAATATTTATATATTCATATCATAATACATATATATCGAGTTCAAAACACGTGGCGTAAGGCGGCGTGGCGTGGCGTGGCGGCAATGACCAAGCCTCGCGCATGGCTTTTATGGTTTTCTGCGCGGCCTTTTGAAAAGTGATTAAATGTCATACAACTTTAAGATAATCATGAGCTTTATATTTTTTTTTTCTTCTTTTTTTCATATATTTACCCTGTTTTAAATAACCAAGGATACTCTTTTTTTTGAAAACCTTATTTACTTTTACATTTATATTTGTCCCGTATAAGCTTATGGCATATTGTATATATATACCATTCATATTAGTGTATGGCTATCTTGTTATACAGTATTTTCCGATGAACGATTAACTATTGTGCATAGTTAATTTGATCAAATTTTCCGTTTACTAAAGTATAGTAAACCAAATTAACAAAATCAAATATTAGTTAGCTCAATGAAATAACAAGCTAGCGCACATGGATTGAAATGATGATACACTTGACTCATTTGTAATGCAAATATCTTTTATTTGTTTTAGCAACTCATACGATTATTTTATATTTGTTTTATGTCCATTCATGTCCTAGTTGATCACTTTGATCCCCACATATTAACAAATGAGATTATGGGAACCCGGAAAATGGCAGACAAAATATGTGTTCCCCAAGAGGAGTAAAGCAAATGATGTACGGGTTTGCCCTATCATACGATTGTTTGGCTTCATTAGAATATCAGGTGTGGTGGCTCAAACCGTTTCGTCATCTCAGCTTTTTAAATTTCACATCCACGCACTAAAATACTTTTTCGCTAATAACTCCGGTCATTTTACTTTCTTTGAGACTCACGGTACCCTATTAAAGCACAAACTAAACAAAAAACCTAATTTAAAGAAAAAAAATAAAAAATTGGAAATGATACGACACCAATAATTTCATTTGACAATATATATATATATATATATATATATATATATATATATATATATATATATATATAGATTCGGTTGGCCATTAATCTCACAAACCTACTTAAGGGTATAATGGGTATTTTAAATTTATATTCACTTTCATATTAAACTAAAATATGCATAGTTTCTCTTTCTTCCTAAATCAAAAGCCTTTATAACTAAATTTATTTTTAATCCTTTCTCTTTTCTTCGTTCAAAAGCACTAGCATTTCAATTTGTATTTAAAAAAAATTCAAACCTTGTCATTAGTTATGTAACTTTATTTATCCAATGATTCATAAATTCTTTTATGATTCAATTCTTTATTTTATTGCTCTTGAAATTGTTTTATAATTTTTTTGGGCTTTAAACGAAATTTATAACATGGAATTTCTTATTTTTATACATAAATTAATTGTGAATCATTATCATATTAATATATAATAATTCAAATGTGGACGTATGGTCCGGACCGTGGTAGAATGGGTCGGCCGGCAGACGCTTTGCCACTCACTACCTAAACCTTAATCCATCCCCTATAAATACATGACAAGTTATCTCTAACCCTAATTTTGATAGAGGCTACATCGCATACTAACTTGACCGTCGGAGGTGGACCGGGGCTACGGCCTCGGGTCCACTCCTAACGAGTTCTTTTTGTTGACAGTGCCTACTTGGGGCTCGAGAAGGCGACTAACGCCCGGGGAGAGTCGTTGAATCCAAATTTCGCCAGATTATCATCAACAAGTTGGCGCCATCCGTGGGACCACGAATAAACTATGTTTCGTGTTCTCATATTACCGAAAAGCAGAAATCAATTTCTAAATTGGTAACACTTTATTAAATTTATTAAATTGGACGCATCTGAATCAATGATTTAATATCACTTTAGATGCGTACAAGTTTATTACGTTAGCTGCGTACAAGTTTTATGCATCAAGTCTAGGATGGTATTTTATCTTTTGCATCAAGTTTTATGCGTACAATTTGATATTTATGACATAAATAATAATGATAATTATTATAAAATAAGTAAATATCATTGTTTCGATATACGTCATCCGCAATTGACACTAATTCTTTACATAAGATACAAGAATAAGTCCGCACGATCGGACCTATTTTATATTTTAGTCCGCACGATATCCGCACGATCGGAGTTATTTTATTTTTTAGCCGCGAATTAATTCGCGCAGATACTGTTTATACGGTTGGTACGCCTGTTCGCGCTCGAACAACGCAGTCGCGATAAATCTACCCGCATTAGGCCGTGCGTTCAGACATCTTCGCAGAACGCGCGACGCGCGAACACCACGATGCTAGTCAATCGTCATGATGCGCCTTGGACCAAAGGCCGTGGTATATACATCGCAATCATCCACAAACGTTCGAGTCTATGCGGTTACGATAAATCCATCTGCGTCTATTAGTCGCGGTCACGGTACATCCATCCGAAGTTTTTATTTTATACATTAAAAAAAAAAAAACATAATTAATTATTTCGCTTGACGCATCCCACGACGGGTGCGCACTACCACTTCTCTTATATATTATTCATGCTATGTCTTTGTCTATTGTTTCAATTCATTAGGTTTTATATCTGCGATTCGCGGCATATACTTTTAATCTTGCATTCGGTGTTTTTCGCGACTTAAATAAGTTTAATGCTCTATACGAGTAACACCATCAAACTTGGGGCTACCGAGTATATATACTATTGTTTCGTCTGCGTCACACATGTATATTTGGAAGCGATCGTATGTAAGAGTTATTGCAAGCTCGGCACAAAGACGGATTTAAATATTCGCACCATCTTGCCGCAGGGAGACGTCCTCTGTCGGTTGTAAAGACGGATGTAATGCGCGCAAGCACGTCTTCGTCGCACCTCTTTGTCGCGCAAGACAACAAGACACTTCTACATGTAGCACGTCTTCTGTCGCACCCGTTGTCGCAAGCGGTAGCACAAGCTGCCACTGTGAAGCACGTCTGTCGTCGCACCATGCTACGTCGCTCTCGGTACAAAAGGTACACCCTTATCCAGGGATGCAAGATACGGGATCCACTTTCACCTGTGGCCATGAAGAGAACTTAAGTCTAGCATAACATAGCCATGCGCTATCTCATACTAGACTGGGGGCTTGTGGACGATGGTCCGGACCCAGCCGGGAATGGGTCGAGCTCGGCGGATCTGCCCACTCTACGCCTAAACCCTAATCCATCCCCTATAAATACATGACGGGTTATCTCTAACCCTAATTTTGATAGAGGCTACATCGCATACTAACTTGACCGTCGGAGGTGGACCCGGCCACGGCCTCGGTCCACTCCTAACGGTTCTCTTTGTTGACAGGTCTACTTGGGCTCGAGAAGATTTACTAACGGCCCAGGGAGAGTCGTTGAATCCAACCCGCGCCAGATTATGCATCAACATCAAATTTTTTTGAATTATTGAATCATTAGTATATCAATGTTCAATGATTCAACTAAAAAAACACTTGTTTAATGTTGATTCACTAATTATATGTGATTCAAAATAAAACACCAACAATTTTTGTGTTGATTCACTAGTTTAATTATATGATGTGTAATAATCCCATTTTTATTCACTTAGCTAAGTATGAGTCAAAATATAGAAACAAAAATAAACGCCCACTTCATTGTATGATTCACTATTCCAAAGTAATTTTTAAAAAACACACACACACATTATTCTTAATGGTACGCTATATATAACTATCATCTAATGATTCAAAACCCAATTGATAATGTCATAATGGATTAGTGAATTAATAAAGAACTATACGTAAACATGAAAAAAGAAGTGAATTTGACCTTTTCTTGTAGTTTGATGTCTTTTTGATCCATATTAATATGAATCATTAATATTCGATTGAAAAATAAAAGAATAATGAATGATTCATTAAATGATAGTTACGAGGATTAAAAATAATAAATGAAAAACAGGGATCCACTTTCGCCTAGTTAAGAAATTCACCAAAAAAAAAAATTATTAATTGCACTTGAATGATTCAATTACAATTCTACCCTTATGATAATAATTAACAATGTATGTATTTAATTAACATCTGAAGAATCAAATGGCTATTATTGCTTTTCAACCTTCTCAATCTAAAAATATTTTCAATGGAACCAAAACACACACATATATATATATATATATATATATATATATATATATATATATATATAGATATATGCACCGGAATGGGTCAACCCATTTTCCTTCCGCATGAACTTGGCACTTGTTTTGCATTACCACACCGTACCCTTTTAATAAGTAACAGAACATGTAATTTAATCGATTTATAGCCATGTGTGTAGGTGCATATAAAAGTTGGGTATATAGAAGATGAAGTGCGATTTTATCATTTGCAGCTTAACTAGGCGCTAAAAGTATAAACTGTTAATATCTTTCAAATACTTTGTAGATAAGATCTTCATGATCCTGACTTGTAACTTGATTAATTTTGATGTAATTTGATGAAAATTTACACAATTAAAGCTTATGGAACTTGTTTTCATATGGCGTCAAAGCACAAGGTGCTACGATCATACATTTCGTATTGCATTCTTGATAATTGAGCCTATGTGTGGCTGTTAGTCCGGTTATATTGATCGGCTAATTATTCTTTAATCAACTAGTAACAAATAGGTCGAGTTCTCGTCAATTGCGAATGATAATTCTTATGTTAATAATTATATTAATTGTACTATGGAGTCGAATATGTAGAATGTGCTTAATGATTCAATGTATATTGCGAGCTGAGATCATCCTGGTATGATGTTGATCAATACACCCTTTCCTGGCGGCAATTTCTTTTGCTGTAGATGTACAATTAAAATGACATCAGGGGCAAAGTTAAAGCTAAGATTCATAGATGGTCTTTTACCTAAACCTATTGTGATTCAGAACAATCGTCTAATTGTGATTAAATGGTGATGTGTCGGATCTTAAATTCAATAGTTGACTTTTTTGTAAAGAAATTTTCACGTTCATGTTCAAGTACCAAATACACTATTCTATGATAACAAAGCTCTTACACAAATAGCAGCAATTCCATGTCAGTTGTCACCATATAAGTACATAGCATCTGGATATAGATAGTCATATTACAAGAGAATGTATAAGATGATTTTCCACAAACTGCTTATTGACACTATCAGTAGCTTTAGGTCATTCCTGAAGGTCAGTATCGTTCCGTATGTATTATTGAATAACGAAAACCATATATATAATACATAAACCCTATTCAAATATTACTTGGGCTCTAACCCATACAAAAACCTCTTGGGCCTATAAAACATACGACTAACACTCCCTCACAGTTTGAGCGGGAGGACACCGGACACTCAAACTGGAACGAAATTCTTCAAATAAAGAGGATGATAAGCCTTTAGTGAAAATATCCGCCTACTAATAACATGAGAAAACATGAAAAACTCTAACTTGACCCGCAACAACCAAATCCCGAACAAAATAAATATCAATCTCTATGTGCTTCGTACATTGATGCTGAACCGGATTAGAAGATAAATAGACAGCACTGACATTGTCACAGTAGACAAGCGTAGTAGAAGACAATGAAGTATGCAGCTCACGTAGTAAATTCCGTAACTAACATGTCTCAGCAACCGCATTAGCAACACCGCGATACTAGGCCTCGACACTAGAACGAGAAAGCGTTGGTTGACGCTTCGAGGACCACGAGAGCAAGTTTTTGCCAAGAAAAACACAATAATCAGACATGGAGCGCCTAGTAGTTGGGCAACCCGCCCAATCTGCATCCGAGTAAGAAACATCAGGTCAAGCGAAAGTATTTCCTCATATAGAGACACACCTGCTGTATCGCATAAGAAATATCAGGTCAAGCGAAAGTAAGATACTGCAGAAACCTGCAAGACTCCTATATAATGTCGGGTCAGAAATCGGTGCGCCGTCATCCCCCAATTTAGACCCAGTATCAACAGGAGTCCGACTGGGGTTACAACCAATCATATGAGCCTTCTAAAGTATTTCCTCAGCATACTTGCGCTGAGACAAAAATATTCCAAAAGAGTCACGAGTACAGAGATGCCCAAAAAATAATTAAGAGATGCCGAATGTGCCATAGAAAACTCCTTGTGGAGAGAAGCAATAACCCGTTGTAACAAACTCTCAGAAGAAGCTGTGAGAACAATATCATTAACATAAAGTAATAAATAAGCAGTATCACTTCCCTGGCGGTATATAAATAAGGAGGAGTCACAACAACTATGAGTAAATCCAACCCGAAGCATAAAAGAAACAAAACGATAAAACCAAGCCCTTGGTGCCTGCTTGAGACCGTAAATTGATCTTTTTAATAAACAAACATAATATGGATGTTCAGAATCCCGAAAACCAAGAGGTTGATGCATGTAAATAGTCTCAGCTAAATCACCATGCAAAAAGGCATTCTTGACATCAAGTTGATGAACCGGCCAATGTCTAGAAGTAGCAAAACTAAGAACCGTCCGAATAGTACCAGGTTTAACAAACGGGCTAAAATTCTCATCAACCTCAACACCATTTATCTGTGTACTACCATTCGCCACAAGACGAGCTTTGTAACGACTAAGAGTACCATCTGCCAAATACTTATGACTAAATAACCACATACGTAGAACTATATCGGTATTCGCAGGTCGAGGCACAAGAATCCAAGTTTTGTTTTTAATAAGAGCATTATATTCATCACACATAACATTATGCCAATTAGAATCATTAAACACATTATTATAAGACTTGGGTAACGAGGAGACCGAAGACACATGATAATTAAAATGTTGAGTGGGATAATTAGTCCTGACACGAGAGCGTGTGACCATGGGATGAGTCGAAACCGGGTTTGGATTAACAAATGTAGTTGGTTATCTTCGAAAACGAAAACGTGGGTGAGATATTGGTTAGGTGGACTAGTGACAATGGTTGGAAGGGGGTGGTAATATGAGGCTTAGCTGGGAAAGGTGAACCAGTTGTAGGAGAACTAGACTCATCAGTGTGGATAGTAGGAGCATGCGTGTTAGGTTGAGGTTGAGGTGAAGTGGTAAGATATGTAGGTGGCTGTTTGATTATATTTGAGGTTACATGAGAGTTGTATTCCAAAAAATCATACGAGGGACTGACATTGGGTGTCATGGAACCAAATGAAAAAACTGTTTCATCAAAAGTAACATGACATGAAATGATGATTTTATTGGTGTTATGTTCTAGACAACGGTAGCCACAATGATTAGTAGTGATAAGGTTTTAAAATGTACCTTTTTGAGGGGTCGTTTAAGCCCTTAATTGATCACTTTTGTATCCGTTTTTACTTAATATCGTTCCTTTTCACTTTTTAGGTCTCTTGAAGGCAAATTGCTAGAATGGCACTTATTCGGACGAAAAGGCGCGAATATACGAAGGAAATGGCCAAAGTCAAGAATCGAGACACTCAAGTCTTTGAACCAAGGGACGGCGTCGGGTTATACTTGTGGCGCGTCGAACAAGCTTTGTTACGATACAATGGCCAAATTACTTATTTTAAAGTGACGGCATCGTGTTTTAAAGAGTAGGCGTCGCAACTCGACGGCCTAGATTTGATCCAGACGGCGCCGAGACTCAAGCGGCGGTGTCACGGACATAAGGTGACGCGTCACAATGATAACGTGGCCAAGACGAAACCCTAATAACGGCGACCCGGCGGCGTCACAAATTAAAGGGTGACGCCATCGCAGCTTGTAACCTTATATATAGAATCCAAATTTTTAGTTTTCGGTGTGTAGTTTTGTGGAGTAAAACCTAAACCGAACCAAGGTCGTCTTGTACATTATTTTAGGGTTTCATACCTATTTTACATCAAGATAAGTGTTTTACTTCATTAATTTAATTATGTCTTCAATTGATTGTGTGTATGCTTGCATGTTCCCCATGTCCGGCTAATTTACTTGTGTGTTTGCTTAGGTAATATGAAACTTAGTTATTGAATATTGATTGGTTGTCTCTTATCTAAATTGTGATTGACCTAGTATTGCGATAGGTCATTCGTTGTGTTGTTAATGCTTGATTAATCTTTGTTGAACCTTAGTTTATAATCACCTAGAGTAATTGTAGGCTATACATCCAAATAATACCTTAGAGTTAAAGTTTATAAATCCTAGAGATTTTGTAGTCATTAACCTTTGGTAGCTTCAAAGAGTTAGGGATAAACGCATACCCTACGACCTTAGAGACACAACGCGATTAAGAATAAGGACGTGACAATTCAACCATCAATAGGAGATAACTAGGGAGTAATAAAGCCTAAGCAAATACATTTTTAATCATCATACGAGCACACAATAATAGACATAGACTCACCTTAGTTAATCAGTTAATTAGATAAGTAGAAGTAATCGGTAGAAATACCAACCCCCAAATCCAAACCCCGAGATTCGTACCTTTCCATTTCCTAAAAAACATAAAAAGAAAAAAAACAAATCTTCCTCAACCCCAACCTTAGCGTAGTAACTTCTCACTAGCATTCCTATTCCCCTAGAAAACGATATCAATTCCTGTGGCTTACCCTAATACTACACTACAACGATTAGGTTCACTGCCTAGGGTGTTGAAAAACTTGCTCGACGAAAAGGAAGTTCCTTTGACCCCGAACGCGTTGTGTAAGCGTATCAAGTAGCATGGCCAAAAAATATGGAAGGTGTAGCGCGGGCTGCAAGTTTGTGGTCGGCATTAAGATGAGGGTAACAAAGCCACCCAAAAACATGTAAAAGGCTATAATCTGGTGTAATGCCAGTAAGGCGGGTCAATGGTACTTCATTGTCAATGGCACGTGATGGTAAGATATTCAATATGTAAACGGCCATGTTGAGGGCTTCAGTACAATAGTTGGGAGGGAGATGAGCTTGAAATACTAATGTCCGAATGAGATTATTAATGGTGCGAATCATCCTTTCGGATTTTCCATTTTATTGGGAAGTGGTGGACAAGAAAATCTAAACCGAATCCCATTGTCAGCAAATAATTTATGAAAGGAGTGGTTATCAAAGTCACCACCATGATCACACTGAAAAGACTTAATTTCATACTTAAATTGAGTTTTAACAAAATTACAAAACAACATAAATTTGGATAAAACATAAGATTTATTAACCAAAGGATAAAACCAAACAAAATGTAAATAATGGTCCAAAAATAAAACATAGTATCTAGAACCAGACATACTCGGAATTGGGAAGTCCACACATTCGAGTGAACAATGTCGAAACAAGATTGAACTAAAGTAGAACAACTATCAAACGAAATGTTGGGTTTAATGATTTGATGATACAAAACAATAAAGAATGAAACATCAAGGACTTAAAGTGTGTGATGGATCTAAACAACTTTTCACTTTGATCCTCTCAATGTTATAAGATGTCGATATGGTTTGAATTATTCTTATGGTTTATTCAAACATGGAAATCGGTTTAAGTTCATGCCCTAATCGTGTGTGCTAAAGAAGCGACTTTGGAGGGTGTGAATTTGGTTTTAGGTTTTCTTACTAACCCATGCGCATGTACTTCCGGTTGGTATATTCTTACAAACCTTATGCATGTTCAATATTTGATGATACTATATTAAAATTGATAGTAGTTTCATCATGGGTCGGTGATTTGTTTACTTGATGGATCTAAACACACCTTGTGTTAGTGAATGAATTATTTAACACAAAGCTCCAATATTATTAAGAAATAATACGAGTGATCTTGCTTATCACTAGGGTTACACCTTGAAGCTTATATGAATAATTCGTACTCTAAACAATGACCTAGGATCTCCTTTTATAGCACAAGGAGTCCTTTACAAGATAAGTATAATGCTAACAATATAGAATATACACAAGATCTTTTCTATACTTATCAATATACGTCTACATAACAATTATCCTAATAGCAGTGGTAATATGTATACTGGCAGTGGTAATGAGTTTCCACTGCTAGTGTAATCTTTAGCAGTGTCTTCCACAAGACTATCAGTGGTAACTGTTAGTATTATTCCCAACAATCCTCCCCTAAACTTATGATTTCTCTGCAAATCAATAAGTTTCTTCAATCTGCATCTTCTGTAAGGATTTGGGGAATTCTTTCAAACACTTCTCTTTTCTTTAAATCCTGAATAACTCTTGAACATTGATCTTGAAGCCTATGTAACAATGCTCGACCTTCTCATTATCTTCATGAACTCTTATTGTTGAACACAACATCACAAAGAGAGTTCCACTCGAGTGGGTATTCTTTCTCAAGAAACATGAATGCATCCACTCCATCCATTGTAGAAACATGATGAACTTCACATGAATCATAGTAAGTCCATTTAGTACCAGGACATGAACATGCAAATTTCCATAAATCATCATTAGCATCTGGTTCATAGAGCCTTCTTAGATTAACCCATAACTGCATATCCTTCATATCTTTAAGATCTTCAGCATCAAACCTTTCTTGAACTAATCTCCACAATGTGTCAAGATCATCTCTGTCACATGCTTTGATAAGTTCTTCAAACTGAATAAATGATGAAGTTTCACCACCTAGCCTTGTAATCTTCCATGTTGGAGCAAAATTGCTAGCAGTGTATACTTCCCAATCAATGATAGGATGTCCGACTTGCAAGTGGTTCGGATAAAATCTTCTTCTTCAATCGTGATCATTCCACCATCTGTTCTTCAAGAAACTTCTCGATTGAACTTCTTGTTCTTCAACAAACTTTGTCTTTTTATGTGTCCGAGTTCACTATCTTTGGCCTTTCTCTTGATTAGGATACCTTCTTTCTTCTTCTTCGAGTTCATTGGAATAAAATCTTGGTCTTGTCTTTTAACTCTATAGTAGATACCTTCAACTTTATCATCGTGCATTCCTTTGAATTGATGTCTTTTCCACCACCAACACCGCAACAATAATCTTTCATCATTGAAATCACTTGTGCCTTGATTGGTTGTCTTGGTTTCTTTTGACCCTTCTGATCAAACAATAGCATCTTGAAGTGCTTGATTATTCTTCATCTCGAATGAAACCTTTAACCGAGCAGTTCTTTGTTCTTCGCTTAAAGTCTTATCTCGCAACTAGGTCAATTGCCTTCTTCTTGACTAATGGATCATTAGCAATCAAGAATTCAATCTCTTCTTCCAGAGGTGCATAGTCGAACTCGAGTATTTTCTCTGAATATTGTAGGTGGAATAAAGGAAAATGGATTTACATCCATTGGATCGATGGTGTCCATTCTTGACCTTTTAGCCTCCATGAAGTCTCGCAATCTCTATCTCCTCCAGTCTTTTCTTATTAGCAACTTGATCTTCATTAATCTTTCTAGCAACCTCTCGCATCATGAGCAATTTGAGCTTGTTCTTTCTTTGAAATCTTCCTTCTTGTTTGCTCTTTGCTCGCATAACTTATTTTCCTTTCTTCTTCTTGATTTCTTCCTCTCAGTGGTAATAGCTTGATCAAGATTGGTAACTTCTTCTACAGGTGGGAATGAAATCGATGGTTGCGATCGAAAATTTCTTGCTCTAGTTGTTGTTGAGGAACTTCTTGAGTATCGCCTTCCTCAAGACCTTTACTTGAAACACCTTCATCTCCAAAGTCAATTCTCCTCCCTTGGTTTCAAAGATCTGCTTTCCTCCCCTGCTTGGGAGAATTTCCCAAATCTTTAATGAAATCTTCTGAATCACCATTATCGGTGAGGATGGAGATGATATCACAATCTTTGCGCTTTTCCTTTGCTTCAACCCCGCAACTCTTCCTTCAAGGTCTGAATCTCGTCTTTCAAATGTGTAATATCCTTGGCATGTTGCTCATTTACTTGTGCCAAGTCTTTTTCCGTAGATTCAACCCGCTTTGCTAATTTGGTACAAAGTTCCATCAAATCCATTTGTTGCCCATCGCCTCAACACTTCCAACCGCGTGACTGTTGGGAGAGGTGAATCATAGAGCATTGGCTCGATTCCTCCCTAGTTGGACTAGAGTGAAGCTCGGAACCACCACCGCTTGTGCCTAAACCAAAAGGATCGTGTACATGGTGTGTTGTAATGGGAGGAGTTGGTCGTTTTTGCCTCCTCTCATAGGTGTGAGAAATCGGTGGAGTGTAATCAATGTTTGGAACAGTGATTATGGGTAGTTTTGTACTTATGAAATCTTTGCAAGCATTTGAGGAAAAGAGGTGTAATAATCCTATTGCCATCTTTGTTCATGTTTTGAAAAACTTTAGGCTTAAGGCAACGGATTTTATAAACTCTTGTATGGGGTTGCGCTTGAAATTCATTTAACATCGCTTGCACAAACCTTGGATACATCAAAACTTTGTTGAACTCTTTACATTGCCTTTCATACTTGTAAAATATATTTTGACCAATTAAAATCCTTATCGAGAGCTAGACAAACCAAAGGGTAAGCCATTGTTGAACCGAATTGCTCATAAGAAGTTTTCTTAGGACTTAGGAAATGTAAAAGAGTATGTATTAAAAATCTCCAATGAGGACGAAACCACTCTTTTGAAAGTAGCCTTTTGTCGGTGGTATCATACCCCATGGAAGCAAGATGTGTATGAATTTCGGCATAGGTAATGTGATGATACCATTGAGATCATCCAATTGGAGAATTCTCCTCAAGGATGCCTCAAGAACATCAATAGTTACCCCATCCACAGTGGCTCTAAGAGCATCCATCGCTTCATGTGTATCTCTATTTTCAATGGTTATGGACTGAACAAAAGTCCAAAACTGCTTGATTTGAGAGATATAGATTGTGGGATTAAGAAGTAAAGCATACCTTATATGGGTAGTATTTAGAAAGTCCACAACTGATGAAAAACAGGCCACTCTTCTCGCTTGACTTTTCCAAGTAGGCCACTTGGTTGTGCTCATCTCAAAAGTGATAGGTGCCATAGAATCTTTGATGAAAAATATATTATGTCAAGATGAATTGTATAAAGAACTCGCCAATTGAGAGAGAAAGATATATAGTGGTAGGGTTTAAGAGTTTTGCATGAAAGAAAGATTATCTAAGGAAAAGATTTATCTTTAGAGGATAAATAGCAATTAGGAAAGTAGATAATCTTCTAAAAATTTACCCTATATATATGGAAAGCAATATATATATATATCAACGGCTAGTAAAAAATTAACGCTGTTAAAAATTTATTATTGACAACAGCTTGTAACGGCTAGATCAACAATGGTAAAATAACACTATCGGGGAAACCGTGAACTAGCAAAGGGTAATTTTTCACAAAATTTTCAAAGAGCAAAGGTAAAGAAAACATATGAAAATTGGATCGCTTTATCATAGTTTTTAGCAAACTACCAGCTATCAACGGATTTGATATGTCTTTACCATGAGCCGCTTGCTATGGACTAGCCAACTCTTAATCATAAAGAATATGGTGAGTTGATAACCATATAGTTTTTGGTAAACTATCAACCATAAACGGATTTGTCAAGTCTTTACCAAGAGTCGCTTGCTCGGACTAGTTGATTCTTATGTGGATTAGACATGGTGAATCAATAACCATTTGTTGTGTGTCTCAGTTACACACCTTTTAAGATCAACTCCCATCTTTGCTGCATAAAGGTTAAACAGAAATACAAGCAAATATATACAAACTTATACAACAATTTTAGTACCCAAAAACTTCTTCTCAACACCAAAGACCATTAGACACAAAAGGTTTATGGATTTAGCATTCCAATACCTGTTACCAAGTACTGAAATCTACCTACATCAAGTCCTTTTGTTAATAAATCAAGATAGTTGTCATCAAGATGGATTTTGACAACTTGGATTAGCCTTTTCTCATAACAATCTCTTATAAAATGGTGTCTAATTTCAATATGTTTAGTCTTTGTGTGTTGAATCGATTCTTAATAATGCAAATGGTACCGCTATTGTCAATATGGATGATGGTATTCATGAAATTGTACCCATAGTCCAAAAGTTGATTCTCAAGCCATAGAACTTGAGCACAACAACTTGCAAGCAGCCCACATACTCGCCTCGCTTGATGAATTTGCCACCATTGTTTGTTTCTTGCACCGCCATGACACCAATCTATTGCCAAGAAATTGGCATCCACCGTAGTAGATTTTCTATCCAAACTAGCACCAAAGATAATCACTATCCGAGTAAGTAACCGCCTAGAGGTGATTCTCTAGGTACCATAATCCCGTATGGGAAATGCTTTAAGATATCTCAAAATCTTCTTCACAGCAGCAAGTGTGAGAACTCGGGAGTGACTCAAACCTTGCACAAGCACATATCGCAAACATAATATCTGGTCTAGATGATGTAAGATACATCAAAGAACCAATCATAGACTCGTACATGTGCACATCAACCGCTTCACCACTATTTTCCTTCAAAAGTTGATGTGTAGTCTTGTCTCAGGGTGCCGGATGACTTTGCATCGTAGAACTTGAACTTCCTTAGTATCTCACCACATATTTATCTTGATTGATGAAAATACCATCCGCCTTTGTTGTACTTGAAGTCCCAAAAGAATGTGAGTTCACCCATAGAACTCATCTTGAATTCTTCCTTCATTAGCTTCTCAAATTCTTTGCACATCTCTGTCTTTGTAGATCCAAAATGATATCATCAACATATACTTGAACTAACAAGATATCATTCTTGTCTTTCTTGATGAACAAAGTCTCGATCTACTCGCCTCTATGAAACCCATTATCAAGAAGATAAGTAGTCAAGGTCTCATACCATTTTCTTGGTGCCCGATGCAAGCCATACAAAGCTTTAACCACCATGTATACTTTGTTTGGATATTCGTGGTCCTCAAAGCCCGGAGGTTGTGAAACATATACCTCCTCATCAATCGCCCATATAGAAAAGCACTCTTTACATCCATTTGATAGACTTTAAAGCCCATAAAGGATGCATAGGCTAAGAACAACTGATTGCTTCAATTCTGCAACTGGGCAAACACTTCTTCATAGTCAATACCTCCTCCCGAGTGTATCCTTGAGCCACAAGCCTAGCTTTGTTCCCGATAACAATTCCTCTTTCATCCTTCTTGTTTCGAACACCCATTTAGTACCTATTACCTTCTTGCCAGAAGGTAAATCACAAAGCACCCAAACCTTTTGAAGCTTAAACTAGAGCAAATCTTCTTGCATTGCTTCCACCCAACTTTCATCTTCAAGTGTCTTGTATACATTCTTTGGCTCCATTTGTGACAGAAAACACATGAAAAGACATTCATTTTTGCCTTCATGATTTTTAGATTTATTGATTTCACTAATAAATCCATGAATATCAGGGAATTTTGTTTGTCTTCTAGTCTTCATAGGTGAATGGACATCCCCAATCACATTTTCAAGAGGATGTGATTTATGAATCAAGTATGGGAGTCCGAGGAACCGCAATCTCACTTGGCATATTTGAGATTTCAACATCATTGGCTTGAGCTTCCTCTATAATCGAGTTGTAATTTCCACTTCGTGTTGCGTTGGAAACTTCGCCTAGCAATGGAATCAATTTCCACCGCTTTCGTGATTTTCGTGTTCATGTTGCTATCTCCTTCCTTTCCGTAATCATTAGAAGGTTGAGCATCTCCGCCTTTGGAATATCATCATTATCTCGCATAGTCCCAAAGTGGCAAACCGAATTCATCTTGATCATCTACTTGATCCTTGCTTGGTTCATCATCATCAAGAAACTCTTCGAACTCGCAAAATCATAAGTAGATGTACCTATAGAGATAGGTACATAATTCATAGTATGGGTTAGAGTATCAAGATCAAACAACTTTTCTCGACCAGCCTTTGACATTCACTTTGTTTTCCAGAACTCAACATGCGATTCTCTTCAATCTTTTGGGTTCTTAAGTTGAATACTCTAAAAGCTTTACTAACCATGGAATACCCAACAAAATACCCTTCATCGACTTTTCTTCAAATTTGCCCGGATAATCTATGGTATTGAGAATAGATACATGACATCCAAATGGTCTCATGAAGTCTAGGATAGGAGGTCTACCTCTAAATAACTCATAAGGTGTCTTGTTCTTTGCTTTCACTACTAAAACCCTGTTTGCACATAACATGCAAGGTTAATCGCTCGCCCAAAAGTGATTGGCAATTTTGAATCGCCAACATGGTTCTAGCAACCTCTATAAGTGTCCTGCTTTCTCCTCTCAAGAACACCATTTTGTTGAGGAGTTCTAGCAACACTAAATTCTCTTTAATACCTTTATCTCTCAAAAATCATCCATAACTCTATTCTTAAATTTTGTCCCATTGTCACACCTAATGATTTTAACTTTCATATCATATTGGTTTTCAACTTCGTGATGAAGATCTTAAGGATGCCGCTTGTTTCATCCTTAGTCCTTAGAAAGAAAACCCATGTAAACTCGCTAAAATCGTCAACACAACAAGACAATACTTATTAAGATTTAAGTCGCTCACGATGTAGGACCAAACAAGTCCATATGTAACATGTGAAGTGGGTGAGCAATAGAGTTAACCAACTTTGACCTGCAAGAAGCTCTGTGTTGTTTGCCTTTGAGACAAGCCACATAGTTTTATCATTTTCAAATCTTTTCTTGAGGTAAGCCTCTTACCAAACCATCTTTGACAATCTTATTAATGGTTTTGAAATTAACATGACCAAGTCTTCTATGCCATAACATGGATTCATCCATCGTGGCCTTTGCAAGCAAGCAAGCATAATCATCTTTAGCAACAATGTTGTTCATATCAAAGCTATATAAGTTGCCTTTTCTAGGAATCTTAAGAAGAATCGACTTTCATCGACATCTTAAAATCCTTAGAGAGAACAAAGCACATATCTTTAGTAAAAGAACATTGTTTTTCTTGTCACACATTTGTGACACACTAAAAGATTATACTTAAGCTCTTTTACATAGTACACATGTGTTCAAAGTCCAAGTTACCGCTTTGATGACCCTTTACCAACAACTTTTCCATTAACTCCACCTCCAAAGTCGACATACCGTCCATCATAGTGTTCAAAATCGAGAGATAGGACTTGTTGCCACCATGTGCCTTGAACATCCACTATCCGTAGCCTTGATCCGATCTTTTGTCCTTGGATGTTCCCGCACATATAAGTAAGGAGTTAGTTTCCTTTGGGACCCAAGCCATGATTGACTTGGATCCGCCTCGTGTATCAGTATAGTTAAATCTATCAAAGGTCATTGATACACCATTGGGATTGGTTGTAGAGGTAATTCCTTTAGGTTTCCATTCCCAACGTGCCGAGGCCTTCACAACATTTCCCATGTTACCCTAGTCTTGTTTACAACCCTTGCAGTGGAACTTTTGATTGAGCAAAGGTAATCGCTAGTTTAGATTTTGGTACCCACTGTTGGTTATAGTTAACCCTTTTATCGAAAAGACCTTTTCCTTGTTTGTGCAGATTTTGCAAAAGTTGTTTTGAGTTTTGCACTTGTAACAGGTGATTTAGGGTGAGCAGTGTTAACAGTTTTAGCAGTGGCAAAAGTTTTAAGACCACTTCTTAGTTGAACTGCTCTTGGGACCATTTTGTTGTATGAATTAGGGTGTATTTTGTTTTGAAACTTGTTTGACTCCACCCTTTTATTCCCATGGACTTCCCTTCTCCCAACATGATAGTCACAATTAGCATGTAAATGATTAAAGCTACCACAGATATAACATGCTTTATTGTACATCACAAAATCACTACCTAGTTGTTGAGATTTTACATGATTCCAACTCCTCCGTTACCCCTAGGAGTCGATGACTTGTTTCTATACATCTCAAAGATACCTTACAGCTTGATCTAGGCTTATTAACTTGTTTCCTAGGTTCCTCCGTAATAGTATTAACAACTTTTGGGATAGAAGCCTCTACATTCTTTTTAACATTCTCATCTACAACAGATGAGTCACTTGCACTTTCAAAACATCGATTCATGCTTAACCTCTTCCTCACTTTTCACAAATTTGGGAGGACCATATTCACGAATAGGTTCCCGAAAATCTTCTAGGCCTGTATGAGCTAAATCTATGCCGAGAGTGATGGAACACCCTTAGTGGTGGAGGAACAATATTGTATCCCATACCGCACTTAACTTTACTAGTAATTTGAGCATTCCAAATTTTATCAATTGACTTAGACCGATAATAACATGTGTCAACAAATAAATTGACATTCTCATTTATCTTTTAAGTTTTTCAAACTCTTCTTTAATGCCTCATTCATCGTTGTCTTATGATCTATCTCTTCTAAGAATAATCATATCATCATTATATTTTGACTCATTTGCTCTATAATGCTCTAGTTGTTTTTCTAATACAACTATGCCTCTTCTAAGGTTTGACACAAGATAATTAGCAAAGAAACAACTCGTTCTTTGGTTTTCAAAAGATTCATTAAGCCTTTCACATTCTCTAGAAGCCCTACATGTTTTAGAACAACTTTCAAAGTTTTGTACCTCAGAGTCAGAGAAAGCCATGAGAGCATGTTCTGTAGACACAAGAGCAGCATCTGAAGGTTGTTCCTCTTGTCCATCAGCCATGAAACTCCAATCATAGCTCACACCATCAATAGCCAACATTGCCTTTGGTTCTTCCACAATTGGTTCTTTCTTTTGCTTGTACCAAGTAGACCTTTTGTCCTGGTTCCTTGGTCTTCTGCATTCTCTAGCAAAATGCCCCAACTTGTGACAATTGAAACACTCTACTTTCTTTTTATCGAACCCTGCAGTTTCACCACCATTGATGTGAATTGGCTTGCCGCCTTCTTGTAGAATTTCCTAGCCCTCATGCTAAGAAGAGCTATTTGCCATTTTATGTCCATCTCCTCCAAGTCATCTTCATCAATTTGCTCTATGTCTTCATGAGTTAATATAGAGCCATTAACTTGAGTGGAGATAAAAGCATAAAAGGTAGGATCTCCAATACCAAAGAACCTTCTTCTTTGAACCTCGCAGTGGTAACACTAGCATTACCAAAGGGAAACAGAGAACCAAAGAAGTGGCAAAATCATCATCATTGTCATCTTCGAATCATCACCGCCAACAGAGGTTGACAACAATGCCAGTCGCTAGAGCTTGTACCAAGTTTCCGCCTTCTTCAATCTTTGTTCAATGAGTTTGAAGTTATTGTAAAGATCATTGAGCTTCATAGTTTCAATCTCGGTTTATTTTCCTAGATCGTAACATTTGTATGAAACTCGAAGGCAAACTTCTTAGAAACTTCAAATTGAGGTCTTCCTTTTCTACCTCAATGCCAAACACAATCGGCCAGTGACAATCTTCCGAGTTTGGTGAAGATGTCGTCAAGTGAGTCATTGCTTGAAGCAGAGAAGTTTTCATAACTTTGCTTCAACAATGTCTTTTGTGTCTTCTTTGTAGCATCATTGCCACCAAACACCGAAAGCGATCTCTTCAAAAGTTCTTTTGTTGTCTTGTACTTGCCGAAAGCAATGATCCGTCTTTAGGAAGAGTCATTAGTAACAAACTTCGGCCTTCGTGTCATTCTTCTTCTTTGCTCTTTCATCATTAGTCTCGTGTACATAAATTGTTACAACTTCGTGTCACCAACTTTCTCGCCTTCATAATGCACTTAAAGGAATCACCGCTAAGATGATCTCCCATAGAGCATAGTCTTGTATGAGAAAGTATTGCTCAATCATTATCCTCCACATCTCAAACTCATTAAGTTTGAGCTTAGGAAGCCTTGGAGCGAGTTGACCGGGTTGTTTTCCATCTCCATTGAATTGAGTGAGTAGGTTAAGCTTATTCCTTGGATCTTCTAAATCAAAATATCGTAACCTTCGCCTCGATACCACTTGATGGATCTAAACACACACCTTGTGTTAGTGATATTTTGAATTATATTAATAAGCACGCGAATATACTTAGTAATACTTAGAAGATGGATTGTATGATGTAATGTAAGTGAAACAGCTTTAACACAAAGCTCCAATATTATTAAGAAATAATACGAGTGATCTTGCTTATCACTAGGGTTACACCTTTAAGCTTACGTGAGTAATTCGTACTCTAAACAATGACCTAGGATCTCCTTTTATAGCACAAGGAGTCCTTTACAAGATAAGTATAATCCTAACAATATAGAATATACACAAGATCTTTTCTATACTTATCAATATACGCCTACATAACAATTATCCTAATAGCAAGTGGTAATATGTATATCGGCAAGTGGTAATGAGTTTCCACCGCTAGTGTAATCTTTAGCGTTGTCTTCCACAAGACTATCGCTGGTAATCATAGTATTTATTCCCAACAAGCAAAGTCTCGGTATTAAAAGCATGTGGCAAAGTAGTTTCATGACCCGCGGGACCTACCCTACTTGGTTGACCAGTTTAACCATTTTGAACCTGTTGACCAACCTGAACTGTATAACCTTGCTAACCATTCTGAACCTGATGAACCACATTTCTAAACTGACCTGTCACCTGATGACCTATCTGACCATTCCGAATTTGATAACTTGGCTGACCCCCGTGAGGTCTAAACGAAGATCCAAACTGACCTGTCACCTGATGGCCTATTTGACCAAATGAATGCCCATGCGTATTGTATAAAGGTTGGGCCAAAGGTAACTGGGTTGGGAAACCAAGTGGGCTATTGCTCAACGCATAAGTTTGGTTTGGACTTGGTAACTGATTAGATGTATGCAAGGCAATTGGTGAATAGTTGTTATTAGCATTTGACATAGAAACGTTCCCAACAGTGGGTGCAACAACATTAGTTCCTTGAATCCCAAGTTTAGCCAATAAGCTTTGTAGAGTTTGCATATCGGAGGGCATCAAAACATGAGATGATAAATTATTCAAGCGAGTAGTACTACCATGCATACCATTATGTAAAAACTTACAAGCAGAACGAAAAACACGCACCTTTATTAAAGTTGAAGCATGGTTTATTTACCTTATCCGTAGTTGAACGCTTTACATTAGAACCCGGGTTAGCCAACAAAACCATAGGTGATGATGAAGTAGAATCTATGTATGTCGCTTGTACGTGTAAGTTCAACTCATCTCCTCCGTGGTAAGCATAGAACGAACCGTTTTGAGGTCCAAGAAAGGCTCACGATGAGCAATGATGGTTGACACTCTCATATTTATCGGGCAATCCTTCTAGTGCAAACATAACCACATCATCATTACTAATTGGTAAACCAAGTCCCACCAAAATAGTAGCAATAAATTAGATCTTTTAAAAGTAAGCATCAATAGATAAATCATCGAGCTTCAAGTTGCGTAGCTCTTCCTTCAAAGCTATAGAACGGGTATGTATATTATCTTGAAAGATATCGACAAGGATTTCCCAAGCTTCCTTAGCCAATTGAGGCTTGTCAACAACAAGAAATTGTTGAAGAGTTTTGGACAACGTGATGAAAATCCAAGATAGAATGATGGTATCGATCTTTAACCACTCAACATCAAGAGGTGGTACAGTGCTTGAAGACGCATCATTAACTCTCTTGGGCACAATATGATCCAAAAGTTCATAGCCCTTGCAAAGATTATGAAAGGAGTAAACCCAAGAGGAGTAGTTCATCTCCTCGACATCCAACTTGACGGGAATTAGGTTGGTGACATGGTGATTGTCATGAGTTTATCTGAGAGTAGAATGGCGGGTTGGGGAGGTGGAATATCACAAGCTATGATGTGATTGGGATTGTAGCAGTGAGAGTGATGAAACTAGGGTTTCTATTGAGAAGGCATACATGAGGTTAGGGTTTAGTAGGATAGGTTTATAGCACAATATGCATGCAAACTAAACAATGACTACAAGAAAAGAAAACCAAACTAGGCGACTGGAAACTTCTCTACAAAAAATCAAAACCAAACAACTAAACATGTCGACTATAAATCAAAACCAAACAACTAAACTTGTCGAATGATATAAATATAAACCAACGATCGACCTTACAACTAAACCTATCGAGTGGTTATACCAACAAACCAACGATCGACACTGACAAAGAAGGAGAAAATTGCAGCGAAAAAAAAACGTGTTTAGGTTTTAAAGACTCGTGATACCATGAAGGTAAGTATTGTTCCATATGTATTATTGAATAACCAAAACCATATATATAATACATAAACCCTATCCAAATACTACTTGGGCTCTAACCCATACAAAAACCTCTTGGCCATGAAACATATGACTAACAATTCCTTGCATTCATTTTTGGTTTGCATATTATAGGTTTTTGATAACGCTACACGCGTCGTTCGGGGTCAAAGGAACTTCCTTTTCTTCGAGCAAGTTTTATAACACCCTAGGCAGTGAACCTAATCGTTGTAGTGTAGTAATTAGGGTAAGCCACGGTATTGATATCGCTCTCTGGGGAATAGGAATGCTAGTAGGGAGTTACTACGCTAAGGTTAAGGTTGATGAAGATTATTTTTATCTTTTATATTTTATGAAAATGGAAAAGTACGAATCTCGGTATTGGATTTGGGGGTTGGTATTTCACCGATTACTCTACTATTATTTAATTATCTAAACTAAGGTTGTGGAGTCTATGTCTAATTAATGTGTGCTCGTATGATAGTTTAAAGATGTGTTTACTTAGTTTGTATTACTCCTTAATTATCTCCTATTGATGGTTGAGTGTCACGCCTTATTCCTAGTTGCGTTGTGTTTCTAAAGTTGTAGGGTATGCTTTCTCCCTAACTCTTTGAACTTACCAAAGGGTCTTGTCTACAAATCCACGTAGAGATTATAGACTCCTACTCTAAGGCACTCTTCGGATGTTTTAGACTACAATCACTCGTGTAATCATACTCTAGGGTTCACAAAGATGAATCAAGCATTAAGTACACAACGAATGACCTATCGCATTACTAGATCATTAATCAACTAAGATAAGAAACAACCAATCAATATTTAATAATTAAGTTTCATACTTCCTAAGCAAACACACAAATAAATTAGCGGGACATGGAGAACATGCAAGCATACACACAAATAATCAAAGACATAATTGAATTAATGAAGCAAAGACTTATCTTGGTGTAAGATAGGTTAAAACCCTAAAATACTGTACAAGACACCTTAGGTTCGGTTTTAGGTTTTACTCCAAAGACTCTCCACACAAAGACCGAAAAATTCGGATTCTATATATAAGATTACAATTGCGACGGCGCCACCTTATGTTTAGTGACGCCGTGTCGCCGCCATTAGGGTTTCGTCTTGGCCACGTTAACCTTGCGACGGCGTCACCTTATGTCCGTGACGCCGTCCTCTTCTTCCGACGCCGTCTCGGATCGCATCTAGGCCGTTCGAGTAGCGACGGCCTACTCTTTCACACTAGACGCCGCCTCTTGAAAACACGAGTTTTGAGTTCGACCGTCACAACAATTCTCCGACGGCGTCGACATAGAACCCGACGCCGCCGCCTTCTACATTCAATGATCGTGAGTGTCTCGATTTCGACTTTGGCCATTTTCTTCATATATTCGCGCTTTCTCGTCCAAATAAGTGTCATTCCAAAGATTTTGCCTTCACGAGACCTAAAAGTGAAAAGGAACGATATTAAGCAATAACGGATACAAAAGTGATCAAATAAGGACTTAAACGACCCTCAAAATGGTACCTTTTAAAACCTTATCAAATATCCCTACACTTGTTATTTGCTTGTCCTCAAGCAAATGTGCTTTTAGCCAATTAATTTGTAAGTTAGGGGTCATTCAAAGATTAATTCAAAACGGTCCACAACACATATAAGCCCCGCAAAAGTCATAACAAGCACGGAAATTACATACTAGCACCTCACATGGGGTGTTTGGATACTCACATCTCTCTCAGGTGTATATGAAATATAACAAAATAGGAAATGGAAGATAAACACTCATTAACCGGTCCTAGTACATAGATTACCATAGGCTTGAGAATAGATCAAACCTCCATCGCTTTGGCGTAAGCACCTAGGAAAGACTATCAAAGAGGTCTTTAAAGGGTTGTAATGTTAGGCTTACGGTAGGAAATAAGGGTTTGGTGGGATAGGCTATTTAGTGGTGGTAAGTCAAAAATCTTTATGTTAATCAGATATGAAGAATGGCGTTGCTAAGCCAAGACTTGACACTTCTAAACTCTAGATAACCTAAATAAACAAACATAAATTAAAAGATAGATGTAGGATGGTAGCCCGTATGTTTTTTTTTTTTTTTTTTTTTTTTTTTTTCACTCTAATTTTTTTTTTTTTTCTTTTCTATTTTTTTTCGATTTTTTTTTTTTTTTTTTTTTTTTATCATACACTTTTACTCTACCATCCTCTACGATAACATCAAAATACTAGGATTTACAGCATATCCCTACACTTGAGTTTTATTACTCTAACACTAATTTGACCCGAATTGAAAAGATCAAAATACTTGGGGTACATTATTACGCAAACAAAGGGAATTTGAATTTAACGTTCCCTTCCCGTCATTTCATAAACTTTAACTTTTCCCATGAATCCCAATCATCCCAAAACTGTATACAAAGGATATGACTCGACTTAGCAACTTATGCAAGCAACTAGATAATTGAACTAAGGGTTTGGGGTGATAACAAATAATTGCACTAAAAGTGAGTGCATAAGGGTTAGGCTAAGGCGATTTGGGTGTATATTTGGGGTGGGGTGTAAACAATGTTTTCATTGATATTCGGAAAACCGAAATATCACGAGAACCGCGAAAAGGATAGGCTCGAGGGGTTAACTAGGGGTATCGTGTACTAAAGATGAGTACAACGCAGGGGTGTGGGGAATTACTCAACCGATGTGGAAGAAGTAATTATATTACAGGTATCAAACAAGGGTTTATCCTAATGCCTCTTATCATTTAGTTATTCCTAACTACACAAGTGTAGTCTCACTTGCGATCTCGGAATGCATCACAAAACAAGTTCTAGAATCTATTATACTACCGGTTCACACTCTAAGCATTAAAGATGAATGCTTTAATTCCTACTAATCTAAGGGCGATCCTCACATTTTGGGTGGAATTTGGGTGGTAAAGGGTTTTTGTGCTAGTCATATAACTTCCTATCCATGAGACGCTTTTGTTAAGACTAATGGCCCACTCTTATATGTCATGAAAAATTTTAAATTTGGTGCCAAAATTACCCTAACCGACATTTCTCATGGTTTATTACACAATCACAATTGGACAAAGCAAATAGTCAAGGATAAGCATAGTTTCAAAGTTCCGCTTTATTTTCCTCCCTACACTTAAACCGAACATTGTCCCCAATGTTCCCGAAAGTATCAAAGTTATGATAAAAGAAGGTAATTAAAACGAAAGAAACTAATACTCCCGATTAGCTCGGTAGGATCCGTGTAAAGTGGTGGTTAAATTCTTTTCAAGAAGAATTATTGCGTGAAAAGCTCCTTCCAATCTTTTGTAACTTCTTCTTGACAAACTAAACCCGCACACTTGAAGAAAACAAACGAAACCTTCGCGTAAAATCGGCGGTAATAATATATATAAGACTCGATTTAAACTAGGATATAATGCTTGTGGAATGGATGTTTACTGAATTTCTAAGAAAATTAAGACCGAAAATTCCAAAATTTATAAGTAGCTCGAAAACGAGAAAAAGTAATCGACGTTTTACTCCTTCCGACGCCGTCAGTTGCAATCTCGACGCCAAAGTTATCCCGACAAAAACCGGTCTCACGATTTTCGGAAAAATTTCGGAAAATTTACATCTTTAGAATCTGGAAAAATTTCGCAAAACATCCATTATGACTCGATACAAGCATTTGACTCGAACAAACAAACATATATATCTTTTAGTTAATTGTTATTCTCATGTTTACGTTTCTTTTGAAAACGTGTGTAATCCTCCCTACACTTATCCCTTATGTAAAATACCTTTATATGCAATTAAGACGGTTAAAAACAAAATAAAGCATTTTACAAATTTAAACATGAGGATAAACAATTAATAAAAGATATATGACACTAACAAGCAAACAATTAAGCATGGGTTGCCTCCCACGAAGCGCTTTTCTTTATTTAAGAGTCTTGTAGCTAGACTCATAGTCGTGCTCCTACGTTTTCTCACCATCGCCTCTTGACTCTTTGTTTTCCTTCATCGAAAGGGTGTAGACGCTTTATGCTTACCGTGGATTCCTTGCCAATGTCAAATTATGGCTACGGTTTTATCTTTTAAATTGGTCTCCTTAATCGTGAAAGGCCCAAACCATCTTGGTTTGCTTCTTCCTCGTAATGCCCTTATCCGAGACCCGTACAAGAGCACTTTTTCTCCCTTTATAAATTCCTTAGGGTCCTTTTGTACCTTAGGTAATGAGGTAGGATTGCTTCTTAGCTTTTATCGTGTTTCCATAATGTCGCATACAATCCTTGAACCATAAAGTCTCTAAGCCCTTTTTCCCGCCATTCTTCTTCTTCTTAACATTGTTATCCGGGCTTTTCGATTTCCACCAAGAATCATCTCCATGATCTTAAGAGGATATCGTGGGACGATGGGTATTCTAGCGCACCCTTTCCGCTTTTGAGTATCATGATGCCTTCTCCACATTTAATGGTTGCCTTGGCGGTGGCCGTGAATGGCGTCCCAAGAATGAGAGGTACGTTTTCATCTTCCTCAACATCAATGATCACGAAATCCATCGGATAAACGATGTTAGCTACTTCAATTAGAACATCAACAATGATTCCCACGGATGGACATAAGTATGATTAGCTAGGAAAGTCTAAGGTCGGTTTTTTGGTTTCTCATTAGTTAGCTTATTATAGATTGACAATGGCATTATGTTCACATCGGTCCCTTGATCGGCCAAGGCATTTATATTGTCCATGTCACCGATACTAACCGGTATCACGAAATTCCACGTGGTGTTTCGCTTTCTTGTTAACGGTTTTTATGACCAACTCATACAGAGGTTCCATAGGTAAAGCATCGTATTCTTCTTCCGTCATCTTTACTTCAAGAGCATCCCTAAGAACTTCATTGTACCTAAAGTTGTTTACTTGGTTTGCAATGGTTTTCTTGTTAATTTCATGCTTAAGGTAGTACTCAATGGTCTCGTGTTCATCATTAGGCATGGACTCATCCTTCGTGCTTTCCTCAATATTCCACATCTCAACCCTTGCATTCTCGTGCATGATGGAAACGGCGCTTCTGAATGAAGTGGAGGGCAATCATTGCTTCTTACGAGCACTTTTTCGAGCCTTTGTTTTGGTAAATTCAATTACCAAATCCATCATTTCTTTCATTTTGCTTGCATTTCCTCTCTCGCTTATAAATCTCCTCTTCAAATTTGGCTAATCTCTCAAGATGAGCTGCCATATACTCCTCATTTGATCTTTGAAGCTTGGTGAAAGTGGTATTGGGAAGTAGAACGGAAGCACCTTATGGAACTTGGGTTTTGCTCGCGACTTGAGATTCCGAAAGAGGTGTGGAGCGGTTGGTGGAGTGGGCGGATTTGACCATCTCTTGAGGAATTTGTAGTACTCTTTTCTCGCCTTTCCATCGATAATCAATTCCTCTCGATGGCACTCAATTGCTCTTCGAGTGTATCGGAGGGTTCGGGAGGAGTGGATATGGCATTAACCACGTTAATCGGAGTTTCGGAGGTTCACCCAATCTTCGTAGCTTTGATCGGCGAGCTCCTCTATGATATCCCATGATTGCTCGCATTAAAGTCGCCGAGTCTTCCACCGGCACTCGATCAATGGATCGTCGAGTGATGAAATCGGTATGATCATAAAAGATTTGGATTTGAAGCCAAAGATCAATGCCATGGTGTGGAAGTTCACGGAGTAATTCCTTAAATCGAGTCCATGCTTTGTAAAGAGACTCACCTTGAGCTCACTGAATGTCAAGATGTCTCGCCTAAGCTTAGTAGTTCTCCCGTGGGAAAAATTGAGTAAGGAAGCGAGAAGTAAGATCATCCCAACTTGAGATGGAGCCATGGAAGTCGCCAAGCCAATTACTAGCTTGGTCCCGTGAGAGAATTGGAAGAGACGCAGCGCGTGGTCTCCCGAGTAGTAGCATCAAGGTCGATGGAATCGACGATTTTGAGGAAATCCTCGATGTCGATTTGGATCTTCTAACGAAGTCCATGGAATGCACATCCGCTTTGCACCAACCGGATGGTGTCGGATCGCAGGCCGTAGTTTGGGCTTGGTCGGAAGCTCAATGGTGTTCCTATAGCCTAAGTGGCTTGGTCTTGAGTATTCACCAAGAGTACGGGCTCTTGGCGGGTCATTTGGTGGTATGTTGATGAATGGTAGTGGGTTATCACCTTCCATGATGAAAAGTGATGGGGTTACTAACAAAGGTTACGAAGAAGGGGGATAGACTAAGAGAAAGCTAAAAATAAGAAAAATTTACTTGATAGGAATCAAGCAAAGAAACCTAAACGAGGTGGACTACTAACTAGCTATTCTATTCCCGCAGCCGCGCCAAAACTTGATAACGCCACACGCGTGCTCGGGGTCAAAGGAACTTCCTTTCTTCGAGCAAGTTTTATAACACCCTAGGCAAGGAACCTAATCGTTGTAGTGTAGTAATTAGGGTAAGCCACGGGTATTGATATCGCTCTCTGGGGAATAGGAATGCTAGTAGGAGTTACTACGCTAAGGTTAAGGTTGATGAAGATTATTTTTATCTTTTATATTTTATGAAAATGGAAAAGTACGAATCTCGGGTATTGATTTGGGGGTTGGTATTTCACCGATTACTCTACTATTATTTAATTATCTAAACTAAGGTTGTGGGAGTCTATGTCTAATTAATGTGTGCTCGTATGATAGTTTAAAGATGTGTTTACTTAGTTTGTATTACTCCTTAATTATCTCCTATTGATGGTTTAGTGTCACGCCTTATTCCTAGTTGCGTTGTGTTTCTAAAGTTGTAGGGTATGCGTTTCTCCCAACTCTTTGAACTTACCAAAGGGTCTTGTCTACAAATCCACGTAGAGATTATAGACTCCTACTCTAAGGCACTCTTCGGATGTTTTAGACTACAATCACTCGTGTAATCATACTCTAGGGTTCACAAAGATGAATCAAGCATTATACACAACGAATGACCTATCGCATTGCTAGATCATTAATCAACTAAGATAAGAAACAACCAATCAATATTTAATAATTAAGTTTCATACTTCCTAAGCAAACACACAAATAAATTAGCCGGACATGGAGAACATGCAAGCATACACACAAATAATCAAAGACATAATTGAATTAATGAAGCAAAGACTTATCTTGGTGTAAGATAGGTTAAAACCCTAAAATACTGTACAAGACACCTTAGGTTCGGTTTTAGGTTTTACTCCAAAGACTCTCCACACAAAGACCGAAAATTCGGATTCTATATATAAGATTACAATTGCGACGGCGCCACCTTATGTTTAGTGACGCCGTGTGTCGCCGCCATTGGGTTTCGTCTTGGCCACGTTAACCTTGCGACGGCGCCACCTTATGTCCGTGATGCCGTCCTCTTCGACTTCGACATCGCCGGATCGCATCTAGGCCGTGCGAGTAGCGACGGCCTACTCTTTCACACTAGACGCCGCCTCTTGAAAACACGAGTTTTGAGTTCGACCCGTCACAACAATTCTCCGACGGCGCCGTACATAGAACTCCGACGCCGCCGCCTACATTCAACGATCGTGAGTGTCGATTTCGACTTTGGCCATTTTCTTCATATATTCGCGCTTTCTCGTCCAAATAAGTGTCATTCCAAGATTTTGCCTTCACGAGACCTAAAAAGTGAAAAGGAACGATATTAAGCAATAACGGATACAAAAGTGATCAAATAAGGACTTAAACGACCCTCAAAATGGTACCTTTAAAACCTTATCAGTTTTCAAATTAGGTTTTGAAGACCTTAAAATTTGAGGGGGGATATAGAGGGGTGGTAACGAGAGCCGAGATTGAGCCTGCTTTCCGGCTCGTTAATATATATATTGCTCGATCTCAGGCTCAAGCTCGGCTCGAGCCTAATATATTGAGCTCGAGTTTGACTCGTAAAATTTTTCACAAGCTCGAGCTCGGGTCCGGCTCGACTAACTTATATAACATGTTAAAGAAAATAAAGTTCAAAGGATCGTTACTCACACTAGGCTCGAGCTCGTTTATTTTTTTAAGCTCGCTTATACATTAAAGGTATAGAAAATAAGGATAGTACCATGAAAAAGCATTTTTACTTGTCAAAAAATCATTTTCAGAGTAGCGAACTAAAAAAATACTCTTGTGAACACTAATTTTTTCATTTTTCTCATTATGTGAGTAATAAAGACAAAAAAAAATTTGTGATGACCATTTTACCCGTGGATTTTTAAAAATTTCATCCACCATCCCTAGGTTAAATTAGATAAATGGTCCTTATGGTTTAGCAAAATTGCATCCATAGTCCCTAATATATATATATATATATATATATATATATATATATATATATATATATATATATATATATATATATATATATATATATATATATTCGGATCCACTCCTTATGATTTTGACCCGTTACATTTTTATATACATTTTTGTCCATTTTTATGGCTAGTGATACTACATGTCCATTGTTAGTTGGAAGAGGATTCTTAGCTACCGTAGTGATATAATTGATTGTAAGATATCCAAAATAGTAGTAGGAGAAGGAAGTGCTAGGTCAATCTATGATATCAAGAAACATTCCTATGACGATGAGGATGAACAAACACCTCATTCGATTACTTTAAATAGGAGACCATCTAGATATGGACCTTGGACTAATGGAGATTTCGTAGGCCCTCAACAATATTTCTATATAGAAAAGGCATTTATGAATAAAACATCTTACTTAGAGCAGAAATTGGCTAGGGGCATTGAGGTGAATCCATTCAAGGATACTTTAGTGTTTAGGAAGATGACCAAATTTCTAGGAGCCTTGCCTATTAATCTTTGCATGAATAGATGGAAAGTTGAGAGCGATAAGCCTAAGCATAAGTGGAATTGGGATAAGCCACCTAGTGATGGTAATGGAGAGTGGCACATTAGAATGACGATCTATGATCCCAATGGTGAGAAGTTTGAGAAGGCATACCGGATTAGACATACTAATAGGAAATTAAAAGAGAAGTTCGATCCTACCAATGTCCTTAAGGATGAACTCGCTTACCTAGGTACGTAGTATGGCTTCGAGTCTAGCTACATAACTCGTAAATAAAGAAAAGCGCTTCTTGGGAGGCAACCCATGTTTCATTGTTTATTTGTTTGCATGTTTCTCATTTTTATTTTGTGTGTTTTATATATCCTTTTCATTATTATTTAATTATCATGCTTTCGTTATTTAGTGAAAATGCTTTATTTTGTTTTTAACTTCGTCTTAATTACATATAAAGGTATTTTACAAAAAGCTAAGTGTAGGGAAGATCATATGTGTTTTTAGAACTATTATGAACATGAGATTAACAGTATTTGAAATTGTATATATATGCGTATTTGTTAGAGTCAAATGCTTGTATCGAGTCAAAATTGATGTTTTGTAGTAATTTTTTATGTCTTTAAAGAAGTAATTTTTCATTTTAAATACCAAAGATTATCTCACCAAATTTGACCCAAAGTCTTATGAAGGTGTATTTCTTGGTTACTCAAAAACTAGCAAAGCATACATCGTTTTAAACAAAGAAACAATGAGAGTCGAAGAATCGTTTAACATAACATTTGATGAAAGTCTACCTCCCTCTAAGACATCACCTTTGGTAGATGATGACGTAGTTGAAAGTTAACTTACTGAAAATCAAGAAAACAATGATAATAACAAGGAAGATGAACCATTAAATAAAGATATTGTAAACATCAAAGAATCCAAAAGCCATCCTTTAGAAAAAAGTCATGTGACAATTAAATAAAAGAACATTAAGATCACAAGCTCAAAATCAAAGTAACTACTTTTGTTTTGTGTCATCCAATGAACCGAAAAACGTAAACGAAGCAATAAAAG
This sequence comes from Chrysanthemum lavandulifolium, assembly GCA_022545495.1. NCBI lineage: Eukaryota > Viridiplantae > Streptophyta > Magnoliopsida > Asterales > Asteraceae > Chrysanthemum > Chrysanthemum lavandulifolium. Next base: position 87,625,986 of record CM040240.1, read on the forward strand.
ATGAATCTTGGGTAATTGCTATTCAAGAGGAGCTAAACCAATTTATTCGAAATGATGTATGGACATTAGTTCTAAAACCTAAAAATCATACTATAATTGGAACAAAATGGGTTTTTCGAAATAAAATGGACGAAAACGATGTAGTATCTAGAAACAAAGCTATTCTTGTAGCACCAGGCTATAATCAACAAGAAGGTATTAATTACAACGAAACCTATGCACCGATAGTTAGGCTCGAGTCGATTAGCATCTTACTTGCTTATTCATGTGCTCACGGTTTTAAAATTTTTCAAATGGATATTAAAAGTGCATTTTTCGAACGTTTTCATTAATGAAGAATTATACGTTGTACAACCTCCCGGATTCACTGACTTTGAAAAACCAAATCATATTTTCAAACTTAAAAAGGCATTATACGGACTTAAGCAAGCACCAAAATCTTGGTATGATCGACTTAAGACCTTTTTAGTTGAACACAAATACACCATTGGATTAGCAGATAATACCCTCTTTACTAAGAAAAGGGACTTCACATATTATCATGGTTCAAATATATGTAGATGACATCATATTCGGATCAACTTGTCAAGAGCTATGTGATGATTTCTCTAAAATCATGCACGACGAGTTTGAGATGAGTATGATGGGTGAATTAAATTTCTTTTTAGGACTTCAAATTAAACAACTAGAAGATGGTATATTCTTTAACCAATCTAAATACATAAAGGATATGCTTAAGAAGTTGGTCTTGAAGACTCAAAACCCATTAAAACACCCATGTCCTCAGAAACTAAACCCACCAAGGACGAGGAAGGTGAATCCGTAGACAACACTAAATATAGAAGAATGATTGGTAGCCTACTTTATCTCACGGCTAGTAGACCCGACATTATGTTTAGTGTTTGTCTATGTGCTCGCTTTCAAGAAGATCCTAAAACATCACATCTAGAAGCCATAAAACGAATATTTAGATACATTAAAGGCACTACATGTTTAGGATTATGGTATCCTAAAGGAATGGGTGTAGAAACCATAGTGTATGCCGACTCGGACCATGCCGGAGACTATGTCGATAGAAAGAGTACAAGTGGTATTTCTACTTTTGTTGGACAATGTCTCACCTCATGGTTCTCAAAGAAACAAACGGCCCTCGCTATTTCAACTACCGAAGTCGAGTACATCTCAGCCGGAAAGGCATGTCAACAAGCTCTTTCGATGAAGCAAGCTCTCATGGAATACGAAATTCATCTTAACAGCATCTCTATACTTTGCGATAACAAATGAGCCATTGATCTCAGCAAAAAACCTGTCCAACATGCCCAAACGAAGCTTATTGACATTCGCCATCACTTCCTTCGCGATAATGTTCAAAAAAGGAACATCACAATCGAGAAAGTCTCCTCCGAAGATAACATTACCGACATCCTAACTAAACCACTTAAACGAGAACCATTTAATCTTCTTAGACTTGGATTAGGATTAATGGAACCAAACATGTAATCGATAACTTAGCTTAAAATTTAGCATGACCAAACACAACAAATTTGCTGCAGAACCTACGACACCAAATGATAACAAAGAATGAACCAAATTTTTGGGTCCGTCTGGTCCGTGATTCACTGTGATCAAAATTTTAAACTACATAACACTTCCTCCTTCACAACCTACACAACCAAACGACCTACAAACACACATAACTCATAATTGAGGTATCTCCTTCAACTAATCTCAGCCAAAATCAACATTTTAAGTCTCTTAACTACATTACTTATCTTAATTCTGATTCTAGGGTTCTAATTTATGCACAAAACCAAGACATGGGGATTACGCATCCTCTTAAACAAATCATGACTTACATTTGTTAAATTACATAACTAATCATGTTTTTCTTAGTTAAGAATTGCATCTCATAAGGCATTATCATAATTAACTAAAAACCCCATGTCAAAATTTTGAAAAATTTCTCACTTATAGGAAAAACAATTTCTCATTGTTCATACAAATAAAAATGTTATTTTCATAACTTGCATAATGTCTCTTGAATACTAAAGGTAATGCATAACTAATATGCATTCCCGGGTATATTCAAATGAAGCTACATTGAATTAGGAGTGTTTGGGTTATCTCTCATATTTTGCCAAACATTACTATAAAAACTATTTTATGCATAAAAAGGAGTCGAGATAACCATATCTCCATATTGTTTGCATATAGGCACACACTAGAACAAATCGTCAATCTGCTCTTCGTTTTTACTAAAACATGAAACTTTTGCTCCAAGGAACAAACATGCCTCCCGCAAAGTATTATGATCACAAAGACACCCTTGGCTACATTCCACAACACCATAAAACTAAACGACTTAGCAAATAACAAGTCGAGGTTTTCAAAGGTTTAGAAAAACGTTACTTTCTTGAGGGTAGAACAATCCACCCATCCTTTGTCGATGGAACAAACCTTCGTCAAGAACTTGCCACCATCAACTTTGATGGTCTCCTAGACATTGATGAACCTATTTGTCCTAGATTCGTTCTCGAGTTCTATACTAGCATAATTCTCGTAACCAATGATGATGGTCTTACGTCACTTCACTTCAAAGTAGACCAACTTGACTTCAACATTACTCTCACTCACTTTGACCAAGTACTAAGAATTCCTTATGTTGGAACATGTCTCTACTCGGACAAGTGGTCACTCTCGATTCTTGACTCAATCTATGACTGTAATCTTCCCTATCAAACTCGCTTGGTCGACAAAGATGTCATCCGTGAACACCTTTTCTTGATAGGGTATCCACAACTCGTGCGGGAAAGAAATCAACCGAGACCCATATGGAATGGAGCTTAATGACCTTAAGCCTCAATTTAAGAAATGGGAAGAACTTCTTAGGGCCAATGTCATAAGTACCATAGGAAACCGTGACCATATTAATGCTTGTCTTTGATACATGCTTTATAGTTTGTCCACCCTTGAATTCGGCATACTACATTCCCAAAAGGATGGCTGACATTCCCACTTAAGGAACCACTGCTCTTCCCTACATGATGCTTCTTACCCGTCTCTTTAGAGCCTTTGCACCAATTCTGCCAAATCCTAAAGGGGTAAAACTTGACTATCTTCTTATTCCTCACATCTTTGTGCCATTGAGTGATGAACTGGTAGCCAAAACTAAAACCAAAGGAAAACGACCTTAACCTCCTACTCCTTCTACTTCATCATTGAATAGCTCGAAAGATGGACTCCCGAACTCTAGCCTTCAACCTCACGAGTACTATGAGACACTTCCAGAGATTGACAACCCCTCGGAAGAATTCAAGCAAACTAAGGGTATGTTCAAGTGTCTAAGTAGGATGCTCTCCAAGATCAACAAAAGTTAGACAAGAAATGAAGGTTTTAAAGAGTGTTTGGTACAAGAACAAAAACAATGATGTATGATGTATTTTATGTATTTTTGCTTTCTAGGATGATAAGTAAACTTTCAATAATCATGTGAACTAACTTTGGCGTGCAGGGGGATAACATTTTGATGTTATCAAATTTTCACCATTTTCACTATTTAGTGAAAATCGCTAGCCCTACTTGAAATATATGCTCCAATGTGTTTATGTATGTGTTATTGCTTATTCCTAACCAAAAATGATATTCTCCATATGTTTTAGGAAAATTACAGGATTCGGAAAAGTTTACGAGGGTCAAAAAATGCCTCTGTAAACAAAACAGGCTCCCACAGAACCAACGGACCCAAATTTTTGGTTCCGTCCATGTAAATTTTTGGTGCCGCCAAAAACCCATTCCCGGACCAGACGGAACCAAAATCCGGGTTCCACCTTTGTAATTTTTTGGTTCCGTGGCAACCTGCATGTTGTTTCTAAATTTTTCTTAATCCCGCACTCAAATTCAAAGAATTTTGTTACTAGGATACTTTTACAGATTATTATTCATATTAGGACTAATTTAGCTTACTTGGACCAATATGATATCCTTTTCCCACAAAAATTTAAATTTCTCAAAATCCACCCACGAAACCCTTTTTATTAAGGAAGGAACCCTTATTTTGGTTCCTTGCAATCCGTGGGTGTCTGCTCTTCAAGATTTTTGAATGCTTGAAGTTCATTTATTGCATATCTCCCTAAATTTACTCAACACTTCCTCTATGGATTGACTTAGGAAGATTTGACATGCATTTAACCACTTTCAAATCATTAGGAACTACTTCATTTGTATGGATTAACATCAAATCAAACACAAAGTTCCATAATTCCATAATCCTATAAATTGAGACATACAGGATGGTTATTTTCACACTTCCACCATTACTTACTCTTTCTCTTAGAACAAGCTTGATCACAATGACAAAGTCATCAACATCATCACCTTCAACCAAACCTCTCAAGAAAACCACAAGAATTAGTGTAAGACCTTGTTGCTTTGTCAACCTAAGCTCCTCATCAGACACATCAACACTCAAAATCTCATCCCCTGAAAGCTTCCTCACCTTAAGTACTCAAACTCCACCACCAAAATCAACCATTATTATGACAACTCCACCACCAACCAAAACACCAATCATCACCTCTCTTCCACCGGATCCAATACAAGCATCTAAAACACCATCACCACCAAATTCTCCAAAACTTATACCCCTTGAACTCTTTTCAACCCCACCAACATCTCCCAATCCGTTTGCGGATGACTTGGATGACTTACCTCCTAGGCCAACAAATCCACCACCTCTTCCATCTTTTGGCACCATTGAGCGTATTGCTCATGAACTTCCAAGGGCATCCTTTGAACCAAAAGCCCCTTTTCAAGATGAACCTAGACCTCTAATCTTCCACCCAATCCACAAAAAAATCCATGGGCCACTATATGGAGATCATGCTCTACCACCTACCTCTTTTTCTCCATATATTGAAGACATTGATGAGTTAATGTGGGAAGACCACCCACAATCTCAAGTAGAGATCTAAGCTCATCTAGATAATTTCCATACTTTTTCAAACATGGTGGATTATCATCTCAGTGAGACAATTCAAATGCAAAATACCTTGCTTTCTTCCCTCATTGCTCCACCAAATCTCAACCATCATTCTACCAATATTTCACCACCAAACAATGAACCTAGTTTACCACCAAACCAACCTCGCCATGGTTGCTCCCATTGTGAGCGAACCGCTCATCTAAGTGAAAGGACCCGCATTATGGTCCACGAACTTCAAGATGAAATGAGATTCATCTTCAATCATATCCTTGAGCGTATTAACGCTCTTTCCCATCCTCCACCTCAATTGGATGGTTCTTGTTTTATTTCTAGGATTTTTTATTTTATTTATAAGTTATTTTTTATTTTTAGGATTTTTATTTTCCAAGTTATATTTTTTTCTTTTTTTAGGATTTATTTTTATTATATCAACACATCTCCATTATTGTCCATTTTATGACTCTTAGTCATAAACATTTTACTAATGAATGATGTTTGTTATAATGATGTTGGTTATTCTTGGTGATTATTTGTTGGTTGTAACCATTTTTGTGCTTGTTTGGTGATTGTGATAATAGAAGGTTTACTAACCTTTGTTTTGTAGCTTTTCATAATCCATGTATCTTTCTTTTGGCACCCAATTAAGAGGGAGTATTGGCCAAGGGGGAGCATTTGGCTCGGGCTCATTGCATTTTTCGCCTGACCTCTTCTTTTTGTTTCAGTAAAAAGGGGTAAAATATTATTGAACTTGAATATTGACTTTCAAAAAGTTAACAACACTTTTTGACATTCAACAATCAACAATAAAGTAAACCAAAAGAATTAACAAACAAAAGTCTAAACTAGTTTTAACACAAAATAACTTTTAAATTGTCAACTTTCGTTAACTAGCTAGATCTCCAGTTAATTTCATATTTTTAAAATTCTTGTACATCTTTATATCTTTGGTAAAATAAAATTAATTAATGTTTTGTCCCCAACAAAAATGTGAAGATTGTTAATACAAATATCATCCGAAAACATTATTTATATTTTATGATCATTACATTGTTTTGTTAACGACAAAAATAAATTTCATTTTTGCAAAGTATATAGCTTGTCAAGATTGTTAGATATTATTATAAGCTTTTCTTAAATAGTTTTCAATATTTAAGCATTAGCATCTTATCATTTTTTGATTAGTTACATATCAATTCACCTTATTAACCTTCTAAATTAAAATGTGTCTCAACATTTTAGATCAAACATGTTTAGTTACTTTAACAAAAACATTACATAAGTATTTACTTACATATCATGTAAATTCTAAAAAACGAAAACTACATATTACATTATGGCTTGCATCACCTTGGAAATCTTTAGAAGATTTCATAGAATATTTTGTTTAGATATTCACTCAATATATCTTGCATAATCTTGGAGAGATTTTGATGATCCTTGAAAGATTTTTTGTAATCTTTTCTGTCAGACTGGCGGAACCAAAAATTATAAAGGGCGGAACTATTTTTTTGGTTCCGTCCAGTCCATACCAGTCTGATCTCTTTGCCTATAAATAGCAAGCCAACCCAAGTTGTTTTCTCATCCCTTATTAGCGTAAAACACATATATTCTCTCATTATATTACATCTAACTCAGTTTCATTTCATTTTAGTGATCATCTTTTGTAGCAAAGAAGATTAAGGCATAATCAAGCTTCAACGAATAGTTGGAAGTCTTGTTTGTTTTGTTGTTGTGTGAATCATTATTGTTCATACATCATCGTTGTACCAAACCATCTTAAACCTCTGAGTCTGAGTGGTTAGTATTTTAGTCCTTAAAATACATAGTGTGTTGGGAGTGGTTGTACCCTTGCAAAATAACTCGACATCTAGCTTTGTGTCAGAAATATCGTGTAAGCTACGTGTAAAGGTTTTCTCCGCTGGTTAAAAGAGCTTCTTGATTAGTGAAGATAACTCTCGAGTTGGAGACTCGGGGAGTGGAGTCGGGCAAGGAAAAAGAGTATGTGTAGACCAAACCACTATAAAACATCCTTGTCGTGGTTTGATTGTTTATTTCCTTACCTACATATTATTTATTGCTTGCATATTATTCATTCTTTACTTGCACATCATTTATCTATATTGATTGATCTCACAATAAGTTTTTAAAACAATTAAAATTTAGCGGTAAAACTATTCAACCCCCATTTTAGTTTTTCACAGTTTGTTTTTAAACAAACAAATTGTTTTTTGTTTCAATTACTAGCATATCGTTTACTTGGTATTAGTATGTTTGTACAAGAACGTGATTCTATCACACTATTGATTGAATCTTTGATAGAATTACAAAACGGTAAGGGTTATTTCTTATAATTCACATAAACCCTAATTAGGGTTCATCTTGTTGATTATTGAAGAATTGATTATCGTTTTGCTAGAATAAAAAAGGTACACATACTTTTATGTTTTAGTTAATTAATTATACGTTATATGATTCTTACACTTTCGTATGTGTACTTGATGTTTATTATTTATATTTATGAATGTCATGTTATATAAATCCAACATGTGCATCATAGGGAATAACGGCCGCTTACGATGCGAGCCACCATACCAGTGATCGTGTTATAGGGTTTGACGCCGCCTCCATAACCAAGTATAACACGTTTTCATTTTATTTATTTATTTTTGATTCTCTGGTGCATTTGTGTTTATCCTTATGTTTAACTGTTTATGTAATGTGTGTGTTTTGTGTTAGTGGTTTTTTAATGATTGTATTTTGCAGGTTGTTCAATGAAGAAGACGATGATATATCTTCTTGTTTTGTACACTTTCAATCCTATAGAATTAGTTGTTTTATATTTTAATCCCCGTTAGTTATGTTCTCGCAACGTTATTTCTTATTAGGTTTGTGGTGTTAGTTCTTGAATTTTTTTTCTTACATAATTAGTCGAAAAAATGTATAAGTTTGCTAAGTTATTTTATTCTAACTTTTATATGTTGGTTTATTTAAAAATGAAAAAATAGAATAAAATAAAATTGTAAGGCCCGGGGATATCATATAACTTGAGTGATGAAGGAGGGTGTTTTTGAGCTGAGTTATAGAGTGAAAAGATAGCGTGACAACAATTTTTGCTATAACACGAGCTTATGGTTCCTGATTGCACCTGGTGCTCTAAGAGTGCTCGACGCAATGTGTTATAGGCACGTAATGGGTGCGTTATTGATACCTATAACGCCACCAACTGCACCGTTGGCTATGTTACAGGCATGTTATATGTACAACGTTATTTCTATAATGAGCGTTTTAAGTTTTTTGTTCTTTAATTATATTTTAAAATCGTTTATTAGGGTTTGTGATGGTTATGTTTGTTTTTGTGTTGGTGTTTGTTTGGTAAAAGCTTTGTTTTCTTTTTAGTTGCAGGTTTGGATGGCAAAAGGAAAAAAAGACACTTGTCAGTTGCATCACTACTTAGTCACATACTTTTTTTTTTTTTTTTTTTTTGAAAGCAAAAAATTCATTTAGAAAAACTAAAAGCCAAAGGCTTACAAAACAAACGGGCTCTAAGATGGAGGACCACAACTACCAAAATACATTATCAACTTATAAATAATAACAAATACTAGCTATCTACAATATCACATGGGTTTATTATCCAATCTCTCCAACTCATATTATCCCAACAACTCCTATTTGCTAACCATAATTGAGACAATCTTTGAATTGAGAGAAATATATCTTCATTCTTTTTATGCCACCCGCTTTGTAACGCCCCGACTCGCCAAGGGTAAAGGAATCACAAGTAATGGTGTCATATCAAAGCAAAACATAATTAAACAAAAGAAGTCTTAACATAAATGCGGAAATAATCCAAGTCAAATGACTTCAATACATAGGTCCCAGCGGAAACGTAATAAACTTCAACATAATATCCGAAATAAAATAAGTCTAAAATGGCATCATAAGAAATCAAAGCTAAAATCTCTAAGGTAAGTCCACTAAAGCACTCATCCCAAAGCAACCCGACTTCCAATGCTTAGATACCGCCGGAAGAAAAGAAAGTGCGGTGAGCTTCAAAAGCCCAGTGAATGAGATATGAAAGCAAAAGCGAATACTAAACGATAACGGATATGAAATAAAGTGAATGAGCGATAGCAAAATCATAATCATTTTCAAAGTATAAATCGAATTTCAAATAAAGTTTATAGTTAACTACATCGAGCCCGAAACATATATCGATCATATTCATATTCACATAAGGCAACCTTTGTAGGGAGACCTACGAGTTATGAAGGACGTGCATGCACGCAGATCAATCATCGATAACGATAACATATAACATATAATGATAATGATCTAGGATGCATCCATACGCCCTTCCTACATATTCACATATATGCTTCACCATCCGAGACGTGGCGAACATCACTCTCGCCCTAGAGTCATATCGAGGTGCATCATCGATACGGACATGGAACCCCATGACTAGTTAAATATTTGGCTCGGTGTCAAACTATCTTAGGTCAAATCGAATGTCATAACCGACACGGATCATCTTTATCGAAAAATCATTTATATTTCCAAAATCATAGTTTTCATATCGGATAGTTCAAAATCGATGTTTCATAATTCGAATTCGGAGTTCGGATAAGCAATAGCTCAAACAAATCGATTGGGATTCATAGCAAAGGCTTAGGAAACCCTAATCTGAAAGAAAACGTTAAAAGGAAACCTCTATCGAAAAGGTCGAATATCTCAGACGATAACACAAGTGTCTTAAAGTAAGACAGAATATCCGTACCTTATTTCAACGCAAATGATCAAAAAGCAGAAAGACGAAAGGCAAAGGATTACTCCCTCTTCACAGAACCTATAGACATTAACGGTCGTCCAAGTTATTTATGATTCCATAATCGTTAAAATGATCTTTTAATATTTGGTGTTCATAATTAATGATCTTCATACTTTAGGGTTTTATTAAATGAGACTCAAGTATTTATAATTAATGTTGTAGATTAGGGTTCGTTAAGTCATTTATTAAAGTCTAGGGTTAAATGTGAAAATAGTTTACAAGTCATAACTCACACATGAAATAACGAATTACTACATTTAGCTCAAACCCTAATCGACTCTCATTTATGTTCTAGGGTTTTCTTACTCTTTAATATCTCATTAATATGCATTTACTTTACATGTTACGTCTTAATGGCTCGCTACTTAACCTAATACGTAATTGATAACCATCTTTCCTTTTACACTTTACCATGCACGTTTATGATTTCATGTGACCACAAGTTATTAGGGTTTGGTATACTTTATTTGGTTCCCATATTTAACCTAGGGTTTACGTTTACGTGACCCTTACTTATTTATTACACGTCCAAAACTCATGTATATATGTTCGGTTCAACTAGGGTTTCGGCTAGCAAGTTATACGCAAGTCTTAGCTCATCCAAACACTTCACATATTCAAGTTATTAAGTTCTATTCATTAGCCGAATACATCTAGGGTTCGGTCCTAACTCATGCATGTTTCGGCCTTGTTTAACTCAACGTATACATGACTCGATTCAATATTACATCTTACGTTACATGTCTCTTACTTGTTACAAGGTTCAATTGATTAGGGTTTGTCTTGGTTTTCGGTTTACACCTCTCGGCCACAAGAAAAAGAAAACAAAACGCGACTAAACAAAATATAACTTGACATATACATGCAAGGTACGTTAAAGGAAGACGAATAAACGTTATACCTTAACTTGTTGAAGCAAAAACTCGACACCAAAGGTCTCTTGAGGTTCGGCCGAATGAAAACAAAGAGAGAAGAAAGGCAAAACAAAAACTAGGGTTTCACTTTTGAGCTCTTGAATTATATTTATAGTAGTAGCATTTAGTTAGGGCTTTTAGGAGATGAGTTGGGTTCGGTTTGGGTCCAACCGGTCACACCAAAACCCACCCAAATGGGCTTCGGCCCTTGGCTCACGAACACAAACAAACGCCCCTTGGGCTCTCGGCTTGGCGCAAGACAAAAGAAAAGAAACGAGTCCATACAAACAAACGAACGGCCCAACATATTAGCGAAACTTTTAAATCCTTCGTCGTATCAAAGTCGTTCACGAAATTATATTTGTTAAGTTTTATTTATTAGGTTTTTAATTTCGTAAATTTATTATAAACGTATTTTACATATTTTATAATTCTTGGTTCCAAGGGTATTTTCGTACTTATATATGTTTTAGATTTTCGGGTTTTACACGCTTCTTCCGAGCTCGCAAGGAGTTGTTGCGCCACTTACATCTTATAAACCTTGTTGCTATATAATTTTACATTAGTTGTCTTTGAGAGTGTTTTTATTACATCTTTTGTCCTTGTTACGTTTACAACGGTAGCCCTTGAGTTATATTTCTTACATTTTTAATTCCTTAAATGTATAAAATTCGGTTTGAATGTATAACATGAAATGCGTTTGTTTTATATAAAATATAAAAAAATGGACCCACATGCACGTATAATATGTCATAGTTGAAAAGGGTGATTTTTATGTTCGTATTATAGAAATGTTATAGAGTCAAAATTGACATAACAAACTGATAACTGGCGCAAAAGCTACGTATTTGCACCTAGCACTCTAACCCATAACTTTTAGTCCATGAGAGGCTCAGGTATGATAACTTTGTAACACAAAAAAATGTCGCAACATCAGCTTTAACATTTCAACATTAACACTCAAAAATCACCCTTTATCATAACACCACGTTAACACTATCTTTTGGGACCCTCTTTTATTTAAAATAATACAAATTAAACCCTTTTAACTAATTTTTCATGCATTATATCACCCCATAAATAATATTTCATTTATTAAATAAAAGTACAAATTACAAATACAAAAAAAAAAAAGAAATACATAAATTAAAAAAACATACGAAAATAAAATCAAACAGAAATTTATAAACATGCGGAAATTAAAAAAAACATACGAATTACAAATACTTATTCATTTTGTTCTTGTTCTTGATGTTGTCGCCAAATATGCTCCATAATATTTCGTTGAAGACTAAGATGCATATGTTTTTTTCCCGTATTTATTTTGCCTCTCTACGTTGGAGTTCACATCTTGATCCACATACGTTGTATATTTGGTCCCGGATTAATAAACATTTCGTTGTACTAACTTATTCTATACTCTTGATCTTTTAAAATCATGTTATGCAATATGATGCAACGATACATGATTCTACTTATCATAGTAACATGTTATTGACGTGCTGGTTGTTGTATTATTTCTCAACGTCCTTGGAGAACACCAAAAGCTCGTTCGGCATCATTTTGTGCACTTTCTTGTCGTCTTTCAAAATAACCATGTTTCTTGTCATTTGCGACCGTGAATGATTTGACGAAAGTTGCCCACTGTAGATAAATTCCGTCGGCTAAGTATTATATCTCTTTTCAAACCTAAATCCATTTACCTCATATGGAGCTATAAGGGAAACGTTATCAAAAATATCGTCGAATAATGGAGAATTATATAAAACAATTAATATCGTTATTCGTCTCCGGTACCCTAAAAAATGCACGCCATATCCACAAATCATGCGAAGCAACAACCTCAAGCATTATAGTTGGGTATTTTTTTTATCACCCCTACCATATTGCCCATGCCATGACACCGGGCAATTTTTCCATTCCCAATGCATACAATCAATGCTACCAAGCATTCCGCAAAAACCATGAACATGCTCATGTGTTGCATAAAAGATTTGAATGTCGTTATAGTTTGTTTTCTTAAAAACTCCGGTATGAACAAATCAATAACGCACTTATTAAAATTACTTAGACAAGCATGTGCGTTATGCTCACCCATTTGCAATATTCATCAAATGCATCTGGTGTCGTGCCGTATGCCAATTGGCGTATGGCCGATGTGCATTTCATAATAAGACTTATACTCATTCGACCCGTACAATCGGGTCTGACACTAAAGAATTTAAAATGCTTTGAAAGATGATTGGAAGTATAAGATTTAATACCTTCGACTATTTCTAGAAATAGTTTCCGGCTCATACGATATCTTATTCGAAAATAATATAACGGACTACTTTCAGTCTTCATTAAAATAGCCGGCCATCAAACGTAGTTCAACAACCTCACGTTCACGGTATATCGAGTTACAGGTCAATCCAGGTTGAGCTTCTTCTTGTTGTAACCGTTGGTGATACTCGTACGCGACCATCATAAAGTAAACGTCGAGTTCGTCATCAACATCGGAAAAGTTGTTACGTTTCTCATTACTTTGATTAGAATCCATTGTGAAAGAATGATTATTTTTATTTGTTTTTGTAGAGAGAATTTGAGTTCTGGCGTGTGAAAAATGGTTGATGATAGTAAAATACATATAAGTTGTATCATTTTTTTTTTTTTTTTTTTTTTTTTTTTCCAATAAAAAAACTAGCTGTTTGGTCCCCGGGGGGACTTTTGAATTTTTTTAGAGTAGCCATTTAGGGGGTGTTTTTGTAAAATTTCTGAGTTATCACTCAAGTTGCTGTAGAAATTTGGGATGAAACAGCGTTGGATTTTGAACCAGGGTGGTATGATAACGCGCCTCTACGTAGTGCCACATCGGCTTAACGCGGAGGCCGGCATTACCATACCGTAGCTTCTTAGACAAAGAGAGTACATTATTTTTACGATATGTCTTGTTAAAAAAAAAGTAAAAGATGTTTTAACGTTTCATTAAAGCGCAAAGACGTCATTTCTTTTTTTTGAACAAGCAAAGAAGTCATTTCGAAAGACAAGAAAATAGGTGTAGAGGTATCACGTGAGTTGCACGAGGTAGCACCGTCCACGATGTTGCTCGGAGTTAATTTGGACACTCCACTTAGATGTTGAGATTCTCTACTAATTACTCTCTTCAACTAGGGATCTCCATATTGTCTGCCACTAAATTTGAATTATTTCCCTTTTGCTTGCATCATCTTTACAGGAATCAAGTAAAGAATGATTAGCAATAAAACAAGTCATGGCCCGTGGGTTTTACTTGATGGAAATACCACCTTAACTACGAACAGTTTTGAGTCTCTTCTGAGTAGGTTTTCTTAACTTACATATAAAATAAACGTGGTACGAATAATCTTTTTGGTTGGTTTTACTCCAACACCAGCTTGGGTTAAAATGGATTTCAAGCTTGTAAACTCAATTAACTCATGCACGGCCATGCGATCTGCGAATAGTAATACAACTTCGAAAAAAAAAAACGTAATACAAAGACTTAAAGGTTATTACTTTTTGTTTCGATACAATTCACATAGAGAAGGCAGTAAAAATGTTAGATAGCTAGCATTTCAAATGCATTTAAAATGTGTAAACTTCATACGAATCTATTACGATTTGTTTGGTTTCTCGTAACAAGACCTGTAGGATTTAGGTTGTCTTTAGTTGTGAATTCTATTTTTTTTATCCATTTGTATTTGTTTAGGACGTTCTTTTTTATTAGAAAAGTATATATATATTTTTATTTTTTTTATTTATTTTTTTTTAAAGAAAGAAAAAAATACGCTTATGTGTGTTTTAATTTTTATGTTAGATAAATGATGCCATTTAGAAAAGTGGGGAAGAAAAACTTAGAAAATACATATTTCACAAAACATTATCATATAGTAATCAAATTTTATCATTATTTTATGAGTAAACTTTTTAAATCATCTCCGTGCTTTGTGGGATTTGTTAGGTCACCATAAGTTAACACAAGGATCAATATGTAAGAAATATAGGTAAAGGTGATCGGTTGAACACACAAAACACACACACGTATGAATAGAGAAACGTTAGGCGTATAAATGTATTATAAAGTGAACAACCAACTCCCAAATGGGAGATTACAACATTATTTATAGGGGAAGGGAGTTAGGGCAAAATGTCTAGTCCTTTCCATCATTGTTGGGCTTTGGCTTAGGCTCATGGATTTCTACATGAGCCTAGCCTTAAATACTAACATAAAAGCCTAGTTTAAGCAACCTATTACATATAAATGACTAACACTTGAAATATAAGTTAGGAGTGATTCTAACAATCTCCCCCTAAGTGTTAGTGATGACTCCAGCAATCTTGGGAAGTTGTTGGTATTGATGTAATAGCAGTTGCTTTGACGTCTTCTGGCATTCCTCTTTCTTGTGAGAAGAAGTGCCTTGATTCCAATATTCTCCCCAAAGTGAGGATCTTGTTTCTTTATAAGTTTTCAGGTTTGACGTCTTTGATTACTTTTTTCTTTGTTCTGGTGGATGTGGTGATAGTATGTTGTTGTTGTCTGCATCAGGTCCGCTTCGTTGCTCAGGTGTCTCCACGTCTTCCTCCAACATGCCCACACGCTCTTTGATGGTGGATTTCAGATGTGATGTAGTTCTCTAGTCTTTAAACTTTGTAGATTCTTTAACTTTGATTAAGAATCATTCTGACTTTTGCGTTGCCTTTTGAGAGAACTTCATTTGTGTTGATGTTGGTATGAGCATGTGGAGAATCAGCACGATCATTCCTCCCAGGAGCATCCATAAGAAGAAAACATAAGAATTGGTTAGTGAAAAACACCAATCGATCATTCCTCCCAGGAGCATCAACGTGAATGGAATCAAGACATGTCTATCAAGAGTTTCTCGAATAGGTACGATCTACTCGGATAAGTCTTGGAAGACAAATCTTTTCGATGTATGACAATTCAGATCTCGTCAATTCATAGGTTAAGTCTTAGCACACGATGATTCAATCACATTTACAACATATTTGTATCACACAATTTTCTCCCTCTCAAAAATGGCATATAAATGTTATTTTTGATGAAATTTTTGATATCGAATATGACCACTTCGAGTTTTGTGGGAAGATTTCCACGAAGAACAATTTGTGAACAAAGATTTTTAGCAAATACTCCCCCTCAACAAGTAATACTAACTTTTGAGGTTTTGAAAACATAAGGGGAAGTACTTGTTCTTTTGAGCAAAACTTTTAAATTGATTAAAGTTTTGATAAGTTTTACTCAAAAGTAAGAAGCTTTCGCTCATTTTATAAGGATTGTGGCACTGATGCGTACCACAGGGTCCTTTCATTACAAGTATGGGTTGTACACTGTTATGTGTGCACAAACCATAATTAATATACAAATCAATCAATCCAAATGTCAATCAAAATAATATTGAGGAGTACCAGACAATCATTCAATTAGACCAGGAGTTCTCTCTTGACCTTGATATCCCATAAGCGAGAAACTCTGTCTTCCACCCAAAAAGCTCTCCAACCTCCGCATCTGGTCTCGATGAAACAACCTTTCATCCAGCCTCTTGATTATCTTCTTGGCATCCCTCTTTTCCTCAGAATTCCACCTCTTCTTTGACATAATACCTTGCTTAATGTCCTTTAACCGATATGCTAACCCATCACGAACCAACTTCAATGTGTGATCGCAGAACTTATGAACCTCGTTGTACGCCATGAAGCAGTTGTGGTGAAGTTCACTGAGGTAAACAACTCCAAACTTCGGTTTCTTCAAAATGGTGTACTGAGATAGTTGGTTTATGTCGGGAAAGTGTACCAACGGTTTTGTAAGGTTGACTTGCTTTTGTTAAGATTCGACAGCAAGTTGAAGATCTTCAACACGTTCCTGGATCACTCTGCTTCGAATGAATATCAACAAGGCTGTGATGTACTGAAGCTGAATGTTGGTGGAGAATTGTCTCATCCGACCTCGTACCTTAGCAAGATACATGTCTTCGATGTCGTTGAGCGACAATCTCGGAAAATCAGTCTCAGTGAAATCATATTCTTGTTCATCTTGGCATTTGACTTTGATCTCCTTCAGGAATGAGTAATCCCATGTCGTAGCCAGAGTGACATTCATGATAGCAACGATCCTTTTATCACTAAACACCTCCTTATTCGACTTTAGAACCTGGCAGCTTCTGTAATACAGACTTCTCCTTGGAGGCCAATGGAGAATGCCATATTTAGCATCAATGTCATAGTCCACCACTTTGTCAACGAACATTCTGGTGGCCTCTTCTTCGATGGAAACATTGGTAGAGAATAATGCTGCTAGGATGTTGAAGGTAAGTGATGTAGCGTACTTCTTGGTGATGTCGCTACCGTGCTGAAGAAACACTAGGTTATTGTTGAAGAAGTAGCGGTAAGGAATCTTTGGTTGCTCTGGTCGGCCAATGGTTGGTAGCGGTTTGGTCCAGGCAGTGTAGTATGGAGTGTTATCCTTTCTTGTGAAGTCGATGTTCGATTCGGGGTTGAGCCAGTCAATGTTGTTAGACATGGATGTCGAGATGGTATTCTACTTCAACAGCACTGCCATAACTGTCTTTTAGCAATTGGAATGCATCGTTCTTGATCCGGCATAACTCCTCTTTCGTCATCTTCTTGACCTTAAACTTGTCCTAGATAATCTTTACCTGCTCCATAGTGCAACCATCTACCGGTTCTTGACCTTCCTGTAATCGTGAAGTAGCATCAACTAATTTGCTAAACCAGTCATATTTAGCAGTATCATCTTCATCCAACCATGAGACGACTGAGCTTGATCTCTTCTTCTTAGGCTTGGAGGATGATCCTGGTTGTTGCTTAGTTGATGATGGGGATGATGGCTGTTGTTGGGGCTCGGGAATTTCTTCGTCATCACCACCGGTGTATTGAAAGTGATCACCGGTTTTCTCCAATGGTGCTGGTGACTCAAAATCCCGAGGTTTATCAGATGTAGGAGTTTGCTGAGATGCTCCAGTAATGGTGGTGGTCTTTGGTGGTGGTGGTGGCATAGATGATGAAGACTCGCCTGTTTTCTTCTGACGTTTAGCCTTTAGATCATTGTCTGTGTCATCATCATCTTTGTATCACTTCTTAATACCAGCAGCTTCCTTGCATGTAGTCTTCAGTTGATGAGCCAGAAGTAGCTCAAGAAACTTCAATTCATCTGAAGTGAGTGTTGAAGATCGAGCCGTCATTTGAACTATCAACTATGACAGAAGATCAGTTTCGGTTACATTTGGAGGCGGGACTGTTCGAGTCTGCATAGTCACCGGGGTAGTGATGATTGTCTGTCTAATCAGTGTTCTCAAAGTAGGATAGAATTTTTTTGGAGAACATGTCTTTTGTTATTCCTGGGACATACTGGAGAAGGAACTGATGAGTGTATTCCTGAATCTTCTCTTCCATTTCCCCTTGAACATCATGGTTGAGGAATAACTTGATCTGATCTCTCTCCTCAATGAACGTGTTCATCTCTTTGCTAAGCAAATTAACCCTGTCAGCTAGCAAGTTTAGCTTTCTATCAACGATGTTACGTTTTCTTACTTGTTTAACGGCTTTAAGGATCTTGGTCTTTGCACGAGATGCCCATGTATCTATAGGTTTCTTTACCGACTTGGATGATGATCTGGTGGTTGTATCTTTTGAAGGTGGTGGTGAAGAGTGAGATGATGATTCAGTTGTGGAATGGTCATGATGTGGCTCTAAAGATTGTTCAGGATTATGTTCAGGATTGTCTCGGATGTAGCTGTCTACTTCAATTCGAATCCTTTCTTCTTCATCTGCTTTAGCACGGGCTTCTTCATCAGCCTTTTCCTTTGCCGCTTTCTCCACATCTTCATCAGTAATCTTCTCAGTCTTTTCCGGTTCGTGTTCCTCAAAGTCGAACTTAACCTCATAATCTTGCTGCTGCTGCTCTGTAGATTCCTTTGTAGTGGCACCAGTTCCCTTATCGGGTTGATTAGCCGCATCAAGAACTGGTGTGATAAGAGTAGCACCACTGGAACCTCCAGGGCCTCTCAACTGTTGTTCTGCAAAATCTTTGGCAACATGCTGCAATCTTAGTTGCTTCAGAGTTTTCTGATAAGCTCTATCTTCATCCTTTGGATCATTATCTTCATCAGAATCTTCTTCTTCTTCCTCTGTCACTGGTTTCTTCCCTTTGTATGATTAGGGACTTGGTGGTTTGTATTCCGACATTGGTGAGGATGTATCCTCTGTTACTGTTTCTGAGTAGTAAACCACCTCATCAGACTTAGTTGCAGAGTCGTCGTCCTCTAGAATAGGTTCTGGTTTAATTTGAGAAAGAACAATCTGACCAGGGACTTTCCTCTTACGGGATGGGTTTCTTTTCTTGAACTTGTATGTACTCCCAGTGCTTTCAGTGCTTCCAGCGCTACCAGATCTTCTAGTCCTTTTAGGAGCCACGACAGAAGTCTTTTCATCCATAAAGCCAACTTTACCTGCACTCACTGCTTCTTTGTAGCGAAGATACGAAGGAAGACCCTTGATAGTATCAGTGAGTAGGCAGTCAAGAAACTCTGCACCTTGTTTCTTTGTATATGAGTCCTTAAATCTGACAACGTTCAAAGTTGGCTCATATAACACTGAGTGATTCTTGGGGTCATTAATTCTCATGGGGATGTCCCAATTTTGCCTGAGAATGTTCTGAATTAACAGCTTTGTGTATCTGATAAAGGGAACCTTTGACCCAGGCTTCTTGAGATGCTGCATCATATCTTCCCATATCAGGCTTGCATAATCGATGTGTTGTTTGTTGACCATTCCCCAAAATGTCTGATGGTGCATGAGTTTATGATGTTCGTGATCGCTGTCTCTTCCAGATATAGACTTGGCGATCATGATATACAGTGTCCTCCATGGCTGAGGGATGTTCTTCAGATCGACAGTGGAGTGTATGGTGATGACTCCAGCAGCTTCATCATAACCAATGTCGACCATGAATTGCATTATGGCCTCTTCATTAGGAGTTGACACATAATCAGCAGGCTGTATGGCTGGCAGAAGAAGAATAGTGCAAAGATCCGCAACCGTGACTATGACTTCCTTGTTGTTGAGAGTCACTTTGACAACACTTGACAATCAATCTTCTCCAACGTGTGCCAGAATTGATGGATATAGATTTTTGGTACTGTTGCTGAGTTGGTAACATAAGACTGTAGTGATGAACTTTGAGAATATCCACGGCAACTCTGCAAGAGGATTCCGAGCAAGTGAAGTTATCAAAATCGGCCCTGAGGTTGTTCTTTCTAATCGTTTTGCTGTAATCCGTTGGTAAGATATCTTCCATTGTGAGTTCATTGGATGCATTGATATTTTCCATGACAACGTCCATTTCGTGATCTGAAAGGTATTGAGACAAAAGAACCAACATATCGAAAGACATTATGTTAGTCTAATATTGATTTTATTGTCCAATTATTGATTGAAGTTGTTATGTTTATGAATGTTACGAGTCCAAAGTCACTTTTAGTCCAATAGTCCAAAGTTGACGTGATAAGTTACGTGAGTATGTTAATTTTGAATTTTAATGTCCAAATTTCACTTAATCACACAACGTTTTAAGTTTTTGTAGCTTATTAGTGACATTTTGGTTTTGTGACATATGAGTAACTTATTACAAGTTTTGTACGCGTAACATTTCAAAATAAAGTTACAAGTAGGCTTAGACGTAAGCTAGTGTGCTTATGCGTAAACATGAGGACCTTAAGCGTAGACGTAAGCTTAAGCGTAGAAGTAACCCTTAGGCGTAAGAATGACTTACGCGTAGGAGTATACTCTTAGCTTATGAGCTTAGCGTAGGCTTAGGCAAAAGAACTTACGCGTAAGGATTACTCGTAAGAGTAGCCCTTAGGCGTAGAAATCCAAGTTTACGCATATCCTTCACAGGATACGCGTAGTCCCACTGTAGACCCTTATGCATGAGTGTTACGCGTAAGATTGCTCCTATGCGTAACCTCTACGCATAAGGTATTCCTTAAGCATAAGCCAAGAACACCTTGATTATGAATCTTTTACGCTTAGAAGCCTGTAATAATTTAAACATAACAAAAAAATTAACAAGTATTCCAACCACTTTCAAGATCACAAAGCTTATCAATTTCTAAACCAATTACGCGTAAACATGATTAGGCGTAAGTTTATACTAAAACCCTAAACCCTAATATTACGCTTAAGAGATTTAGCCATGGAAAATCATCAAAACTTTTTCTGCACAATCTTAGATGCTAAAGAAGTAAGTTCAAACAAGTTTTAACATCAAACTCTCAGTGAATCAAAAGTTCATCTTTATACGCTTACATAAATC
Organism: Chrysanthemum lavandulifolium; assembly: GCA_022545495.1. Lineage (NCBI taxonomy): Eukaryota > Viridiplantae > Streptophyta > Magnoliopsida > Asterales > Asteraceae > Chrysanthemum > Chrysanthemum lavandulifolium. The sequence continues at coordinate 87,647,063 of CM040240.1, forward strand.
GTAGAATTTCAATTCTTCAATTTTATTGTTTTTGGGTAGGATTTAAGAGAGTATATGAGTGATTAGACATGTCAAGAACCTATTCTAATCATACAATTAAGCCTAAACACTCACATGAAGAAACGCCTAATTTTGAGTACAAACCCTAATATTCGAAAAATGATTAAAACAAGTTTCTGGGTATGTTTTGATGATAGAAATGGGTATACTACTTGTTTTAAAACATTTTAACATTCCCCATTTCATCACAAATATGTTATATCAAATCCATGTTCATATGCGTATGCGTAGAACACAAAATCATCCATAATTCAAAATCTAACCGTTGGATTTGTGTAAGATTAAAAACCAATGTTTAAAATCACTATTAGAAACGTTTCCGACTTACAGTTTTCAAATTTGAAGCACGGATTTGAAGATGAATTCTTAGGCGTGGATATGATTTTGGTTGAAAATTTAATGCTAGTAGGTGAAAAAATTAAATGTGTTAGGTTAGGTATTTTGTATAAAAAAGGTTTTCCACTTTAGCACTTTTATTCCCTTAACCTTAAGTATTTTCAACCAAGACCCAATAACTTCCATTTTGGTTACACAAAACATATTTTGGAAAGAAACTTGACGATACTCCCCCTCGACTTTTGAAATGATAAAATTTTAAAACATTTAAGTCCGAGGAGAGTATTTAACAAGAAACGTATCCACCATTTCGGAAGAAACAACATCTTATGGTAACATGCAAGTACAAGGTTTTATGAGACTGAAAAATATTTACATTCTCCCCCTCAACACTTGTTCAGGAAAAATGATGAAAGGTTTGATGGAACAAAGGGTTGACGGAAAATTTGTACTTGCAATGTTTGAAAGAAATTTAGATAGAAGAATATTTTTGAATTTTATCAGATTTTATATTTTTCTATTTTGTTTTTGAAAATTTATTTACAAAAGAGGTTTTGGTGTTTGACATTTTTCAAGAATGTTTTAAAAGTTCGTCCAGTTCTTCTGGAGTCAAACACCTCATACCAATCCGGTGAATCAAATCATTAAACCTTGCTGGAGTTAAGGCTGTAACATATTGGATTTCACAAACACATCACATCACAACATAAGTATGCGTATGGGTGAAGTTTTAGAGAGAGAAAGTAGAGAGAGAAGTGGGAACTTGATGAAACAAAGAAAAATTGTATTGAAGATCCAACCCTCTACCTTGGGAGGTAGAGGGTATTTATAGTTTCTTACAAGATACGCATCCTACGGGCTGTGGATCAGGCATACAGTGGGTAAAGACCTGTCCGTCCTCCACGGTGTTACTTAACTAACTACTTATTAACATACCTTGACTACGACTACGAGCTTTCAAATGAATACATATACTTGAGGTGACCGACACTTTAACCAACGGATTTTCTAAATCCTAAAAATCTCCCCCTAAGGGAGGTCACCTCAATTTACATTGAATACAAACAGATATTACATTTGATTGTTCTAGGATTCTTGATTGAGTACTTTGCTCTGTAGCCCGTAGTCAATGATTCTTCAAGTACTGCATGTTTTGTTAATCCAAGTGGATGTTTTTAACTGATCGACGTGATGATGAGTTTTGAGCCAGCTTTGAGATCATCAGGTGCCATAAATCTCTGACTCTTCCTTTGTAGTGTTGAAATTATGGATGGTGTGACATTGGACCGACATGCTCACATTCTGGATCATGATTTCTTCTCATCAGAGTAGCGGAAGTTTTAGTTGATTCATGATATTTGCAGCAGCGTAGCAGAAGCATGGAGAGAAAATATCAGAGTCGTTGATGCACTTATCATGATTTCTTTAGAAATGAATGTGTTGTGTGAGCATGTGGCTATGGATTGACCTCTCAATTCTGATCAGCTGCAAACGTTGGGTGTATCTGCATACAACAGTTAGCAATAAAGCGCCGAAAGTGTCTTTGATCACTTCGTTGAATTGAGGTACACGGCCCACGGTTCCCGTTGATCAATACAAATCTTGCTGTGATCGGTATAATTAAGAATCTCCTTGACAAAGCTTCGCAATGCTCTAGCTGTTCTCAAACCAGAACGTCTCAAAGAAGACAACACGGAGTGAGTGAACCAGCGAATTGAGATTCACTGATTAATGAAGAGAGATTTGAAAAACAATCGTGTATTGCTCAATATAAAGTGTTTTTGCAATACAACGAAGGTTTTAAGGAAAATCAATTATCAATCATAAAACCTTTTATTTTGAAATATTAATACACAATCGATGTGCTAGAGAAAAGAATTTTAAGCCCAACGGCCGGTTTTGCAAGGTATCCGTCAATCCATTTCCTGGATCAAGGTTGATTTAATAATGAATCGCCCCATAGTTTCAATCCAGTTGTCACAAGTTTGATCTATTGGATAGATCTCACATGTTACCTACCAAGAGCTTGTTTGATGTTGGCTCAAGAAGGATTTCCATCTTCATTGTGAGTATTTTACATATCACTCAGATGTTCTGGCAATACCACAAGGATAATGCGTAGGACTCTTAAGATATAATCTTACTTTCCACATTGTGTAAAACATCAAGTCTTCATTAATTTTGTGTCCTAGAGAGATTTATTGATGATCTCGTGGAGACTCAATAGTGCACATTTGGTTCCTATGCAGGAGACTAGGGAGAGGGTCTCCTTCTTCAATATCAACAATCTCTAAGAGAAAGTCGATAGATAATGTAGGTTTCCCGTGAGAATGAAACAAGTCCTTTTAAGAGGAACTTGAGTAGCTTGGGAAGTTGTAGTGCAGTGCGTCACTGGGTCCATGACGTCTTGTATTCAATAACGGCGTTACCTTGGTAACCACCAGTAGCATATGAATTAAACTCGGTCTCTGCCCTAAGGTTGAATTATTGGAGGGCTATTTCTTTTCACCCTTTTCACATTCAATTCTTTTTCATTCTTCAACCCCTTCAGTGCTTTTCGAGAGTTCATAACTAGAACCTTGTTGGGTTTATTTCAGTTCTAGCTCTTTCTCAGTCGGCACTCTTCCCATTTCTCACTTTTCTCCTATTTTCATCATACCTAAGGACTTCTACACTATCTAGTGGATTGTCCCTGGGTAGATCCCTCCGGCTCTGGCAGGATCGTGGGAACGAATACCTAACCTAACCATCCTTATATCTCCATGCATAAAATAAATTTGGTCGGTCCTTTTGGTATTGTTCTTCCGTCTCGAAACCAATTGAAAACCATTTGAAAATCAATCAAGGTACTTGTGATATAAAATCAAAGTATTTTGCACCTTAATTGTTTTAGATATTTTAGAAATGCTCCCCCTCAATATGTGCTTCAAGTATTTGAAATTATTTTAGCACATGGAGGCAAGAGAACGTATGAAATCTTTGATTGAGAATGAAAGATCCAATCTTTGATTAACTTTTTCTAAAATGATCATCATCACTTCCCGATCAAATCTAGTATTTTAAATACCTTGGATAAAACAATTTTGGGAAGGATTAGGTTTTCTTATGATTGCTCCCCCTCAATATGTGCATTGAGATTCGAAATTTTTTTGCACATATTAGAGGGAACCTGCACTTAGAGACAAATCAATCACGTTTCAATTCCTTTTGGTTTAAGATATATGCTCCCCCTTAACATGTGCATGGAAAATTTGAAATCGTTTGACACATGTAGGGAGGAGAGCTTGTTATAATCTTTATAAAACCACTTATTGAATTATCAGTTTATATCCAATTTAAATCACAAATTCTCCCCCGATCACAATTTTCAAATCCTTTGAGATTTGTGATCTCTATTGATTTAAATTGTTTTTGAAAGCTTTTGAGAGGAATTGTGACTTGCTTTTAAAACATTTAACTGATAAGGATCAAATTCTGAGACTTTAAACTCCAATGATTAAACATGCTTAAGTATCTTATGAAAACATCACATTAGCCTTTGTCTGGATCCAACTGTACAAAAACATTGTTCTTTTTGAATATCCAAAATTATACCTTGCTTGATTACGTGGCAATTGTTTGAAAAATAACTTTTTGATTTGATTGAAATCATTCTCCCCCTAATCAATGACACCAATTATTGATTGAGAGATAGAGATTTTGACAATTGATAAGTCCAGATGATTTTCAAAAAATAGAGTCCAAGTTATTTTCAAAGCAATTTTGTTTCATTAGATGACAAATATTTTTCAGAAGAATTTATAGAAGGAAAAATAATTGGAAGGAAATATTTGTCTTTTTGGTGACAAGCATTTGTTTTAAGAATCAGAGCATGAGGTTTGAAAAATAAGATTTAAGAATGGCTCTGTTCTTTCTTTTTAAAACTGGTTACTGCCTGAAATGATAATAAACAACCATTTTTCTCCATCTCAAATATATATAGTTTTTTTTTTAAATTTATTACTTCAATTTGAACTTCATCTAAAGACCCGTGCCATTATTGAATGACAATTCAAAGTACGTAGATGTTATCGAACCAGGAAAACAAGACAAAAGAAATAATATTTTTGGAATTTTTCAAGATTTTCTAATTTTTATGGATTTTGAAAATTTTATATTTTTCTATTTTCTTTTTGTTGGTTTTATAATTCTGTATTTTGCTTTTTGATAAAATATGTACAAAGAGGATAATTTAGTTTAAAAGAATGATGAAATGAGTACCGAGATAAGGATATCGTTCAGCACGTTGTAGAAGAAAGAAAGAAATCATCATCTTCTTAAACTTTCACCACCAAAGCATTCGAGGCTTCTAAGAAAATCGTCTGAACATGAGCCTTCTAAATATGAATCTTTGGTAACTTCCCCCCAAACCGACAATCTTCGAATTAAGACCATTTCCCCCCAAAAGATGAAGTGAAGTAAATAGTCTAATTTTATGAAGCTCAAGAACCCGAAGAAGATGATAACAACAAAGTAACAAGTTAACACGGATCATTTATGCGGTTATCATACCCGAAATAAACGATTGAGCCCGATCACATGAACCTGTTGTGCATCCCCGAAGTTCACATTACTATTCGAGATTGAGCAAGAAGTTGTCTATTCAGGGGAACAACATATCAACATCTTCATTTTACTAAGTGCATTCCAGTTATCTTCCATATAACCATTCATCGCATAATGTACACAAGTACCCAACAAGAGAAGAAACAACGACATCACGATAACTGGTTAAATCACTTGATATTCTCTGCAAATGTCGACTCCAGAATAACTAATTAAGCTCGATCATGTGAACATGTTGTGCGTCCCTGATGTACACGTATCTCTCCCTTGATGGTTGCTATCTCATCGGAATCATCATTACATTGTGTACATGAAGCACTAACCGGAAGCACTTTATCATAAATCATATAGAAGATGCCGATAAGCAATATCATATCACGTTCCAAGTATTCTTCTCATATTTCTTTCTACTGAAGGCTGAGATAACACATACCAAAAGTGTCCAGAGACCACTTCCACCTAAATGGTTGGAATAATATATCCTTCCCCCAAATAGTTTGGAATAATATATCCTTCCCCCAAATAGTTGGAATAATACATCCTTCCCCCAAATAGTTGGAATAACACACCAAAGGCTACGAGTTAAACACTGAGTTTCTCTACGGTTATGACATTTGTCTTTCCCGGGATTACTTCAATAGAGAAGAAGTATTAAGTTCATCACGTGTACTCGTTGTGTGTTTAGATGTATGTTTCCTTCCCCCTTGCTGGTTTTGATACCTCAGAATCAGCAACACATTAAATATATACCAAGTATTCTTGAAATAGAGAAGAACAACAAATTAGCTCAAATGAATCCTGTGAGAATCAACTGCTACAGAAAATCTCTCTAACTATCTTTATCAACCCATGTGTAGAAAATTTGAAGTAACCACTAAAGAAGAAAACCCGATATACCAAACTTGAAACTGAATACGAATTCCCCACATTTGTATCTTAAGCTTGCACTTAATGATAGAAGAAAGGTGTCGAGAATCTATGCTTCAAGCAAATCTCTAAGTACTCACTACTCAAACAAAGTATGAGACATTAACACCTCTTGAGATTATCAACACCGTCATCTCTGTGTGACACTGAGTAAAATAACGTAACTCCTAATAGTGATAGTTAACCAGGTCTTCAACCATCTACCCCGACAGCTGGTAACTAGATAAACCAAGTCTTCAACTCAAATTCTTAAGCCCGAGCAAGTTATCAAATAAGAACACACCTTTGTGAAAGTCAACTTCAATCTCAAATAAGTGATAAATGATTAACTCTAAAGTAATCAACTTTTGTCAAATGCCCACCACGTGAGTAAACATACAACCGGATGTACATTGACCCACTGAACGAACCGGAACAAATGATTCCTCAACATCAATGCATTCTTCCTAAAGGTTTACATGTAGAGACTGATATGGAAGATTCACCAATAATGTTTTCGAGCACATGAGGTAGTCATTTTCCTTAATGTTCATGAGGTTGATTTATAGCATGCATATTGAGAGGAACAATAATCCGTGAAGATTTGGAAAAGGAATACCAAAGAGCGGATCATTATTCTTGAACAATAATCCGTGAAGATTTGGCAAAGGAGTACCAAAGAGCGGATCATTAATCAATAGTGCCACTACAATATCATGATAGTCATTATCAATGCCTTGTCAAGTAACTGGAGATAAGGTTTCTTGAGAATTCCGAGAAGTACTTCTTAGATGGTGAATCAGTTGAGTCAGTAGGAACCGGAGCATGAGCTTCAGAAACTGGATGATCAACATTCGTTGGAGGTTGGAAGTACTCATCAACATATCTTAAAACAATGAATCCCAAATAATAAATCCCAGTTATCCTTAGTGAGTGAAGACATTAGGCGTTGGAGAGTCGTATGACCATAACTCAAGCACCCTTCAACATGTAGCATATTCACTCTTCTCCCCCTCAAAAATTGCAAATGAAGTTTGCCATTTTTGATTGAGCAAGTGAATCAGAATATATATCAATGAACGGAGATCCACTTGAGGATTGAATGAGCATGGAAAAAACATGAAGCTTGTTGATGAAGAATGTCGATGAGAATGGTCTTAAAAATGAAGATTTCTCTTCTTCTGAAGATAAAGCGCACTGAGGTATACGCTTTTCTTTTCTTTGAGGAACGGGGCCTGAAGTGTTATCTACAGACGCCATTATGATGAAGTACGAGGCCTGAACTGATGTGAACAGACATCATAGTCATTTCCCCTTATCTGTTTAGAGCAGCCTTAATCCAAGTACCAACAGATGATTTGTATGACTTGCATTGGAACACAGAAAAAGGTGGAAATTTGAAAACATTGGATCCCCATGAGAAAATGGGTTCCTTTTGGTTAGCACAAACGATCTTTGAATCAGCAGAAACCCTAGTTGCTATGGCATTATCACTAGGAGCTAAACTAGTAGAATCATCAAACTTAGTTAAAGGGCATCGCCTAATGGGATTATTCGACCAGTTGGCTTCCAAACCTTAACAGGCACTACTCTAGGCATAATAGATCTAGTTAAGGAGCAAGGTTTTCCATGCGTGAATATTCGACCTGTGGGCTTCCACTGAAATCCTATATTGGTAAAAACCTTCCCTGTAGGTTTCCAGGCTTGCTTAATCTGTTTTGCTTTCCAAAATTTCTTAACAGGGTTTTGATTCTTATACCTCATAAATGACACACCACATTTATCATGATTACCAGAAAATAGACGTTCTTTACATGTATTGCAGACAGCATAAGACATCGAATTAATTTCAGTAAGCTTAGAGCTAATACTAGAACCAACACTATTCTTTTTGTTCAAGTCAAACTTATTGTCCCTATGGTGTGCTTTCATTTCCTTTTCATGATCACTTTGAGTTTGCGAAATCCTATCCTTTTTTACATTACTTCTAGGTGTTGGATCGATGTACTCTAACCAAACTAACTTTAATAGCTTGTTTAAGGTTTAACAACCTCGGATAAATCCTAAGTTATTAACAATGAAACACTGAATAATCTTTATTAAGTATGCGGAATTTACTTAACAAATCTAAGAAGAATAACTTTTATTATTAACTCTAAATCTGCTTATTATGCAGATACTTCAACAACTCTAAGAATATCGATCTTCTAAAACATTAGCTCTAAGACTCTTGAATTGCACTCTAATGCCAATCTAGGGTCCTTTTATAGGCTCAAGGATAACCCTAGTCGGTTTACAAATTGTATCCTTGTACGACAAGTAATCTAATATAGAATATTCTAGAATTACAAGACTTTCTATAAACGAATAAAGCAGTTCTTTGATCTTGCGGTACTTTGATCGTGTGCGATGCTGACTTTATCATTAAGCGATGCTTTGACTCTTTGACTTTTTCCGGTTCTTTGTCATTCTGCGATTACTTTATTAATCTTTAGCACTTTAACTGCTCAACACTTTCATCTCCCAACAATCCTCCCTAACTTGAATTCTACTTGTTTGACTTCAAGTTCCTTTGTAATTTATCTTTATCAACTTCATCTTTAAGGATAGATTGTGTCTTTGTCTTTGGATTGTATCTTTGTAGTTTCGTGCTTAGTCAAAATATCTTTAGAAATATTCTTTTCAAGATCATCCAAAGAAGCTCCATCTTTTCAAAGAACACAAACAACATATGACAATTTGTACATTTAATTCGGTTTAACTTGCGGACTATTCTCATCACTTCCGGTGTGTTAACTCCTGTGAGAGGTGAATCATTGAAAATTTAATGGATTTTAATCTCTTTACCAAAGCCATTAACTCGGAGTAGCCAAATGTTTTGATGTGTAAGATCATGGTACATGATAACCATATGATTTTTAGCAAATCATCGACTATCAACATTTGTTTTGTCTTTACCAAAAGTCGTACCGCTTACGGACTAGTTAGTTCTTTTATCTAATGGTGAACTAATTACCAATAATGGTTTTCCACAACCTTTACCCCAAGCCATTTTCTTGTGGGCTAGCCAACTCTTCACATTCTCGATATGGTGAGTTGATTACCATCCAACTTATTAGCAAGTTGTCAACTAAAAGCGGAGTTGAAATATCTTTACGAGCCGTTTGCTCATGGATTAGCCAATCCTTTTGTAACCATGGTGGATTGATAACCTATTGATGTTAATATCTCAAAAACCATTTATTCAACCTTTGTTTCAAAATATTTGTTACTTAACAAAGGTGTCTTCCAAAAATCATTTAACGATTAAAAGCGCAAGCGATACTTTGATTAAAGTCTTGTTTGATCGTGATACTTTGAATAAAATCTTGTTTTATCAAAAATAATTTATTCAATGAAAATTCATACCGCTTATTCATCATCATCAGCCATAGCGATCCGGTTGATAAACGACTTGATGACCATGCAAGCAATTTCATTATCCTCTTCAACTTCCATTCCATGCTCTAACATCCTCCTCATAAGCTCAATCTGTAAGAGGATATCTTTTATCTGCAAACATGTGAATCATTGTCCCATTTTCCAGCTCTAGAACATGTACACCGATTCTTCAAAGAATCTCCATTAACAATTTCCAGTTCTCTTGATTCTTCCAAATTTCATCATCTTGTTGTTCTTGGTTTCCATGCGGTTGTGAGATCTCCAAGTAAAACTAAACCAATTCCTTCGATGGATGATGTTCAAAGTAAACTTTCACCACATGATATAAATAGAATAGATCCACTCTATCTATGATGTGCAATAAGTCCCATAGCCTATTGAACACTCTGAAGCTTTCATCTTCTCTATGAAACATCGGATAGCTTCCATCCTTAGATTCCACAACTTCAAAAGCAATAATCGAGATCTGCTCATCTTCATGTCGAGATCTTCTTTGGAATATTCAAAATCTAGTATTCGAGATAATTTCTTAATTCATCCCTAGTTTGAGATCTTAACTCAACTTTTCTTTCTTTGAAAACTGTATATCTTCAACTTAAGTTTTCCTTTTCTTTTAAACTTTTCTTTCTTTACGCTTCACCAAGTAGCTTCATCTTTATAATCTTTGATGCTTGCAACATCCTTCTTATAAGCCTCTGTCTCAAAGATCATATAATCTTTTCATATCAAGATAATTCAACTTTGCAATCCTTTATATCCTCGACTTTTCAAATAAGCCATCATTGCATTCCTTTCTTTAGCAAGATTTGGTTTTCTAGGCATAAAAAAACAGGAGTAGGTGATCAGTAATGGTTCAACATCTTGACATTCAATTCTTCTTGTAATTTCCTAGTCGCTTCTTCATTCATTGCTTCTTCATTAGTAACTTGACCACTACTTGACATTAAGTTCTTCTTGCACTTTTCTAGTCATGACCTCATTCCTAGCAACTTGAATTGCTCTAAGATCCGCCAAAGTTAGTTTTTCTTCTTAGTTTCTATCAACTTGCCTTTACCTTTATCCTTAGGATCTATTGCGAGTTGAGAAGCTCTTGGTTGTTCCTCTGCAACTTGAAGAAAAGTAACACCCTTTGGCTTTGATAAACCATGTAATATTTCAACAATAGTTTCATCATCACTTGCGTTCTTACGAGGTTTGGGTGTATCGACTTCTTACGGTATGGCGGTTGTTGAAGGACCACTTGTTCTTCATGAATAACACTTGTTGAAGGACCGACTTCTACTTCAAAATCTAATACTTTTGGAGTAATTAACTCTTGTCCGAAGGTTCCATGAAAAGCGAGACTTTGTTGTTCAAGACCTTGATCTTGATCCTTTCTTCTTGATACTTTCAATGATAACATGCTCGTCGGTACCTTGAGGTTCTTTCTCCTTAAAACATCTTCTTTCAAATTCTTTTCTTCTAAATTCCTCCCCAATTGGACAGAAGATGATTTATGAACCTTTTTGCCTTTGGTTTTCTTCTTAAATTCCCTAACACGTCGTCCTTGTTTCCTTTGAGATTTGACCCATAGACGATGATGTTGAACCAATGGCCAGACAAAATTTTTGAGTCTTCTAAATTTAAGCTTCAACCTCTTAATCTCAGTAGCCTGATCTTCAAATGATTTCTTCAACCTTGTCAATTCCCTTGTTAAAGCATAGTTGTTGAGAACTTGACCCTCAGGCTCCATAAAGACTGCATCTCCTTCAGATGGTGAATGTGCTTCTTGATGAGAAGCATGTACACATACTTGTGCAGATTGTGGATGCGGTATGTTGTGATTCAGTACTTTGTGATGCAGTACCCCGAGAAGCAGTACCTTGTGGAGAATCAGTACTTTCTTCTTCATTACTTTCCGTAGCTTCATCACGAATAGCACGAACAACCTCCATCATTGAAGCGATTAATGGAGTGTGTCTTCCGATGAATAAATCACTTTTCCTCTCCATAAACGTAAAAATCTTTGCTTGTTGTACAATAACGGTAGTAAGTCCAGAGGTTTTGGTACATCGACAAGTTGCTTGTTCAAGAAAACCCAGTATAAACCTTAGGTACATTAACCATTTGGAACCATGTGAGATGTGTGAGAGCATTCCATCCGAATTAGCCTTGAGAAGTTGAAAACACGATTGGTAGCTAATCCCACTATAGCGGATGCTATATTTGACCCAAACTGCTCCCAAGAGGTACTCTTAGCACTTATCCAATGGAGCAACACATGAACCAAAAATTTCCAATGAGGACAAAATAAGGGCTTCACAATGTTTGTTCATTAAGGACCCTTCATAGCCAATGTCCCTAAATGTATCCCAAATCAGTTGTTTATCAAAACGAATAGCCCCTTCTTCATCATTAAACAATAAGTCTTCTCGAATAGAGGCTTCTGTAATCTTCACAGTTCTTCCAGCAACTGTTGATCGAATATAAAATTGATCATTCTCCATATTATCCCTAGCATTAGCCCAAAATTCTTGAATCCAGGGTTCAATTATATCCGGCTCCACTAAAAGAGCATAACTTATTGGCGACCCAGTAAGATAATCAATGATATCATGAAAAGCCTCATTAAATTCAGTCTTGTCTAAATTCGCCACCATGTTGTGATTGGAAACAGTAATATGATTCGCCATCTACCCCGACAGCTGGTAACTAGATAAACCAAGTCTTCAACTCAAATTCTTAAGCCCGAGCAAGTTATCAAATAAGAACACACCTTTGTGAAAGTCAACTTCAATCTCAAATAAGTGATAAATGATTAACTCTAAAGTAATCAACTTTTGTCAAATGCCCACCACGTGAGTAAACATACAACCGGATGTACATTGACCCACTGAACGAACCGGAACAAATGATTCCTCAACATCAATGCATTCTTCCTAAAGGTTTACATGTAGAGGCGATATGGAAGATTCACCAATAATGTTTTCGAGCACATGAGGTAGTCATTTTCCTTAATGTTCATGAGGTTGATTTATAGCATGCATATTGAGAGGAACAATAATCCGTGAAGATTTGGAAAAGGAATACCAAAGAGCGGATCATTATTCTTGAACAATAATCCGTGAAGATTTGGCAAAGGAGTACCAAAGAGCGGATCATTAATCAATAGTGCCACTACAATATCATGATAGTCATTATCAATGCCTTGTCAAGTAACTGGAGATAAGGTTTCTTGAGAATTCCGAGAAGTACTTCTTAGATGGTGAATCAGTTGAGTCAGTCGGAACTGGAGCATGAGCTTCAGAAACTAGATGATCAACATTCGTTGGAGGTTGGAAGTACTCATCAACATATCTTAAAACAATGAATCCCAAATAATAAATCCCAGTTATCCTTAGTGAGTGAAGACATTAGGCGTTGGAGAGTCGTATGACCATAACTCAAGCACCCTTCAACATGTAGCATATTCACTCTTCTCCCCCTCAAAAATTGCAAATGAAGTTTGCCATTTTTGATTGAGCAAGTGAATCAGAATATATATCAATGAGCGGAGATCCACTTGAGGATTGAATGAGCATGGAAAAACATGAAGCTTGTTGATGAAGAATGTCGATGAGAATGGTCTTAAAATGAAGATTTCTCTTCTTACGAAGATAAAGCACACCGAGGCATACGCTTTTCTTTTCTTTGAGGAACGGGCACAAGTGTTATCTCTGACGCCATTATGATGAAGTACGAGGCCTGAACTGATGTGAACAGACATCATAGTCATTTCCCCTTATCTGTTTAGAGCAGCCTTAATCCAAGTACCAACAGATGATTTGTATGACTTGCATTGGAACACAGAAAAAGGTGGAAATTTGAAAACATTGGATCCCCATGAGAAAATGGGTTCCTTTTGGTTAGCACAAACGATCTTTGAATCATCAGAAACCCTAGTTGCTATGGCATTATCACTAGGAGCTAAACTAGTAGAATCATCGAGACTTAGTTAAAGGGCATCGCCTAATGGGATTATTCGACCAGTTGGCTTCCAAACCTTAACAGGCACTACTCTAGGCATAATGGATCTAGTTAAGGAGCAAGGTTTTCCATGCGTGAATATTCGACCTGTGGGCTTCCACCGAAATCCTATATTGGTAAAACCTTCCTGTAGGTTTCGAGCTTGCTTAATCTGTTTTGCTTTCCAAAATTTCTTAACAGGGTTTTGATTCTTATACCTCGGAAATGACACACCACATTTATCATGATTACCAGAAAATAGACGTTCTTTACATGTATTGCAGACAGCATAAGACATCGAATTAATTTCAGTAAGCTTAGAGCTAATACTAGAACCAACACTATTCTTTTTGTTCAAGTCAAACTTATTGTCCCTATGGTGTGCTTTCACTTCCTTTTCATGATCACATTGAGTTTGCGAAATCCTATCCTTTTTTACATTACTTCTAGGTGTTGGATCGATGTACTCTAACCAAACTAACTTTAATAGCTTGTTTAAGGTTTAACAACCTCGGATAAATCCTAAGTTATTAACAATGAAACACTGAATAATCTTTATTAAGTATGCAGAATTTACTTAACAAATCTAAGAAGAATAACTTTTATTATTAACTCTAAATCTGCTTATTATGCAGATACTTCAACAACTCTAAGAATATCGATCTTCTCTAAAACATTAGCTCTAAGACTCTTGAATTCGTACCTCTAATGCCAATCTAGGGGTCCTTTTATAGGCTCAAGGATAACCCTAGTCGATTTACAAATTGTATCCTTGTACGACAAGTAATCTAATATAGAATATTCTAGAATTACAAGACTTTCTATAAACGAATAAAACAGTTCTTTGATCTTGCAGTACTTTGACTTCAGTATGCGATTTGACTTTATCATTTAGCGATTTTTGACTCTTTGACTTTTTCCAGTTCTTTGTCATTCTGCGATACTTTATTAATCTTTAACACTTTAACTGTTCAGCACTTTCATATCCCAACAATCCTCCCCTAACTTGAATTCTACTTGTTTGACTTCAAGTTCCTTTGTGAATTTATCTTTATCAACTTCATCTTTAAGGATAGATTGTGTCTTTGTCTTTGGATTGTATCTTTGTAGTTTCTTTGCATAGTCAAAATATCTTTAGAAATATTCTTTTACAGCATCTTCCAGCAAGCTCTATCTTTTCATCAACACAACAACATATGACAATTTGTACATTTAATTCAGTTTAACTTGCAGACTATTCTCATCACTTCCAGGTGTGTTAACTCCTGTGAGAGGTGAATCATTGAAAATTTAATGGATTTTAATCTCTTTACCAAAGCCATTAACTCTTGAGTAGCCAAATGTTTTGATGTGTAAGATCATGGTACACTGATAACCATATGATTTTTAGCAAATCATCAGCTATCAACAGATTTGTTTTGTCTTTACCAAAAGTCGTACCTTACGGACTAGTTAGTTCTTTTATCTAATGGTGAACTAATTACCAATAATGGTTTTTCCACAACCTTTACCACAAGCCATTTTCTTGTGGGCTAGCCAACTCTTCACATTACTGATATGGTGAGTTGATTACCATCCAACTTATTAGCAAGTTGTCAACTAAAAACGGAGTTGAAATATCTTTACCAGAGCCGTTTGCTCATGGATTAGCCAATCCTTTTGTAACCATGGTGGATTGATAACCTATTGATGTTAATATCTCAAAAACCATTTATTCAACCTTTGTTTCAAAATATTTTTTACTTAACAAAAGGTGTCTTCCAAAATCATTTAAGCGATTAAAAGCGCAAGCGATGCTTTGATTAAAGTCTTGTTTGATCGACGATACTTTGAATAAAGTATCGTTTATCAAAAATAATTTATTCAATGAAAATTCATACCGCTTATTCATCATCATCGACCATAGTAGTCCAGTTGATAAACAGATTGATGACCATGCAAGCAATTTCATTATCCTCTTCAACTTCCATTCCATGCTCTAACATCCTCCTTAGATTCCACAACTTCAAAAGCAATAATCTGAGATCTGTTCATCTTCATGTGAGCAACTTCTTTGGAATATTCAAAATCTACTATTCTGAGATAATTTCTTAATTCATCCCTAGTTTCAGATCTTAACTCAACTTTTTCTTTCTTTGAAAACTGTATATCTTCAACTTCAGTTTTCCTTTTCCTTTTTAAACTTTTCTTTCTTTACGCTTGGTCAAGTAGCTTCATCTTTATAATCTTTGATGCTTGCAACATCCTTCTTATAAGCCTCTGTCTCGACATCATATAATTTTTCATATCGGCATAATTCAACTTTTGCAATCCTTTATATCCTCGACTTTTCAAATAAGCCATCATTGCATTCCTTTCTTTAGCAAGATTTGGTTTCTAGGCATAAAAGAAACAGGAGTAGGTGATCGTAATGGTTCAAATCTTGACATTCAATTCTTCTTGTAATTTCCTAGCTGCTTCTTCATTCATTGCTTCTTCATTAGTAACTTCAGTCACTACTTCAGCATTAAGTTCTTCTTGCACTTTTCTAGCTGCAGCCTCATTCCTAGCAACTTGAATTGCTCTAAGATCTGCCAAAGTTAGTTTTTTCTTCTTAGTTTCTATCAACTTGCCTTTACCTTTATCCTTAGGATCTATTGCAGGTTGAGAAGCTCTTGGTTGTTCCTCTGCAACTTTAGTAAAAGTAACACCCTTTGGCTTTGATAAACCATGTAA
Source organism: Chrysanthemum lavandulifolium (assembly GCA_022545495.1). Taxonomy (NCBI): domain Eukaryota; kingdom Viridiplantae; phylum Streptophyta; class Magnoliopsida; order Asterales; family Asteraceae; genus Chrysanthemum; species Chrysanthemum lavandulifolium. The sequence continues at coordinate 87,663,110 of CM040240.1, forward strand.
TATTTCAACAATAGTTTCATCATCACTTGCAGTTCTTACAGGTTTGGGTGTATCAGCTTCTTCTGGTATGGCAGTTGTTGAAGGACCAGCTTGTTCTTCATGAATAACACTTGTTGAAGGACCAACTTCTACTTCAAAATCTAATACTTTTGGAGTAATTAACTCTTGTCTGAAGGTTCCATGAAAAGCAGTACTTTGTTGTTCAGTACCTTGATCTTCAGTCCTTTCTTCTTCCGTACTTTCAATGATAACATGCTCGTCAGTACCTTGAGGTTCTTTCTCCTTAAAAACATCTTCTTTCAAATTCTTTTCTTCTAAATTCCTCCCCAATTGGACAGAAGATGATTTATGAACCTTTTTGCCTTTGGTTTTCTTCTTAAATTCCCTAACACGTTGTCCTTGTTTCCTTTGAGATTTGACCCATAGACGATGATGTTGAACCAATGGCCAGACAAAATTTTTGAGTCTTCTAAATTTAAGCTTCAACCTCTTAATCTCGAGAGCTTTGATCTTCAAATGATTTCTTCAACCTTGTCAATTCCTTGTTAAAGCATTGTTGTTGAGAACTTGACCTCGTGCTCCATAAAGACGCATCTCCTTCAGATGGTGAATGTGCTTCTTGATGAGAAGCATGTACAGATACTTGTGGAGATTGTGGATGCGGTATGTTGTGATTCAGTACTTTGTGATGCAGTACCCCGAGAAGCAGTACCTTGTGGAGAATCAGTACTTTCTTCTTCATTACTTTCTGTAGCTTCATCACGAATAGCCTGAACAACCTCCATCATTGAAGCAGTTAATGGAGTGTGTCTTCCAGTGAATAAATCACTTTTCCTCTCCATAAACGTAAAAATCTTTGCTTGTTGTACAATAACAGGTAGTAAGTCTGTAGGTTTTGGTACATCAGCAAGTTGCTTGTTCAAGAAAACCTGTATAAACCTTAGGTACATTAACCATTTGGAACCATGTGAGATGTGTGAGAGCATTCCATCCAGAATTAGCCTTGAGAAGTTGAAAACACGATTGGTAGCTAATCCCATTATAGCAGATGCTATATTTGACCCAAACTGCTCCCAAGAGGTACTCTTAGCACTTATGCAATGGAGCAACACATGAACCAAAAATTTCCAATGAGGACAAAATAAGGGCTTCCTGAATGTTTGTTCTTTTAAGGACCCTTCATAGCCAATGTCCCTAAATGTATCCCAAATCGCTTGTTTATCAAAGCGAATAGCCCGTTCTTCATCATTAAACAATAAGTCTTCTCGAATAGAGGCTTACGTAATCTTCACGTTCTTCCAACAGAATGTTGATCGAATATAAAATTGATCATTCTCCATATTATCCCTAGCATTAGCCCAAAATTCTTGAATCGGGGTTCAATTATATCCGGCTCCACTAAAAGAGCATAACTTATTGGCGACCCAAGAAGATAATCAATGATATCATGAAAAGCCTCATTAAATTCGGTCTTGTCTAAATTAGCCACCATGTTGTGCTTGGAAACAGATATACGATTCGCCATTGTTGATTATGTAAGCACAATAAGAGATATAATCGAATAATAAAGAGTTGGTGAGAGAAATATGGAAAAATATGAGTATATCAATATGAGAGGAAAATCGAGAGTAGTTATTTATAGGTGAGATTTGAAAATCACGACCCATAATAACAAAGTTACCGTTAGTAGTAATTACCCCTCAATATTACCGTTGGAACAGTACTTTATTAAGACAAACAGTACTTTCCACGTGTGCAGTACTTTCATAAAAAATAGTACTTTTCCAAATTCCTCTATATAAGCTAAGTATACATAAATATCCTCCCCTCAAGCAATGCACAAGACTATCCTAATACAAAATAGTCCTCCCCTTAAATGTAGCTCAGTAGTTAATCATGCCAATGCTCACCACCAAGTGATTGAATCTTGAAACATCAAAGCTTTTGGTGAGTAAGTCAGCTACATTATCATCCGTGTGAACTTTGACCACATTTATGAGTCTGTGCTCATAACAATCTCTGATAAAGTGATGCCTAATCTGAATGTGCTTGGTCTTGGAATGGTAAACTGGATTCTTCACAATACAAATAGTACTCTCGATATCAATATTGATAGGAGTATTCTTAAAATTGAACCCATAATCCAAGAGTTGATTACGCATCCACAAAACTTGTCCACAACAACTTGCGGCAGACCACATATTCGACTTGATGAGGATGTTCTTTGCAATTGTCTGTTCTAACATTGCCGGAGACTAATCTTCTTCCAAGATATTGGCAACCTCAGTTGTTGATCTTCGTCATAATTATCACCGCATAATCACTATCGAAAAAGCTTCCAAGTGAAAAGGTGAATCCTTAGGATACCACAACCCCAACTTAGGTTGTTGTTTCAAGTAACTAAAATCCTTTTAACTTTGCATTCATATGAGAGACCTTTGGTGAGACTTGATATCTTGCACATAAACACACAAGAAACATAATATCGGGCCTTGATGCGTTGAGATACATAAGACGACCCAATCATTGATCGTATAACTTGACTTCAACAGTTGTCCATCTTCATCTTTGCCCAATGAGTTGATTGATTTAATAGGTGTAGTTCTTGGCTTCATAGCATCAAAGCGAACTTCTTAAGTATGTCGGATACATACTTATCTCGGCTAATAAAAATACCTTCCTTGGGTACTTAACTTGAAGTCCCAAAAAGAATGTTAACTCACCCATTGAACTCATTTGAAATTCCTTCTGCATCAGCTGCTCAAACTCCTTAACCATAGACTGTTTGGTAGCTCCAAAGATGATATCATCAACATAGACTTAAACTAGCATGATATCCTTCTTGTCTCTCTTGATGAACAAAGTCTTGTCAATAGCCCCCTCCTGTAACCGTGTTGTAATAAGAATGTGGAGAGCCGCTCATACCAAGCTCTAGGTGCCTGGTGAAGGCCATAAAGAGCCTTAACCACCTTGTAGACTTTGTTAGGATGTTTAGGATCTTCAAAACTAGGAGGCTGTTTGACATAAACTTCCTCTGTAATGGTGCCATATAGAAAGGCACTCTTGACATCCATCTGGTAAACCTGAAATACCATATATGAAGCAAAAGCAAGAAATATTCTAATAGCTTCAATCCTTGCTACAGGAGCAAATACTTCATCATAATCTACTCCTTCTTCCTCATCATGTAGCCTTGAGCTCTTGACCTTGCCTTGTTCTTGATGACATTGCCTCTTTCATCTCTCTTGACTCTAAAACCCATCGGTTTCAATAACTCTCTTCCCATCGGAAGATCACATAATACCCAAACTTCTTGAAGTTTAAATTGAAGAAGTTCTTCCTGCATAGCTTCTACCCAGCTCTTTTTAGTCAAAGCTTGAGCAATATTCTTGGGTTCCTCTTGAGAGATAAAACAAGTAAATAGGCAGGTTTGATGGTCCTTATGATTCAGCCTGTTTTGTTTATATACAAAGCTAAGTAAAGCATTGTGAGGAGTAGTTAAACTCTTAGCTTTGTGTCTTGTCATGACTCCAGAAGTAGAAGGACCAATGATTTGATCAGTAGGATGATTCTTATGGATTCTTAAGATTGGAGACTGTGGAACTCCATAAGTATCATTCAGATTAGTAAAATCAGCATCTTCATTAGAATCTGAGAAAATACCTTCATCTTCAAACTCATCATCAGTTTCTTCTAAACCAGGCATGGTAGAATCATCCAAATCATCTAAAGCTTCATTAATCGTGCAGCAATACTTTTAATCTTGTCAAAATCTTGTGAGAATACTCTGCGATCTTATTCTTTTCTTTGCTTCTTCATAAGCTCTTCTTTGTTCATCGAATAAAATGTGCCATTACATCTTGTAAAAGCATCGATTAAGTGTCTCTTGAATATCTTGATCCTCGTGAGATAGTGAAGATTTTGGTTTATCGATACTTTGCTTTGGTGCATCGATACTTTGCTTTGGAGCATCGAGACTTTGCTTTGGATCTTTATCGAGAACGACATCGGTCTAATGTGAACTCCATAAACAACATCTGTGAATCTTACGCATTATACAGGGTTGATTTTCTTCTCGGCAGTACATAATTCATAGAAGGAGTTAAAACTTCAAGATCAAACATCCAATCGGGACCTTTACCTTTACGATTCTCTTGATCTTCTAAAAACTCAACATGAAGACAATCTTGAACCTTCTTAGTGACTACATTGTACACTCTAAATCCCTTCTTGTTGGTACAATATCCCAATAAATATCCTTCTTCCGACTTGCCATCAAACTTTCCCAAATTATCAATTGTGTTTAAAATAGTGAGAGGGCATCCAAAAGGCTTCATAAAGCGAATGTTGGGTTTGTTACCCATCGACAACTCATAAGGTGTCTTCATACGTGGTTTTGTAATCGATACTCTGTTAAGTACATAGCAAGCGTGCTTACGACTTGACCCAATTGAATAGGTAGTTGTGAATCGCAAGCATAGTTACGGCGCTTCAATCAAAGTCCTATTCTTCCTCTCGCAACACCATTACTGCGTGGTGTTCTTGCAATCTTGAACGATAAGGTTTTAAAAGGTACCATTTTGAGGGTCGTTTAAGTCCTTATTTGATCACTTTGTATCCGTTATTGCTTAATATCGTTCCTTTTAACTTTTTAGGTCTCGTGAAGGCAAAATCTTTGGAATGACACTTATTTGGACGAAGAAGCGAATATATGAAGAAAATGTCCAAAGTCGAAATCGAGACACTCACGATTCTTGAATGTAGAAGGCGGCGGCGTTAGGTGTTAATTGCGGCGCCGTCGGAGAATTATTGTGACGGGACGAAACTCAAAACTCGTATTTTCAAGAGGCGGCGTCTAGTGGTGAAAGAGTAGGCCGTCGCTACTCGAACGGCCTAGATGCAATCCGGGCGATGTCGAAGTCGAAGAGGATGGCGTCACGGACATAAGGTGACGCCGTCGCAAGGTTAACGTGGCCAAGCGAAACCCTAATGGCGGCGACACGGCGGCGTCACTAAACATAAGGTGGCGCCGTCGCAATTGTAGTCTTATATATAGAATCCGAATTTTTAGGTCTTTGGGTGGAGAGTCTTTGGGTAAAACCTAAAACCGAACCTAAGGTGTCTTGTACATATTTTAGGGTTTTAACCTATCTTACACCAAGATAAGTCTTTGCTTCATTAATTCAATTATGTCTTTGATTATTTGTGTGTATGCTTGCATGTTCTCCATGTCCGGCTAATTTATTTGTGTGTTTGCTTAGGAAGGTTGAAACTTAATTATTGAATATTGATTGGTTGTTTCTTATCTTAGTTGATTTATGATCGATGTCGATAGGTCATCCGTTGTGCACTTAATGCTTGATTCATCTTTGTGAACCTTAGAGTATAATTACGAGTGATTGTAGGCTAAACCATCCGAAGCGCCTTAGAGTAGAGTCTATAATCTCTAAGTGGATTTGTAGACAAGACCCTTTGGTAAGTTCAAAGAGTTAGGGAGAAACGCATACCCTACAACTTTAGAAACACAACGCAACTAGGAATAAGGCGTGACACTCAACCATCAATAGGAGATAATTAAGGAGTAATACAAACTAAGTAAACACATCTTTAAACTATCATACGAGCACACATTAATTAGACATAGACTCTCACAACCTTAGTTTAGATAATTAGATAATAGTAGAGTAATCGGTAGAAATACCAAACCCCCAAATCCAATACCGAGATTCGTACCTTTCCATTTTCATAAAATATAAAAGATAAAAATAATCTTCCTCAACCTTAACCTTAGCGTAGTAACTCCTACTAGCATTCCTATTCCCTAGAGAGCGATATCAATACCGTGGCTTACCCTAATTACTACACTACAACGATTAGGTTCACTTGCCTAGGGTGTTATAAAACTTGCTCGAAGAAAAGGAAGTTCCTTTGACCCCGAGCGACGTGTAGTGTTATCAAGTTTTTGGCGCCTTGCCGGGAATAGAATAGCTAGTTAGTAGTCCACCTCGTTTAGGTTTCTTTGCTTGATTCCTATCAAGTAAACTTTTTTTTTTTTCTCATTTTAGATTTCCTTAGTCTATCCCCTTCTTCGTGACCTTTGTTAGTAATTCCATCACTTTTCATCATGGAAGGTGATAACCCACTACCATTCATCAACATACCACCAAATGACCCACCAAGAGCCCGTACTCTTGGTGAATACTCGAGACCAAGCCACCTAGGCTATAGGAACACCATTGAGCTTCCGACCAAGCCCAAACTACGGCCTGCGATCCGACACCATCCGGTTGGTGCAAAGCGGATGTGCATTCCATGGACTTCGTTCAAGATCCAAATCGACATCGAGGATTTCCTCAAAATCGTCGATTCCATCGACCTTGATGCTACTACTCGGGAGACCACGCGCTGCGTCTCTTCCAATTCTCTCTCGGGACCAAGCTAGTAATTGGCTTGGCGACTTCCACGGCTCCATCTCAAGTTGGGATGATCTTACTTCTCGCTTCCTTGCTCAATTTTTCCCACGGGAGAACCACTAAGCTTAGGAATGACATCTTGATGTTCCAACAACGTCAAGGTGAATCTCTCTGAAGCATGGACCCGATTCAAGGACTTACTTCATACAGTCCCTCATCACGACATTGATCTTTGGCTCCAAGTCCAAATCTTTTATGATCATGTCAACTTTCCCACTAAGCGATCCATTGACCAAGCGGCCGGTGGAAAACTTAGTGATCTCACCGCAGAAGAATCATGGGAAATAATAGAGGACCTCACCCTCTATGACAAAGAAAGTTGGGATGACCCCCGTGAGCTGCCCAAAACCGTCAAGGCAATCTCCTTGCCTCCTCCCGACCATAGGATGATCGAACTTGAAGATCAAGTTAAATTCCTCATGAGCTCCTACAAAAATCCTAAGTCCTCACGACAAGTGAATCAAATCACTCTACCTTGTGAGTTATGCAGTGGTCCCCATGACACTCGTGATTGCACAAGGCTCTCCGAACAAGCTTTTGCGGACTACGCCTCCATACGTGCCGGCGGAGCGGGAGAAGTGGTACACTTTCAAACCCGAACAAAACAACTTAGGAAACTCATACAACCCCTCGGGAGAAATCACCCTAATCTTAAGTGGAACCAAAACTCAAGCACACCCAAAGCTCATCTAGTTCGCCTAATAGGTTCAATTCTTCTAATACAGGAACCCTACTAATCTTGAGGCAATTGCATCTAGATTTTTGTCATCTCAAGAAACTCGATTGAATAAGCTTGAAGCCGATTTTAAGCAAAACAAAGCGAGATGACAACCAAGCTTGATGCCCTCTTAAAAGCCTTCAATGAGCGGGAAGTTGGAGCACTCCCAAGTGATACCATAAAGAACCCAAAAGTGAATTCGATTGCATCGACTTCATGTTCTCATTCACCATGGGAGAATGCACATCCATGCCCTCTCATCCAACGATTCACTCGGTAAATGCTATCAAAAGGGTTCCAAGTCATCCAAGAGATACCAAGGCCGGCACCTTTGGTAAAGCCTACTCTTGAAAACCGTCAACCAAGAATCCAAACCTAGTTTAGAGGAGGTACAAGGAACTCCATCAAGAAAACCGATTCTTGAAGTCTTAGCTCATGCACCTTATTATAATGCTTTAAAAGAAAATATGAGTTAGAACTTAGGCTTGGAAAACATGGGTCCGCCTTTGTGAAACAACTTACCTAAGAAGTTAGACGATCCGGGCTATTCACCCTTCCGTGTAGACTTGGGACTTCCAAGCCACTCGATGCTCTAGCGATTTAGGATCATGCATCAATCTCGTTCCGTTGTCCCTTCATAGAAGCCTCAACCTAGGTAAAATTGAACCAACGGAAACTATCTTAGGATTAGCGGACGGTAGTATAGCACGTCCGGTAGGAATAATAAAGGACATGGTAGTACATGTAGGAGAGTTGACTCTTTTGGCCGACTTTCATGTACTCGACATGAATAAGGACCCGACATGCCCATTACTAGTTGGAAGAGGATTTTTAGCTACCGCTAGTGCCATCATCGATTGTAAGATGTCCAAAATAGTGGTAGGAGAGGGGAGTGCTAGATCCGTTTACGATGTTAAAAAGCATACATACTATAAGGATGAGGAAATCCCACAAGAGATAGGGTTGGATAGAGAGCCTTCTAGATATGGACCTTGGATTGATAAGAACATCATAGGCCCCAAAGGCCTTTTACCTAGATAAGGCCTTTGCTAGTGCGACAACTTTCCAAGAACAAGAAATGGCTAGAGACATAGAAGTGAACCCGTTCGAGGATGCCTTAGTATTTAGGAAGATGACCGAGTTCCTAGGAAGCTTGCACATTAACCTTGTCATGAATAAATGGATAGTTGAGAAATCCGAACACATGTGGAATTGGAATAGACCGCCTAGTGATGGTAATGGAAGGTGGCACATTAGGATACAAATCTATGATCCCGATGGTGAGATGTTTGAAAAGGCATATTTAACCGAACGTACTACTAGGAACTTGAATGATAAGTTTGATCCTTACGACATTGTTGAGGATAGACTTACGTATATCGGTACGTAGGAGCACGACTATAAGTCTAGCTACAAGACTCTTAAATAAAGAAAAGCGCTTCGTGGGAGGCAACCCATGCTTAATTGTTTGCTTGTTAGTGTCATATATCTTTTATTAATTGTTTATCCTCATGTTTAAATTTGTGAAAATGCTTTATTTTGTTTTTAACCTCGTCTTAATTGCATATAAAGGTATTTTACATAAGGGATAAGTGTAGGGAGGATTACACACGTTTTCAAAAGCGTAAACATGAGAACAACAATTAACTAAAGATATATATGTTTGTTTGTTCGAGTCAAATGCTTGTATCGAGTCATAATGGATGTTTTGCGAAATTTTTCCGATTCTAAAGATGTAAATTTTCGAATTTTTCCGAAAATCGCAGACCGGTTTTGTCGGGATAACTTTGACGGCGTCGGGAAGGAGTAAAAACATCAGATTACTTTTCTCGTTTTCGAGCTACTTATAAATTTTTGGAATTTTCGGTCTTAATTTTCTTAGAAATTGTAAACATCCATTCCACAAGCATTATATCCTAGTTTAAATCGAGTCTTATATATTATTACCGCCGATTTTAGGCGAAGGTTTCGTTGTTCTCTTCAAGTGTGCGGGTTTAGTTTGTCAAGAAGAAGTTACATAAGATTGGAAGGAGCTTTTCACGCAATAATTCTTCTTGGAAAAGAGTTTAACCACCACTTTACACGGATCTACCGAGCTAATCGGGGAGTATTAGTTTCTTCGTTTTAATTACCTTCTTTTATCATATCTTTGATACTTTCGGGAACATTGGGGACAATGTTCGGTTTAAATGTAGGAGGAAAATAAAGCGGGAACTTTGAAACTATGCTTATCCTTGATTATTTGCTTTGTCAATTGTGATTGTGTAATAAACCATGAGAAAATGTCGGTTAGGGTAATTTTGGCACCAAATTTAAAATTTTCATGACATATAGGAGTGGGCCATTAGTCTTAACAAAAGCGTCTCACGGATAGGAAGTTGCATGACTAGCACAAAACCCTTTACCACCCAAATTCCACCCAAAATGTGAGGATCGCCTTAGATTAGTAGGAATAAAAGCATTCATCTTTAATGCTTAGAGTGTGAACCGGTAGTATATTAGATTCTAGAACTTGTTTTGTGATGCATTCCGAGATCGCAAGTGAGGCTACACTTGTGTAGTTAGGAATAACTAAATGATAAGAGGCATTAGGATAACCCTTGTTTAATACCCGTAATATAATTACTTCTTCCACATCGGTTGAGTAATTCCCCACACCCTTTGCGTTGTACTCATCTTTAGTACATGATACCCTAGTTAACCCTCGAGCCTATCCTTTTCGCGGTTCTCGTGATATTTCGGTTTTCGGAATATCAATGAAAACATTGTTTACACCCCAACCCCAAATATACACCCAAATCGCCTTAGCCTACCCCTTATGCACTCACTTTTAGTGCAAATATTTGTTATCACCCTAAACCCTTAGTTCAATTATCGGTTGCTTGCATAAGTTGCTAAGTTGAGTCATATCCTTTGTATACGAGTTTTGGGACGATTGGGATTCATGGGAAAAGTTAAAGTTTATGAAATGACGGAAGGGCGTTAAATTCAAATTCCCTTTGTTTGCGTAATAATGTACCCCAAGTGTTTTGATCTTTTCAATTCGGGTCAAATTAGTGTTAGAGTAATAAAAACTCAAGTGTAGGGATATGCTTATAAATCCTAGTATTTTGATGTTATCTTAGAGGATGGTAGAGTAAAGTGTATGAATAAAAAAAAAAAAAAAAAAAAAAAAAAAAAAACATACGGGCGACCATCCTACATCTATCCTTTAAATTTATGTTTGTTTATTTCCGTTATCTAAAGTTTAGAGTGTCGAGTCTTGGCTTAGCAACGCCATTCTTCGTATGCATTTAACATAGAGATTTTTGACTTGCCACCACTAAATAGCCTATCCCACCAAACCCTTGTTTCCTACCGTAAGCCTAACGTTACAACCCTTTAAAAGACCTCTTTGATAGTCTTTCCTAGGTGCTACGCCAGCGATGGAGGTTTGATCTATTCTCAAGCCTATGGTAATCTATGTACTAGGACCGGTTAATGAGTGTTTATCTTCCATTTTCTATATTGTTATATTTCATTTATACACCGAGAGATGTGAGTATCCAAACACCCCATGTGAGGTGCTAGTATGTAATTTCCGTGCTTGTTATGACTTTTATGGGCTTATATGTGTTGTGGACCGTTTTGAATTAATGCTTCATGACCCCAACTTATAAATTAATTGGCTAAAAGCACATTTGCTTGAGGACAAGCAAATAACAAGTGTAGGGATATTTGATAAGGTTTTAAAGGTACCATTTTGAGGGTCGTTTAAGTCCTTATTTGATCACTTTTGTATCCGTTATTTCTTAATATCGTTCCTTTTCACTTTTTAGGTCTCGTGAAGGCAAAATCTGGAATGACACTTATTTGGACGAAAAGCGCGAATATATGAAGAAAATGGCCAAAGTCGAAATCGAGACACTCACGATTCTTGAATGTAGAAGCGGCGGCGTCGGTGTTAATTGCGGCGCCGGAGAATTATTGTGACGGGACGGAACTCAAAACTCGTATTTTCAAGAGGCGGCGTCTAGTGGTGAAAGAGTAGGCCGTCGCTACTCGAACGGCCTAGATGCAATCCGACGACGCCGAAGTGAAGAGGACGGCGTCATCGACATAAGGTGACGCCGTCGCAAGGTTAACGTGGCCAAGGCGAAACCCAATGGCGGCGACACGGCGGCGTCACTAAACATAAGGTGGCGCCGTCGCAATTGTAATCTTATATATAGAATCCAATTTTTCGGTCTTTGGGTGGAGAGTCTTTGGAGTAAAACCTAAACCGAACCTAAGGTGTCTTGTACAGTATTTTAGGGTTTTAACCCTATCTTACACCAAGATAAGTCTTTGCTTCATTAATTCAATTATGTCTTTGATTATTTGTGTGTATGCTTGCATGTTCTCCATGTCCGCTAATTTATTTGTGTGTTTGCTTAGGAAGTATGAAACTTAATTATTGAATATTGATTGGTTGTTTCTTATCTTAGTTGATTTATGATCCATGTCGATAGGTCATCCGTTGTGCACTTAATGCTTGATTCATCTTTGTGAACCTTAGAGTATAATTACGAGTGATTGTAGGCTAAACCATCCAAGAGCGCCTTAGAGTAGGAGTCTATAATCTCTAAGTGGATTTGTAGACAAGATCCTTTGGTAAGTTCAAAGAGTTAGGGAGAAACGATACCTACAACTTTAGAAACACAACGCAACTAGGAATAAGGCGTGACACTCAACCATCAATAGGAGATAATTAAGGAGTAATACAAACTAAGTAAACACATCTTTAAACTATCATACGAGCACACATTAATTAGACATAGACTCCCACAACCTTAGTTTAGATAATTAGATAATAGTAGAGTAATCGGTGAAATACCAAACCCCAAATCCAATACCGAGATTCGTACCTTTCCATTTTCATAAAATATAAAAGATAAAAAATAATCTTCCTCAACCTTAACCTTAGCGTAGTAACTCCTACTAGCATTCCTATTCCCCAGAGAGCGATATCAATACCGTGGCTTACCCTAATTACTACACTACAACGATTAGGTTCACTTGCCTAGGGTGTTATAAAACTTGCTCGAAGAAAAGGAAGTTCCTTTGACCCCGAGCGGCGCGTGTGGCGTTATCATGAACTCCTCTTGATTCCTTTGTTAGCACAAAATTCATCCATAAGCTTGTTCTTGAATTCGGTCCATTATCACATCTAATACCTCTAACCTTGAGTCTCAATTGGTTTCAAGTGCTATTATTAGAGTCGAATAGCATCAAAAGTATCATCTTTAAATCCTAAGAAAAGACCCAACTAAATCTCGCAATCATCTGTAACAACCAAGCGGTAATTTTTCTTGTTTAAACTTGCCACAGAAACAGGTCCAAACAAATCCATATGTAACAGCTCCAATGGTTCACTAATTGTTCTCTCCTCAAGCTTCTTGCATAAAGCTTTGTGTTGTTTACCCTTCTTGCATGCTAAGCATGAGTGATCATTCTTGTATGTCTTTGAAGGTAAATGATACATGCTAACTCACCCCATGTTCACCTTGCGTTATTTTCATACATGCATCATGTTCACCTTGCGTTATTTTCATACCTTGCATGCAAATATTAAGGACAGCCACAACTTTATCCATTAAATACGGAAACGTGATTCTACCACTACCCTACCCATGATGCATGTATGAAAATAACGCAAGGTGAACATGGGGTGAGTTGGCATGTATCATTCCCCACTTCTTCAAAATGTCCTTGTCCTCAAGGATGGATTTATTCGCCACGGTGGACGCCATTCCACTCGTCCCGTAGCATATGGTGCAGTCGTGACAGGTTGCCAAGGTGGCCGCCATTGAAGTCGAACGGCGGCGTTGTGGGTAAGTTTTGGGACGGTTGTAGAGGGTGGAGTCACGGGTTTGGTACAAGGTGGTGGTGTTGTTATATGTGAGGTTGGTGAAAATAATGCAATCAATGGTTGGGGTTTTGGTGGTGGTGTCACTTTATGTTTTGGTTCGGGCAAGTTGGTGGTATAGGTTTGTCTTGTTGGCTGAGGAGGTGGAGGTGGCGCAAACGGTTCCGGAGATGGGGTATGGTTTGGTGGCGGGTTTGGTACCGGAGGGAAGGTCGTTAGCATTGCAGCGGTGAAGGAGTTCCACGTGAGGCGTTCGGGTCCTCGGTACCATGAATTGAACCAAGAAAACGGTCCATCATCAAAGTACTCCACAACATAGGCAAACCGTTCTTCCTCATATATTGCATACGAGAAGAAGAACCGTTCAACCTCAAAAAGCCAACGGATCGGATTCAAACCAGTGAAGCGAGATAGAGTAGTGTAGTCATTGAGTTCTTCCAAAGCCATGGAGGCTAAGGCTCAATGAAAGCACCAATTGATAGGTTTACAAAGCAAAACCTACAAAACTTCAAGAACTTAAGATTAAGAATAGAAATCAAGCACAAGCTTTTCAAATATTTTCTTCTCCTTCCAAATGAAATTACAATGCAATTTATAGTAAAAGTCCTAGATGCACTTTATTCTTGTTCTTGGAAATAAGGAAATGTGCTTCACCACTACCCTAATGCATGCAAATATTAAGGACGACCACAACTTTATCCATTAAATACGGAACGTGATTCTACCACTACCCTACCCATGATGCATGTATGAAAATAACATAAGGTGAACATGGGGTGAGTTGGCATGTATCGATAAACCTCTAACTAAATTGCCTTTGAACAGGTTTGTTGATATTCTTGAAATTTACATGGCCCAATCTTCTATGCCAGCGATGTTCTTCTTGATTGTTGCTTTTGCCACTAAGCAGTGGCTCTTCCATAAGAGTGAAGACTCTTCATATCCGAGACTATACACATCATTGGTTCTTGGTACTCGAGAACTACCAAGTTATCATCAACGAGCTTGAATTCGAGAGGAAAGGATGAGACATTCCGTGTCGATGAATAACACGGATGCTTTTATCACTGATTTGAGAGACTGACAATAAGTTGAACTTGAGCTACTTCACATATCTAACATTCTCAAAATCTATACGCCCTGCTTTGATGGTTCCTTTCCCAGTAATTCTTCCTCCATTGGGATCATTCCCAAATACAACTCTTCTTCCACTAATAGATCTAAAGTCAGACATAATATCCTTGTCTCCTGTCATACTTCCAGAGCAACCACTATCCACAATAAGATGATCTTTAAGTTCCTCCTCTGGGTTGCCCTGCACAAAGATTTAGAGAGTTAGTTTCTTTTAGGAACCCAAGCCATTACTGACTTGTGTTCCCCTTGTGGAGTTACAAACTCAAATTCCTTGAGTATGTAATTTCCATTGTTTTTTAAAACATGATCCAAAATTATCTTTTGATTTTTAGCATGTGGATTTTCAAAACTTTTTGGATTTTCAACAAAACTCTCTTTTGCAAAATCATTCTCCTTTTCTTGTATTATAAAAACATCTGATTCACTTTTTGTTGAAAGTACTGTTTGACCCTCTGCAGTACTTTCTCTCTTAACCCATTCGGTTTAACACTTGGTTCACGTGATCTAGATCCCCTATGTGAATTGTAGTACCTTCTAGGTTGATAGTAATGAGATCTCCTTGGATTTGCTCCAAGTGGTATTCGCAATACCTTGGTTTGGTAGAGCGATACTTTGAGAAGGTCTTGCTTGTGAAAATCTTGGTGGTTTAGAAAAAGGTCTTCTTTGGTGAGGAACCTATGATCCGGTGAGAAGTTCTTGTGATTGACCCTTTTAGAATTATTCCAAACGGTTTGTTCTCTCTAGGTTTTTGGTTGGCGATCTGTTCTTTGGAAATTTCCTAAGGTATTACGAGTGATGTTCACAATCCTTGATTAGATGAGTAGGACTATAACACACAAAACACGGTTTTTCACCCATACTCCCAAAGTGACTTCTTCTATGTCTATGAACAAAACTATTGTGCCTTCTAGGTGAATGATTAAACTGTTTTGACCAAAGTTATCCCAAAAGGTTTAGCGATCTTGTTTTGAAAAGGTTTTCCGAAGAGTCTTGCTTGTGGGCGATACTTTGAGTAGAAGGTCTTGCTTGACTTTGAAATTTTGTTTCAACAGTTTACATTGGGGTTTCAGACCTAGATTGACCAATAAGCTTCTTCCTAAACTCTAGACTGTCTACACCAAAACTTGAAACATCAGGTCTTATGGGTTGATGACTACCAACAGGATGTGGAACAACATGATAACCTTTGTCTTTCTTATACTCAGGAGGTAAATCACTAGTTGAACCCTCATTACTAGATGTGTCTACATAATTAATGAGTTCATCATCACGAGTGGTTATATATTCTAAGTCATCCTGATCACTAGATGTGTTTTCTTCTATGTTATCAAAGTCCATACCAAAACCTAAGCCGGTTCTAATGTATGCTCTTCTGCTTTTGAACATAAGTAACATGTGACGACGATTCTTTCCAGAATCAAAATTTGCTAATGATCATCTCTCTCTTAGTTAGTTTCTCAATTTTAGCAATTTTACGCTTTAGTTTCCATTCACTTAGTTTTAGCTGGTAATCTGTTGTTCATACTTTTCATTGAAGCCATTTTATTATTTTCATGTGTTAATGTTTTGGCTTCCATTGACTCTAAGGTTATTTGATAACTGCTACCTCGAACCTAGCCTTAACACAATTATCTCTTTCAATCACATAACTATTTAGCGGTTTTGATAGAAATCATGACAATTTGAGCATACCTCGAGATAGGGGATGGACTTGGTGAAGTAGCTACCATTGCAAGTAAAACAGGATCATCTTCACACTCAAGCTCCAATCAAATCCTCCATACCCATCTCCAGTTCCAAAGTAGCATGATCAACTTCCTCATCAAAGACGGTGCTCGGTCAATTCTTCTCTGAATCTTCAACCGCTTCTTCCATTGCTACCATACAATAAGTCACCGGTTCATCATCAAACTCTTCACTCCGATCGACTTCGACAAATTCTCTTGAGCAACCAAAGCCTTTGTTTCATAATGGGGATTTCTTTTAGCTCCAACTTTGGTTTCTCGGTCATCTGTTTGCTTGATACTTAGCAAACTGCACTCCTGCAAAGTGTCCGATCTTTTGACAATTGAAGCATTCAATTTTGGATTTGTCAAAAGTGATTCCTGTTTTGGTTTGAAGTCAATGCTCTTTCTGTTTTCTTCATGTACTTCTTGATCCTTGCGTTGATCAAAGCAACTTGCCACGATATCAATTTCTTCTAAAGAATCCTTGTCAATCTGGGAGAGATCTTCTTCATAAACTACAGGTAAACTAGCTTCTTGTGCAAAGAAGGAGCACACACTTCATCTAAGTGCATAGTAGTAGGTGGTGGGGTTTCTTTGAGCATGGATGGGAGCGACATACAAGGCGATTTGAGTCACAAGTACTTTGAGTAGGAGAAGCGGTACTTTTGGTGAAATCGCCTCTTTCGAGATGATAGAAAAGCAATCTTGTGAGACTTAGAACTTGTTTGACCATTCATCTCATGATCATACACCTTGGATGGTTGTTGAGATCATCAAAGTCCATGACATCCAAACTGGTTGACCTCGATCATTGTAGCTATCACATGCCATGTGGATGGCAAACTCCTTAGAAACTTGATTAGCATCTTCAACTAATACTTACGTTGTATAACTCCAACATGTTGAGGAGATTTTGAAACCTATCATATGCAGCATCAAGACTCTCTCTTTCACCTACAGTGAAAGTTTCAAACTTGTTCTTCAGCAGATTTCTGTACATCTTCTTAGAAGCTTCATTCCCTCCAAATCTAGTCTTGAGAGCAGCCCAGAGTTGCTTTTCATCTTTAGCATCATGGAATTTCAGTAGATGTCCATCTGGAATGGCAGACAAGAGAATGTTGAGATCCTTCTCTTGATTTCTTAAGGTAGCTGCTGGTAAGACTGCTTTGGGAGGTTTAGGTTGTCCAGGAATCTCTACAGGTTCTGAAACTACTTCATTACCATTAACAATTACATTCCATAGAGCATGGTCTGTAATGGCAATGTACTGCCTCATCTTCATACACCATAAGTCATATTCGCCCTTCTTGATGACAAGAATCCTCATTGAGGTGATGGAAGGTGGTGGAACAGAATCAGTCGACATCTTTAGGTTTTAGGGTTTCTTCTTAGTCAGAGTTTCCACACAAGCTCTGATACCACTTGTTGGATCGATGTACTCTAACCAAACTAACTTTAATAGCTTGTTTAAGGTTTAACAACCTCGGATAAATCCTAAGTTATTAACAATGAAACACTGAATGGTTAGTAACAGTGATTGGAACTCCCACATCAGAAATAGAAACACCCATATTAGAAATAGAAGCAATGGAAACATTAGAAATAGATGCAGTGCTAGTATCCGTATTTGACCTATTCAAAGTATGTTCACTTCTTAAGGGAATAATTCTACCAGTAGGCATCCATTTTCTAGTGGGCATTGCCTGATTAACCTTATGGCCAAAAGGTATCCATTGATAACCTATCTTACTAAATGTTCTTCCTGTGGGTTTCCACTGTTTTCTAACTTTCTTTCGCTTTTGCCTTTTAGCCTTCTTAGCTTGGTTTTTAACATTAATAGTTTTAACTGAGCATTTGACAGCTTTAGACAAATCATTCATACCACATTCAAGATTAATAACAGAAACCACGCAATCATCATTACATATTTTGTCAAAAGTAGTAGAATTTGCATTAATTACAGTATGCTTAGAGCTAACACTAGAATCAACACAATTCGTTGTATTCAAATTCTCCCTACGGTGATCTTCTAATTTCTTCCAATGCACATTCTTAGCTTGCGAGGTCCTATCATTCCTTGTACTGCCTTGAGACTTTGACCTGCTTTCGCTTTAATGTCATTGATTACTCTGTAGAGGAAGGAACATTAGTTGGTTTTGCTACTTTTGCCTTTCTGTTTTGATGTCTTTGGGATGTGAACTATTCAAGGCACTTTGAGGTTCACTTTCTTAACATTGGAGGTCTTTGGGATCTGAACTATTTGAAGGCCTACTAAAGTTCACATTCATAATATTGGGCATTGAATGACTTGTATACTTGGCATTAGGCATAGAACAGTATCAAGGATTGACTTGCTCACCTAGGGATTTAGGGCATATTGTAATTAAGCATTCTAGAAGTTCTTGAGATCGTTTGGCATATAAGCATGCATGGCCAATTGCATTATCAAGTGGTTTCTTTAACTTATCCTCTTCTACAATCTCACGGAGACATTCTAGACTATCCTTAAGGTATGAGAAATATGTTTGAATGGCAAGTTTGTTATTCCTAAGATGAGGAGGAACATATTTCACTGATAAAGCATATTTATTACAACCATGCAACTTTGATGCACCATTCTCCCCATTGGTCATTGGCATTTTCTCTTTTACCTAACTCTTCAGATTCTCAATTTCCTTTTACAACGAAGTTATTTGTTCATTATTTTTATTACGAGTGACTTTTATTGACTCAAATACCTCATTGAAATGACGTTTAACCTTTTCATTTTCTTCTAGAAAACTCTCATTTTCCTTTTGTAAAGCATTGACCAAGTTTTGAAGATGAAAATTTTGAGAATTCAGAATCTAAAGGAGGAGGCATTTGGGAGCCAGTCGCATTGTTCATTTCACCCTTTAATTGAGAAATTTGGGCTTTCAACTTTACGATCGTGTTACAATGAGCTCGAATCATTCATCACGTTTGCTAATTTCAAAAGCGCATCAAATTCGGGAACATCCAAGGATGTCTTGAAATTTGAGGTTTTAACATTCCTTTCGGATGTTGATATTTTAATTGCAAAGCAAGATGCTCAACTTCAATTTAGAAAACTGTTTACCAGTTATCATGATCATCTGTTCAATCTTATTATGCGGTTTAGAGTTAGTTTTTCAAGCTCAATGACACGATCATGGGAGACTTTCGAGCAACAGATAATTCATGAAATTGAGAAGCATTAATGGAACAATTTGTAGCAGTGTAAAACAAATCTTGAGCAATACATTCAGAAATAATATTCTCATTCAAGGTATTCAAGTTCTTCCTCTCAATCTCATTATATTTTAGTTCTCGCTCATAGTCACTAACCTCAACAATCATCGCATCAAATTCCTTTTCCATTTCTTTAATATCTAAGTCCATCCCCATTTTTAAGACTCTCAAATTGACCTTTTAATTGTTTACATAAAGGCATGACCTCGAGTTAAATAGCATTCTTTAGTTTGCTCAAAACCCCTTTCCCTTGATTATCGATGGGTGTGATCCTTTTCTTACAAGTTTCCTCAAAATCAACAAATAATTGAAATATGACATATTGGTGATTAAGGTCTTGCTTTTAGTGGCAATGGTTCTAGGAACTAGATGCATTGGTGTATTTGGAGGATACACGTCATGAAGGCATTTTCCTAAGGGAGGGTTTGTAACAACAAGATTCTCGCTTTTGCTTATCTAAACCCTTTTTCTAGAACACTTGTTCGGGAGTTAACAACGTTTGAGGCTTAAACATGTTCAAGGAAATCCAATTCTCCTTTTTGTAATCATGGGGTATGATAGATATTTTATTCTCTTTACATTTAGGATCATCTAGTTTCTTGTTCATCTTCTCCTAGTGACTTCATCGATTTCTTATCTTCCTCGATTGCACTCGGTAAACTAGGTTTCTGTCTAGGCTTAAGGATTTCATTGCCATCATAAATTACCTTATGAGCACTTCTAACCTTTTAATGACCTCTGGATTTGGTTCCTCAACAAGGGAGTACTATGTTTATCACTTAAAACTCGTGCTTAGTGATTAAGTGAGCGATCTGAATGGTATTTCCTTATGCGTACAACTTATTTTCAAGCTTGTTTTCAAGGTTTTAGATTAGAAAAATCATTCAAAGTTTTGATTCCTTAGCACTGAATTCTTGCTTAAGCATTTTAACATTTTCTTGAAGTTCTTGTTTTTGCTTAGTAGTTTTAGAAAGCTTTTCTTGTAAGGAGTTTAACTCTTGTTTTAATACTTCTTCTCTAAACTTACTTTGTCTAATAGTTATGCGCATTTGGTCATCCATCTCCTGCTCACGAGTGGTTAACTCAAACTTAGCTCTTTGTTCATAAATAGCAACACGTTCTTTATAGGCATTAAGTTCGAGATAACAGACTCATCGAGGCACATGCGATGTATTCGTCAAAAGCATAGTCATCATTGATCGTGCATAAGATACATCACTTGGTACAATCTCACTTTCACTTTGTTTCACATATTGATCACATGGGACAACATTGACATTACCCATATTTTCAATATCGACTCAATAATTACAGTTGATTGTACTTCATCATGTATCTTTTGCACATCAACTTCATCGTATAGTTTTAGTACCTCGAAATGATTTTGTCTTTGGATGGACCAGGTTTGTTGTGGTGAAGAAACTTTTGGAGAAACCATAGGTGAGATGCTAGCCATGAAGATTGTTTGAGCGATGGGTTCATCATCTACATCATAGTCAAATGCATCACAATCGGCTACTTGAAAGGCATTCGATGATTATGACCAATCTCACGAATTGGTCATTCATCAACATCGACATCATAAGTCTTGGCATTCCCTTCAGCAAGAAACAATAACTCCTCTTCATCCAATGTTGCTCCATTATCCTGAGCTTGAACAAGTAACATCTTATCCCTGAAGAACTCTGCATTCTGAGGGCGCTTTGGCGATGTGCAGTTCCTTGCAATATGTCCGTCACCACCACAATTGTAACACTTGATTGGCTTTGCTTGTCCCTGATTTCCATTCCTTCCCCTATTATGATTTGCCACATATCCTCTACCAACTCCACCTCTTCCTTGTTCATACTACCTTTCTTGAACTGGTTGTACCATAACCTTTCCATCTCTGACCAAAGCATGATTGTGTAGATTGGATGCAGTCCTGATTTCATTATTAGTGTGAAGTCTGTTAGTGTGAGGAGTGAAGGTTAAGTTTTGTTTAACCATAAAAGCTAGTTTATTGATAAAGTGTTCCATGACTGTATTGGCATCAGGTTGTTTGAAACTTGAATCTGGAATGACTTGAGATGCTTTGGTAGTAGTTCCATCATTGGTGTAGAGGGATGTTGAGTCCTTTGATGAACTTGTTTCTCCCTGGTTGGTTTTGAACTGATCAAGAATCCTTTTTTCAAACATAGCATGTCTCTCATTTTGAAGAAGGAATGCATAGAGTTGCTCATAATTTGTATTCTTCAATCCTTTGGTTAGCTTCACAGAGGTGACAAACTTGTGCCATTCGGGATTCGTGTTGTTCACAAACTTTGAGTTCAGCTGAATGTTTGGCATAGTCATTCTGATGTTTCTCATATCTTTCACAAGCTTGTGGAATCTCACGTAATACTCATAGACACTCTCATCTGGTTTCATCTTGAAGTGCTCAAATTCATCATAGAGTTGTGATTCTCTATTTTCCATAGTAAGTTCAGAACCTGAGAGAAGCATCTTGACATTATCCCACACCGCCTTGGCTTCGGTGTTGTGGTTGATCGACTTGTAGATATCTTTTGGAAGACCTTGAAGTATGATGTTAGAAGCCACGATATCAACATCGAATCTCTTTTCTCCTTATCATCGAGCTCATCATATGTCTTTGGTGCATCTATTCCATAGATCATTTTTCCATCATGTTTTGTATCAATTAAGTCTCTTGTAGTCTCAATCGATAAGGTCCTTTATCAATCAATTTGAGAATGTTGACTCCATTTTCCTTTCCAAGGCAAGACAATCGATTCTTTGAGCCCAAGAGTCGTAGTCGGTTACATCAAGCATGGGTGGACTAGTATCTGAACCATTGCTTGAACATCCTCGACAACGATGGAGATGATTGTAGGAGCGTTGGTAGATATGTTAACAGTTACATGGGATTTTATAACTCTATGATTAAACCGGGAAATAGATTCTTTCACGGGATTTTACTAAATCAAGAGAAAACCGTATTACCAGTAAAAATCAACCAAGTCGCTAAGAAACCTTGAAGCAAGTCGCTAACCACCAAGTTGCTAAATATCAAGTCGTTATAATACCAAGTCGCTAAGACACAGTCAAGTCGCTAAAGAACAACTCGCTAAGCACCAAGTCGCTAAGTTATCAAGTCGCTAAATAGCAACTCGCTAAGCACCAAATCGCTAACACCAAATCGCTAACAAACTTAAGTACAAGTCGCTAACTTTCACCAAGTCGCTACTCGTAGTGGAGAATCCACTAAGTGTACTGTTCGTCGGCTTGTCTCAATAGGCAAGTCGCTAAGCTCAAGTCGCTAAGATCTTAAACTACAACTCGCTAACAACTTACAAAGCAAGTCGCTAGCTAGAAAAAGAATCCGTGGCTCAAGTCGCTAGCTAGAAAATCTCACAAACACCACTTTTCAATCCAAAACCAACCCAACCACGATGAATCAAGCTTACCAAATCAAAACCCAAGCACATACAATGATTCTAAACACAAAAATACACCCAAGATTCAAACTTTAACACTAGAAATGATCCAAATGATGCAAAAACCACTAAACGTTTTCAAACTCTAAAACCATCTAAAAACCACTAGAAATCTAAGAATATGTAAGAGATGATCAAACCATGGCTCTTGATACCATTTTTAACATATTGGATTTCACAAACACACTAAACCATAATCACAAATAGGCGTATAAGAGGTTTTAGATAGAGAAAGTTAGAGACTTGAGAACTTTAGTGAGAGAAAGAAAAATCTTATTATGAGCTCCAACTCTCTACCTTGGAAGGTAGAGAGTATTTATAGTCATTACATAAATCGCCACCTATCGGGTGTGGATCGGGCATACGGTGGATAAAGACCGTCCGTCCTCCACGGTGTTACTTAACTAAATACTACTTAACGATGAAATAACTACGACTACGAGCTTTCTAACGGATACATATACTTGAGGTGACCAACACTTTAATACCTGGATTTTCTAAATCCTAACACCTCTGTATCATGAACCATTAGTCACCGCGAGTGAATGCAGATATCGTGAATAGTACTATGGGGAGTAACGATCCCGTGTCGGTTATAGAGAAATAACCGGGGCGCACCATATTTGAATTGCATTAGGTAATTGGCTATTACCTCCTTTGGGGAAAACTTTACGTACACCAGTAATTCGGTGTATGCAGTTGAGTCTTGGTTGCATGAGCTTAGCGCATAATAATCTGTAATTTTCCTTATGATATTGTTAGTTTACAATGATCATGCTCTTATACTTGTGTTCAACTGTAATTTAAACCTATGAATTTCACTCAATATTTTTGTTGACCTTTTAAGCATGTTATCTCAGGTAAGGGGCATGGCAAGGCTTTTCTGGTGGTGTAAACATAAAGTTGTCATTTCTTTCAAACTCATGATCTTTATTTTGGGAAAAACGCTTGATCAATTTACAATGTTTTGTAACAACTATGAGTTTTCGATGAATGATAACTAATTTTAATAAAACGCCTCTTTCGAGTCGTTTTCTATAATTATTGACTATGATCACCATTCGAGTAACACCCGAATTAGTCTTCCGCTGTCATTAAGATTTTCGGGGGTGTTACACTAGCACTTCAGGTACTCTTTTGATGATAGAATTATTTGCATTTCCTCATAAAATAAATTCCTGAGTATATGATACTGGATGTGGTATTCACATTTGTAATACACTGCAGGGACTTAGAGGAGCAAGGAAACGCGCCTATGGACAACAATACCTGCACGTGGGTAATGGAGCACATGCAGTCATTGAAGCTATAGGAAATTTTGATTTAGTTTTTCCTTCGGGTTTAGTAATGTATTTAAACGATTGTCATTATGCACCTTCTATAATTAGGGGTGTCGTTTCTGTTTCCTTGTTGAAAGATATCAGTTTTATTCATACATTTACTAATGTTGGTATTTCGGTTTCTTTAAATAATGTTTTTTACTTTAATGTTATTCCAGTAAATGGTGTGTTTGAGATTGATTTGCACGATAATGTGATTGATAAAAATAATTCTGTTTTTAGCATCAATAATAAAAGAATCAAAAGATATTTGGATTCTTCATATCGTTGGCATTGTAGACTTGCTCACATAGGCAAGAAACGCATGCAAAAGCTGCAACGTGATGGGCTTTTGCAAGATATCAATGATGAATCATTTGATAAATGTGAGTCTTGCATATCTGGGAAGATGACCAAGAAACGTTTTGCAAATCGTTTAGAAAGGACTTCTGATCTTCTTGGTGTGATACATACTAACGTATGTTGACCACTAAGACATGTGTCAAGGAAAGGTGTTAGGTACTTCTTAAACTTTACAGAAGATTTCAGTCATTATGGTTATGTTTACTTGCTTAAACATAAACATGAAGTCTTTAAAACATTTAAGGTTTTCAAGAATGAAGTAGAACTGCAACTAGGAAAGAAGATTAAAGCTCTTCGATCCGATAGAGGTGGTGAATATTTAAGCCAAGAGTTTAAAGATTATCTTGCTAAGTGTGGGATTGTCTAGCAACTCACTTCTCCATATACTCCACAGCAAAATGGTGTATCTGAGAGAAGAAATCGTACATTTTTGGACATGGTGCGATTGATGTTTAATCTTACAACTCTTCCCTTATCCTTTTGGGATTATGCTTTAGAAACTGTTGTTCGCATTTTGAATATGGTTCCAACTAAGAAGGTTAATAAGACTCTATATGAACTATGGTATGGAAAAGCTCCCAACTTGTCTTACTTAAAGGTCTGGGGTTGTGAGGCGTTTGTTAAACGTGACTCATCTGATAAGCTATAACAAAGATCCGTTAAGTGTATCTTCGTAGGATACCCAGAGGAAACTATGGGTTACTACTTTTACTTTCCATCTGAAAACAAAGTAATTATTGCTAGGTATGGAGACTTCCTTGAAAGGGATCTCATATCTCATGAATTCAGTGGGAGAGTGTTAGGTCACTATATTAGTAACACAAGCATCAATAGAAGAAATAGGGAAGAGAAGTGATCGGATGAACACAAACATACACACACGTTATGCGTAAGAAACGATTATGCTTAGGTGAAATATGAAAGTGAACAACCAACCCTCAAGTGAGGGTTATTACAAGGTATTTATAGGAGAGGGAGCTAGGGAAACACTCCTAGTCCCTTCCTTTCCTTATTGGACTTGGGCCTAGGCTTATGGGCCTTCTACATAAGCCTAAGCTTAATAACAAACATAAAGGCCATATTAAGCTAACTATTACATATGAATCACTAACACTTGAATAAGTTTTAGGAGTGATTCCAACAATCTCCCAAGTGTTAGTGATGAATGAATGAGTGATAAGCGTTGTAGGTCTTGATGTAATAGTAGCTTTGGCGTCTTCGACATTCTTCTTTCTTGTGAGAAGAAGTGTCTTGATTTGAACAATCTCCCGGTGTAGAGAAATTGTTTCTTTTGAAGTATTCGCTTTGAAGTCTTCATTTTCTTTGTTCTTTAGTTCTTTGTTCTTTGAAGGTGATAGTATGTTGTGGTAATCGCATCGAATCGACTTCACGCTCGATGTCTCCGTCTTTCTCCAACATGCTCACACGCTCTTTATCGTTGGATTACAGTTGATGAAGTTCTTTAAGTCTTTAAACTTTGTAGATTCTTTGTTGACGAAGAATCATTACGACTTTGTGTTGCCTTTGATTATGAGAGAACTTTCATAGGTGATGTTGTTGGTATGAGCATGTGGAGAATCGCACGATCGATCCGCTCGAGCTTCCATAAGAAGTAAACATAGGAAGCGTTAGTAATAAGCGGATTACGCACTTACAAGTTTGAACTTTGAGAGTGTTAACGACATAGTGTGAAAACACAACTCTAATTCTCACAAAGGCCGTTCTGAACCGGAGTCCCATAAGTGAGATAACGCGATGTACGAAGTACACCTACGGTTCGGATGAGTCGTTGAGGTACAATCAAGCATCACCTCACGATCAGTAGACCGTTTGAGACCACTAAGCGTAATCCACGGGAGTTACCGGCGACCTGCCGTCGGTACATTTGATGTTGACCACGGCGGGAGTTTCCATTCAATCACCGAGGATCACGGATGTGAACCTCTCATAAATGTTCTCGATAGATTGCTAGGATCGTGTAGGACTCGATAACGTACCACTTTTGTTCTTATCGTTGAATCAACAAGTGATGAAATGTCAAGTGTACCTATGAGATCTTTTGATGAATCTCGTGGCTCTAGACTCAATAGTGCGTTTTGGTTTTCTGACGGAGACTAGGAGAGGTCTCCTTCTTTAATACCAACAATCTCTAAGAGAAAGCCGATAGTTTACGTGGGGTTCCTGTGAGAATGAAACAAGCTTTTTGGGAGAAGCTTGAGTGGCTAAGAAAGTTTAGTGCATGCGTCCTTTGGGTCCATGACGACTTTTAATCTTCAATACCGGCATCATAAAGTGACAACCAAGAGCATATGAATTGAACCCGATTATGCGCCTAAGTTGAATAATACGGAGGGCTATTTTTTCACCCTTTTTGTTGCTTTTCTTTTTAATTCTTCAACTCCTTCTTTCTCCAATTCTCATTTTCTCCTTTTTTATAATCATACCTAAGGACTTCTAACTCTAACTATTGGTAGTGTCCTTGGGTAGATCCCTCCGGCTCTGGCGAATCATAGGACGGTTATTCCTAACTTTAATCACCTTATAACTCCATTGCCATAAAACCATTTTCATGAAAATCTCTCGAAGTGTTTGTGAATGAAAAACATGTTTGAACACTTCAAGAGTTTTAGATTTTAGAAATACTCCCCTCGACATGTGCTTAAGAGTTTTGATGAATCGCACGGTGAGAGAAGAGCGCACTTTTGAATTGATCGACTCAAGATAGACAATTCCTTGCGAGACACTATTACGTTGCATAGTTAAAGAGATACATTGTCAGCTTTTAGGTGACAACTAGCTCTAATAACTACCTTGAAGATGTGGAAAACCCCGAGAGGTTGTCAAACCCGTCACAGTTCATGTCTATCAAGAGCTTCTCGAATAGGTACAATTTACTTGGATAAGTCTTGGAAGACAAATCTTTTCAATATAAGACTGTTCAGATCCCGTCAATTCATGGGTTGAATTCTTTTCACACGAGGATTCAATAGCCGTTTCACAACATATTTCTTATCACATAATTTTCTCCCCCTCAAAAATGGCATATAAATGTTATTTTTGAAGAAATGTTGATAATAAATATGACCATTTTGAGTTTTGTGGGAAGATTACACAAAGAACAATTTGTGAACAAAGTTTTTATAAGTCAAGTACTCCCCCTCAACAAGTAATACTAACTTTTGATGTTTTGAAAACGTAAGGGGAATTGCTTGTTCTTTTGAGCAAAACCTTGAAAAGTGAAAGGTTTGATAGGTTTTACTCAAAAGTAAGAAGCTTTCGCTCGTTTTATAAGGATTGTGCCACTGAAGCGTACCACAGGGTCCTTTCATTACAAGAACGGGTTGTACACTGTTATGTGTGCACAAGCCATAGTCATATAATCAAACAAACAAAATCACAATCAAGAGAGTACCCAATGATTACAGATGATCAGCTACTTTCTGAGGACGTTGGAAAGTCAGAATCGGAAAGTTTGGTCATCCTCCCACATAGCTCTCCAACCATTGCATCTGATCTCGATGAATTAAACATTCATCAATCCTAGTGATAAATCAACGAACATCCTTGCGATCCTTTGAATTCCATCTCTTCATCTGAATTATACCCAACTCAATGTCCTTCAATTGATATGACAATCCATCTCGAACCATCTCCAGGGTGGCGTCATAGAACTTAGTGAATTTCATCGAAAGCCATGAAGCAAGTATGATGATTTTCACTTTGGTAGACAAACCCAAACTTTTGTTTATGAACAATTTTGTACAGAGGTTCTTGATTGATTCCGATGAAGTGTAGAATTTAGGTAAGATTCGACCCCGAGGTGGAGAACTTCAAC
Source organism: Chrysanthemum lavandulifolium (assembly GCA_022545495.1). Classification (NCBI taxonomy): domain Eukaryota; kingdom Viridiplantae; phylum Streptophyta; class Magnoliopsida; order Asterales; family Asteraceae; genus Chrysanthemum; species Chrysanthemum lavandulifolium. The sequence goes on from CM040240.1 coordinate 87,691,291, forward strand.
ACGCTCTTTGATTTGAAGCGTATGAAAACAAGGAGTGCGATAATATACTTGATCTAAATTTCGGTTGAGGTTCGGTTGGGGCTCGGTATGTCTTGATCCTCACCACCAGTGTATGTAAAGTGATCAACTGTTTTCTCCATTGGTGGTGTGGTTTCGAATCCTTGGTTGATCGGATGGTGGTGGTTGTGTAGCTTGTTGTGTAGTGGTGATAACACCTTAACCATTTGTCGAATCATTGGTTGGAGTGGCCTTCTTATGATTTTAGTGTTGACATTGGTGTTTCTTATGTTGATGGAGGTGATGATTAAGATGATGATTTGGTTTTGGTGAAAGTGTCAAGAGGTGATTCGGAAGACTGTTGAGGTTTGTGTATTGGATTGTCAACTAAGTAGTTGTCGATTCCTTCTTTAACTTTTCCTCCTCGGCTCTAGCGCTTTCTTGACCTCTTTTGCAACATTTCCTCTTCAACCACCAAATTATCATCATCAGTGACTCTTTCATCCTTATCATGATCGCAATCTCCTTCGTCATATATTTCCACATCTTCACCATGCTTTTCTTCTTGCGGCTATTTAAGTTGTTGTTGTGGTTGCTTCATTTCAACAGTTGTAGTGACAGTGACACCCTGATCCTTACCGGGTTGATTAACGGGATCAGATGGGGTAAGAGATGTTTGCAATGGATCTTCCATAAGTGGAGGACTACTACTTGACCATCCTGCCCCACTGGGTTGATTAACCGGAAAAGATTGAAGCATGGTATTCCATCCTTTTCTGCTTTAATGTCTTACGAAATTGTATTACCTCATCCATTGAATCTTACTCATTGAGCATGAGTTTTGAATAGATGTTGCAGAAGGATGTCCACATCAATTTTGCAAGATGATTATGAGCATATGAAGTTGTTGAAGATGACACGAGATAGTTCTTGCCAATTGTTTTGTCGTATCCGACTTGGAATGTGTTTGCCATCGAGAGCTCGGTGGGGCATTGATGTTAGCTTGATTTGCGACTATTTCATGATCCGAAAGTCATTAGACAAAGAGCAGACATATGGAAACACAATGTGTTTGTATTAGTCTGATTTATTATCTAATTACTTGTATGATGGTAACATGTTTATGTTAGTTACAAGTCCTAAGTCACATTAGTCCAAATGTATGAAGTTGATGTGATAAGTTACGTGAACATGTTAATTTTGAAATTTCAAAGACCAATAATTCACTTAACACACAACATATTAACTTTTGTAAGCTTATATGAAACATCAGAAATTTGTGACCAATGCGTAACATTTAACAAGTAACATATGCGTAACGGGCCAAAATGTAGTGAACAATGGGTTATGTGTAACAAGGATCTTTATGCGTAAGAAAGGAGCTTGTGCGTAGGAGTAAACTAAAGCGTAAGACCAAGCTTAGGCGTAAGAGTTTCTTACGCATAAGTCAAGTTCAAAGGCTTTAAGCTTACGCATAGGGATAAGCTAGATGTTACGCGTACAGTTTACTCGTAAGAGTAAAGCTTATGCGTAACAAGCCTTGTTTACGAATATCTTTCCAAGATACACGTAATCCACTGTAGACCCCTTATGCGTAAGAGCTACGCGTAAGATTTCTCTTAGGCGTAACCTTTACGCATAAAGTATTCCTTAAGCGTAACGGTTTGAACACCTAAAGATTCTGACATTACGAATAATTAACTTGTTAAATATAAACATGAAAACTTGATTGTAGTTAACTCCAAACATCTTTTAGATCACAAAACAAGCATAAGAACATATCAGATACACAAAGAAAGACTTAGGCGTAAAATTACTTAAACCCTAAATCCTTAATCTACGCGTAAGAGATATAGCCACACAAATCAAACAAGAATGTTTCTGGAGTGTCCTAGATGTCATATGAGTGCAATGGAGGAAGGTTTAGCACATTTCCACCACAAAATCAGAAGATTCATGGGAGATGAACCCTAAAAAACTAAACTTAAATTCTTACAATTTAGATGTTTCTGGGCTAATTTCAAGGTTCAAAACATGCATATAAACTTATTCTAACACTTTCTTGAACACCTAATAACATATCACATAATAGAAAAACCCTCAATGAGCGTAAGAACCCTAGAATTCAAATTAATGAATTTTAAGATTCAGTATGGTTATGGACGATTGAAACAAGTTTAATAGACTCTAAGAAAGGTTTTAACATAACTCATTTCAATCCAAACACTTATATGCAAAAACACCCAGTTCGTTCGAGTGAACAATTTTCCAAAATCAGTTTAAAGAGTTTTAACCGTTGGATTTGAAATAATTTTAGAAACCCTTGTTTATCATCTTGATCAAAACAGTTTAGAACTTATAGATTATGAAAAGCTTGAACGGATTTTGAAGATTTGATTTGGGCTGTTTGATCTATGTGGTTTAGGAGTAAATGCACACGAAGTGGTGCATTAAATGTGTTAGGTGAATGAATTTGTTAAAATTACTTTGCCAAGTTGACACATTCAGTCCCTCAACCTCAAAAAGGTTCCAACCAAGATCCTTTAACTTCCGTTTAGGTTAGACAAAACACTTGTAAGGCAAGAAACTTAACGATACTCCCCCTCGACTTTTGAAATCATGAATTTTGAAGATATTTGAGTCTGAGGAGAGTATTTGACAAGAAACGTATCCACCATTTTTTTAGAAGAAACAACGTATTTTTGGAAACATGGAAGTACAAGGTTTTATGAAGCAGAAAATATTTACTTTCTCCCCCTCAACACTTGTTCGGGAAAATTGTGAAAGATTTGATAGAACAAAGTGTTGACTGAAGATTTGTACTTTCCATGTTGAAAGAAATTTAGATAGAAGAATATTTTTGTTGTTTTATCAGATTTTATAATTTTGTATTTTGTTTTTGAAAAATATTTACAAAAGAGGTTTTGGTGTTTGACTAGTGTTAAGAATGTGATAAAAGTTGATCCAGTTCCTCTTGAGTCAAACACCGCATACCAATCCGGTGGACCAACTCATTAAACCTAGCAGGAGCTAAGGCTTTGGTGAGAAGATCTGTCAGTTGGTATTCAGTACCCACAAAGTGTAATTCAACAGTACCATGTTCCACGTGGTCCTTGATGAAATGATATCGAAGATCGATGTGCTTTGATTTCGAGTGTTGAACAGAGTTGCACGAGATCGCAATAGCACTCGATTGTCATGATACATTGGGATTCATCAAATACATAACCATAGTCTTTGAGTTGTGTTCTCATCCAAATGACTTGAGCACAACACGCCGACATGGCTACATATTACGCCGGTTGAGGACGGCGATGTACAATCCTCGCTTCTTCGATTGCCATGACACCGTTTATCACCAAGAAATTGTAATGCTCTGAAGTACTTTTTCGTGAATCTAAGCATCTGCGTGATCAGCGTCGAAAATGCTATTAGTTCAAAACCGAAATCCTTAGGATACGGATCCCAAGTTAATGGTTCCTTGATGTATCGGAGGATTCTTTTAGCCTCGAGAGGTGGGTTTCGATTGGTCTTGACCGATAACGGAGCAAAGATATCTGACAAAAACAATATAAGGCACGCTAGTGTTAGATACTTGAGAGACCCAATAATACTACGGTATTTGGTAGGGTCCACCAATTTCCACGTAAATCGACATCTAGCTTCTTGGTATGAGCCATTGGTGTGCCATAGGTGTCACAGTTTTGCATTCCAAATTTGTTTAACAATTCAAGGGCATATTTGGACTGACTCAAGAAAATACCACGGGGTGATTGATGAACTTGCATTCCTAGAAAGAATGTGAGTTCACCCATCATTGACATTTCAAAATGTTTTGTCATTAATTTTACAAAAGCATTTGAGTATTTTAAATGTGTTGACCCAAAAATGATGTCATCCACATAGATTTAAACGATTAAGATGTGTGCCCCGTGATATTGTATGAAAAAGTGTAGGATCGACCGAACCTTTGGTAAATTTATTAGCAATGAGGAAGGATGATAACTTATCGTACCACGCCCAAGGAGCTTGTTTGAGACCATAGAGAGCTTTGTTCAGTTTTTAGACATGGTTCGGGAACTCGGGATCAACGAATCCTTCGGATGGTCGACATAAACTGCTTCTTCGATTGCCCATTCGAAAGCGGTTTGGCGTCCATCTAAAAGACCGTTATGTTCATATGAGCCGCGAACGCGAGAAAATCCGAACGACCTCAAGGCGAGCAACGAGGAGCAAATGATTCATCAAAGTCAATACCCTCTTCCTGTCTATAACCCTTAGCCACGGACGTGACTTGTTTACGATTCGTTCCCTTGACATCCAATTTGTTCTTCCAAATCCATTTGAGACCAATGACGTAGACCCTGTTGGTCTTTCAACCGCCCCATACTTCAAGGCGTTTGAATTGGTTGAGTTATTCTTGCATGGATTCAATCCGGTTGTCTTTGTCATTGCGTCTTTAATGTTTTAGGCTCGGTTTGGCGGACATTGAGTGCATAAATGCAATGTTCACCATCTGTGTGAAGACGTTGTCTTGTAACGATTGGTTGATTTGGGTTGCCAATAATGTTCTCAAGAGGATGGTCTTTTGTCCAACAATGTGTAGAGGTTGATGTTGGTATACATTGTGCGATTTTGAGGATTCAAATGGTTTGTTGATGATTCTGCGACATCAGTGCGGCAGTTTCATTGGCAAACGGGTTAAAGAACGATTTGGATCAAAATCGAAGGTGGGTACTTCATTAAGAACATTAGCGGTGGTTCGGCGTCGTTGGAAGCAGTTTGTTCAACTGTTGTTGTAGAGTCAATGGTGGTGCTTCTTCAACGATGGTTGGTGTGGCGGTGTATCGGTATAAGAGTAGTATCGGGTTGAGCGGTGGAAACATCGGATACATCTAGAGCACGTTCATCAATGTCATCACTAAGCGATTGGAGCAAATAGCTTTTCCATTAGTTGACGAGTAAGTCGGGGCTTGATTCGGTGATGATGGGGTTTGAGGAAGTTTAAGCGGTTGTGACCGGGTTCCAAGTTGTTATGCTCGAAGCCATTGTGAATATAAGCGAGATTGACGAAGTTTCAGATCGACTTCCCCAATGACAAGCGTCTTTAGCATTTGAAACTTTGATGTAGTAGTCATTTCTTCTAACTTTTGAAGTTTTCGGTGTCAATAAATTTGTAGAAGAGCGAAAAACCACACAAGGTAATCGACTAATTGCGGAAAATCCGTTCGAGGGTAACATGCCAGAAATCAACAATATCTTCTCATGTATGTAGACGCATCACACCAAACAAACCATGAAATACGAAATGAAACGACTTTCCCCTGAATGTTGTGGTCTTTTGGAATACTAATCACCTGTGAATATGCAATAACTCGATACTAAGACCGTGTGTGAGGCATCATAACATCATATTTGGGTAACTTCACACAAGATCACCCATGAAATTGAGACGATAACACCAAAGTGAGACGTTTGAGCCACAGATCGTCTTATTTCTTCCCCTAATTGAAAAAATTCAAGAAGGCATTGGGTTTTCGCAAAGAAGCATGTAGAAGAACAAGGAAGAAATGACCACCTACACACTCTCTCCCCCTCGATGTTTTCAATGATTCAGAATCATACGCCATGTATGTTGATGATGAATTGAAGATAGCGAAACCACGTATAAGGAGACAACGAAACCATGTATGTTCAATTAATCGAACAAGTGTGAAGTACCATAAATATCTCGTGAGAATCAACTGCTGAAAAAACTTCTCTGTTCATTATGTTGATCATCAGCTGTGTCATTGTTGTTGGAAACAGTTTGATCTTCATTATCAAAGATTCGATTGGAGGTGCGATTCTGACAATGGTTGTTGTTGTAGATTCGGTGTATCCGAAATTAGAGTGTTATCGGGTTGTGCAATGAAACATTCGATACATCGAAGAACGAGTTTGGAAAGACTCTTTAACTAGAGGAGGAATCAATGTTTCCAATTCTTGACGATTAAGTACAATATGTGATGCGGTGATGGATCATGATAATTTTAACGGTGAGAAACGGGTCCTCTGTTGTTTTGCGGTAGGAGCCATTCTTTATTAACTGCATAGAAAAATAGGAGGGGACAAGAAAGAAGAAACATGGATCCCAAGTGTAACGGGTTCCGGATGTTAGAGGCATAAAGATGTAGTGTCAATTATCTTCTTGACACCTGAACATGATATTTTGATGATTTCCTTTCCTACCTCAGGGATGGATATTGTTGGTTTCACACATGTTTTGATGCAACTACTTAGTATCTTGCCTGTAGGAATCCACCTAAGACCAATAGTTTTGAAAACTCTACCCGTTGGTATCCATCTAAGGTTAGATCTAGGGGATGTTGAAACTTCTTTAGGGAAGAGTCTGCGTCCTATATTGATCCACCTATTAGGTTTCTAAAATGTTACGTTTAGATCGACGGGTTTATTTCTAACAGTTTGTTGATTAAACTTAGGACTTGGTTTGCTACTACAAGCAGTGTTCAGTAGTACACGAGAAGGTGATACACTAGGTCATGAACCTAAGATTCCATCCTTTTGGAGTAGTGCCCTTTTCCTAGCCTTTTCTAGATCATAGTTCTTGTACGCGTCATGTGAATCATATGAATTTTTAATTTTAATGCTCGGTTTAGACATAGTGTTCGAACTAATCCAAGACGGGCCAGGTGCAACTACTTGTTGAGGTTTAATGAAGCAATGTATAACGAAAGCAGTTTAATGAAATCATGTTTAATAGAAACAAAAGCATTATTCTTTGGCCCGAAATGTGGAGTGACTGGTTTTGACAAATGATTATTCTCAACAACTTGGGAGGCAAACTGTGGTTTTGAAGATTTTGAACGTTCAGATTTAAAAGCAGTTGGTTGTTTAACTACTCATTGGTTTCTGATTGGTTTTAAAGACGATTTCCCCAAGATTGTTGGTTTTGCAAAATTAGTATCCACACTTTGGTCAGTTAATCTTCTCAGTTTGTTTTGTAAAGCAACATGTGCAAGCCCATTTGCTTGAAGTTGAGCCTTTAAATGCTCATTTTCTTTTACTAATGTATCCATATGATTACTTTGTTCATTCAAAGATTTACCAATTTGCTCAGAGTTTAAATTTTTTTTTTTTGCATTTTAAGTTCAAGAGAGATGCAATGAGCCTCAAGTTTTGAAAAATCTTTTTCAAACTGAGCAATGGTCTTTTTGAGAAGAATGATTTCAGATTCAAGAGTTTTATTTGACGTTTTAGTTGAATTATTTGCAAGTAATGGCTCAGACATAAGATAGTTGTGTTGCAATTATTCAGTATGTTGTGTTGCAATTGCAGGCAGAATATGATTGTAAGATATAACTTTTCACATACACATCAAACCATAACACAAAGTGGCGAATAAGTGGAGTTCTAGAGAGAGAAAGTTAGAGGTTTAGGGAACTTAGTGAGAGAAAGTGAAAGATATTATTATGAGCTCCAACTCTCTACCTTGAAAGGTAGAGAGTATTTATAGTCTTACATAAATCGCCACACAACGGGTGGATCGGGCATACGGTGGGTAAAGACCGTCCGTCCTCCACGGTGTTACTTAACTAAATACTACTTAACTTAAAATAACTACGACTACGAGCTTTCTAACGATTACATATACTTGAGGTGACCGACACTTTAATACCTGGAATTTCTAATTCCTAACAATCTCCCCCTAAGGGAGGTCACCTCAATCATGTACCAAAATTACATGGAATACAAATAGATTTTACATTAAAATTGTTCTTGCATTCTTGATGTAGTCCATTGCTTCTAAGCTCGAAGTCATAGATTCTTCACATTGCATGTTTGGTTACTCCAAGTGGAGGTCTTTTACTGATCCACGTGATAATAATTTTGAGCCATCTTTTGAGATCATCAGCTATCAAAAATCTCTAAGACATCCTTTGTGGTGTTGTGACTTTAGGACCGACATGCTCACATTCGGATCATGAAATCTTCTCATCGAGTAGCGGAAGCTTTAGTTGATTCATGATATTGGCGGCGTAGCGCGAAGCATGGAGTGAAAATATCGAGTCATTGATGCACTTTTCATGATTTCTTTTGAGATGAATGTGTAAAGTGAGCATGCGGCTATGGATTGACCGCTTCATTCGATCATTGCAAACGTCGGGTGTACCGCATACAACAGATTAGCAATAAATCGCATCGAAAGTGTCTTTGATCACTTCGTTGAATTGAGTACACGCCCACGGTTCCCGTTGATCGATACATGTCTTGCTCGTGATCGTAAAATTCAAGAATTTCCTTGACGTGGTTTTGCATTTGTTCTAGCCGTTCTCAAACCGAACGTCTCAAAGAAGACAACACGGAGTGAGTGAACCAAATAATTTTAAGTCCACCGATTGAGTTAAAAGATTTGAAAAACAATCGTGTATTGCTCAATAGAAATTGTTTTTGCAATACAACGAAGGTTTTATTGAAAATCAATTATCAATCCTAAAAATACCTTTTGGTTTGAAAAATGAGTACACGGTCGATGTGCTAAAGAAAAGAGTTGTTAAGCACAAAGACCGGTTTTCAAAGGTATCCGTCAATCCATAACATGAACCGAGATTGATTCAAGAGATTGAATCGCCCATTGTTTCATTCGGTTGTCACATGATTGATCCATATAATAGATCTCACATGCCACCTACCGTGAGCTTGTTTGATGTTGGCTCGAGGGCTTTCCATCTTCATTGTGAATATGTTAACAAATCACTCGGATGTTACGCAATACCACAAGGATAATGCGTGGGACTCAAGATATATTCTCTTTCCACATTGTGTGAAACAGAGTCTTCATTGAAAGTGTCCTAATGAGATTTATTGATGATCTCGTGGCTCTAGACTCAATTTGTGCATATTTTGATCCCGTGTCGGAGACTAGGGAGAGGTCTCCTTCTTCAATATCAACAATCTCTAAGAGAAAGTCGATAGATAATGTCGGTTCCCGTGAGAATGAAACAAGTCCTTTTAAGAGGAACTTGAGTGGTTTGGAAAGTTGAAGTGCGATGCGTCCTTTGGGTCCATGACGTCTTGTCTTCAATACCGATGTTACCATCGTTAGCATATGAATTGAACCCGGTTTACGCCCTAAGGTTGAATAAATGGAGGGCTATTTGTTTTACCCTTTTCTCATTCAATTCTTTTAATTCTTCAACCCTTCATTGCTTACCGAGACTTCATAGCTAGAACCTTGTTGGGTTTATTCGATTACTAGCTCGGTCTTAGTCCACACTCTTCCCATATCTCATTTTCTCCTTTTATCATCATACCTAAGGACTTCTACACTAACTAGTGGATTGTCCTCGGTAGATCCCTCCGGATCGGCGGATCATGGGAACACATACCTAACCTTATCATCCTTATATCACCGTACATAAAGTAGAGTTGGTCGGTCTATATGGTATTGTTCATCTGCCATTGGAACCAATTGAAAACCATTTGAAAATCAATTCAGATACTTGTGATATATTACCATTTTCTAAAAGATATCAACATCACTTCTCACATCAAATCAAGTAGATATAGTATTTCCGGGAAGGATGAGGTTTCCATAAATTCGCTCCCCCTCAATATGTGCCTCGAGGTTTGAAAAGAGTTTTGCACATACTAGAGGGACCTTGCACATTGAGATAAGTTTATCACATTTCAAATCATAGGTTTAAGATAGATGCTCCCCCTCAACATGTGCATGGAAAATTTGAAATCGTTTGTCACATGTGGGCAGGATAGCATGTACATCCTTATAAAACCATTTACCGAATTATCAGTTTAAATCCAATTTAAATCACACATTCTCCCCCGATCACAATTCTCAAATCATTTGAGATTTGTGATCTCTTATAGATTTAAATTGATTTTGAAAGCTTTTTAAGGGGAATTGTGACTTGATTATGAAAGTGTTTTAACTGATAAGGATCGGATTTAAGACTTTAAACTCCATTGATAAAACATGCATGTATATCTTTTGAAAACAATTTAATGCCAAATAACTTTTTAATTTAATTGAAATCATTCTCCCCTCAATCAATGACATAGGTTGTTGATTGAGAGATAGAGATTTGACATATGAGTCCGATGATTATCAAAAATAGAGACCGAGTTATTTTTCAAAGCATTTAGTTTTCAGAGATAATCTGTTTATAGAATCGAGCATGGAATTTGAAAACATGGTGAAACATGGCTCGTTCTTTCTTTTAAACCGGGTTATTGCTCGAAAATGACAATAAACCATTTCTCTTTCTCCAAAAATATATATATATATATATATATATATATATATATATATTTTTTTTTAAGAATTGAACAACATCTAAAGTCCCGTGTCATTCTTTGAATGACAAAGACAAAGACCGTAGATATTATCGAACCGAGAAAAACATGACAAATTGACAATATTTTTGAAGAGTTTTCAATTTTTCAAATTTTAAGGATTTTGAGAGTTTTATATTTTTCTATTTGATTTTGAAGGTTTTATAATTTTGTATTTTGTTTTTCGAATAGATATATACAAGAGATAGATGAAGATAGACCTTTACTCCTCTTCTTCCTCCCGAAGGCGTTTGAGAGTTTACGGTTGAAGGCTTTTCAAGCCAAGTCGTGGAAGAATAAACTCAAAACGTTCTCTTGGAAGACCTTTGGTGAAGATGTGCGCTAATTGATATTCGGACCTCAAAAGTATAGTTCCACCACACCTTTTTCCACTTGTTCCCGATGAAATGATGTCGAATGTCGATATGCTTTGCTCTTGAGTGTTGAGCGTTGTTGCATGAGAGAGCAATAGCACTTTATTATCACGATGCGAGAGGGGATTTTGTTGAATTCAAAGCCATAGTCGATAATTGAGATCTCATCCATAAGATTTGAGCACAACACGATGACATGGATATGTATTCACCTCGTAGAGGAAATAGAAGTACTCATTTGCTTCTTTGAAGACCACTCACAAGCTTATCACCCAAAATCGAGCACCTCCCGACGTGCTTGACGTGTATCTTGACAACTGCATGATCGGCATCTGCATAGGCCGTTAGTGACATACCGGTGTCCTTGGTACCAAAGACCCATATTGATGGTTCCTTGGAGATACCGAAAGACCCGTTTAAGCGCTTCAAGGTGCTTTTAGTAGGCTTAGCACGGTATCTAGCACACATGCAAACAACGAACAAGATGTCCGGTCTACTAGCGTTGAGATACATCGGGATCCAATCATACTCCGATATTTCATTTGGTCAATCATGATCCACGAGAGGTCCTCATCTAGTTTGGTTCGGTCAATCATGGGGGTGTCAGCAGGTCACATGAATCAAATCCAAATTTCTTTAAAATCTCATTGCATATTTAGATTGATTTATGAAAATGCCTCCGGGACTTTGTGAAATTTGTAATCCCAAGAAAAATGACATTTGTCCCATCATTGACATTTGAAACTTTGAACTCATTTGATTTGAAAACGATCACATTCCATTGGGTGCAATCGAGGCAAAATAATATCATCAACATAAATTTGAACATGAATTAAATGTTTGCTCGACTTCACGGTGAACAATGTAGGATCAATGCTCCTTTGATGAATCCGGTTGATAGAAGAAACTTTGACGATGTATCATACCATGCCCTTGGAGCTTGCTTTAAACCGTAAAGAGCCTTCTTCAAACGATAAGCGTGAGTAGGATGCTCTTGATTCACAAATCCTTCAGTTGGGCGGCGTGAGCGACTTCTTTAAGATCTCCGTTCGAAATGCCGTCTTTACATCCATCGATATACTATCATGTTCTTACTAGCGACATCGGCCGAAAGATTCGATTGCCTCGATTCGAGCAAGCGGAGCAAAAGATTCTTCAAAGTCTATACCCTCCTCTTGACGATATCCTTTAGCAACCAATCGAGCCTTGTTCTTCAACACATCACCATGCTCATCAAGTTTTACTTTGAAGATCCATTTGAGAGCTATGATCATAGCACGATCTGGGCAGTACTAACTCCCATACATCAAGACGATCAAACTCATGAATTTCATCTTGCATGGCATTGAACCGGCTATCTTCATTCATGGCGGTTTAACATCTTTTGGTTCGATCTTAGATAGTACGGAGTTGAAGAAGCACCATAAGGCATCGGTTGCGAGTTGTTTCGGGTTGATCTGGTGAGAGGATTCCCAATGATATTGTCTAAGGGGTGATCGTGAGTCCATTTTCCGAGGTGTTCATGTGGCGGTTGTTGTGGGCCGAGGTAGGCGAGTCGATGTCTCTGAAGAAGATGGTTCGATGATGATTCGTGAGTAGCAAATATGTTTTCAAATGGAGCATCTTCGGGAGTAGCAAAGGATTAACTTCATCATTGAAGCGAAACATTTCCATGATGCACATTTGAAGAATGATGATATGTTGATGAGATCGAAGGATCGTGAGGTGCTTCTTGACTTAAAGATATTGAGGCGAGGATTGACTTCATTCAACGGAATATGAGCATCCTCATTGTAGGGATCGCTCCTCATTAGTAATTGAATCATACAGTTCATCAAACATAGGATCAAACAATTTCTTTACATCATCTTCGGATGGAGGTACATATGGAGTTTCTTGAGAGGAGTTTGGAACAAGGGATGAACCAATGGGACTGTTTTGAAGTCGGGTCTGAGTGGAGTGTCCAGGAGCCATTTGACCGGTCACTCATCAAACGTAACGTGAATTGTTTCCATGATATTTCGGGTTCTTTTGTTGTAGATTCGGTATCCCTTTTTGTTTGATGCATATCCTACAAATACTCCAATGTCAGCTTTGGCTCTAAGTTTGCCTAAGTCTTGACCCTCATTAGTTGGATAGCACAATGCTCCAAACACACGAAGGAATGATAGATTAGGTTTTCTGTTGTGGACAAGTTCATATGGAGTTTTTCCATGAATAGTGTGAATCAGGGAACGATTTTGTGTGTAGCATGCGGTGGCAATTGCTTGACCCGAGAAACATTGGAACCTTTGAGTAGATCGGCATTGTTCTAGCGGCTTCAACAAGAGTACGATTTCGTCTTTCAACTACACCGTTTTGTTGAGGGGTTCGAGGAACACTTCTTTGATGGTGATTCAATGCTTTCATAGAATTCATTGAGTTGTTTGTTGACAAACTCGGTTCCATTGTCTGTTCTAATAATTACGACGGTTTTGTTAAGTCGAACTGCAATTTGTTTGATGAGTTTGATGATGATATCGAGTTTCATCCTTTGTCCTTAAGAACTTGACCCGGTGAATCTAGAGTAATCATCAACCACAACTAACACATATTTCTTCCCAAAGATATTACGCACCTCATTGGTCCACATAAATCCATATGAATCATATGAAGAACTTCGTGACGAGTTAGTAGGTTTGGGTTTATGGGCATACTTCTTGCTTTTTCCCAATTGACATCTTGAACAAAGATGATCCTTTTCATACTTTAGTCTAGGTAAACCTACAATTAAGTCCTTTCGGAAAGATCATTGATGGTGCCAAGTTCAAGTGATTGAGACGACGATGCCATAACCATGACTTTGTTTTGAAGCCTTTGATAACAGGCGGATTGGAGAAGCCCTCATCATGTCATCGATAGAGATGGTGTAAAGATTTGACCCACGAGTTCCTTTTAACAGTTCCTTACCATTAAGATCTCGACAAAGCGGTATGTTTTACGAAGGCAACTTCTAGATCGTAATCATAGAATTGACCAACGAGAAATGATTATGACCCAAACCTTCTACATAGTAAACTCTAGAGATGACACTATCACCAACAATATAATCTCCATAACCCATAATAGCACCGAAATGATCATTACCAAATCTAATGATCCCGATGAATTTGTTCATGAAGTTCATGAGCGCGACCGGTCTCGGTCATACGCTTGGAGCGACTGAGTCCGGTACCACGAGCGATTTGAACGATCTGCAGTTGAACACATACAAAATGGATAAGCGGATAATTGGGATTCCATGCAAGAATGGGTTCCATTTGGTTAGTAACAATGTTTGGAACACCCATATCGAAATAGAAGCATTCATATCGAAAAGTGAGGCAATGGAATCGTTGTGAATAGATGCGGTACTAGTGTCGATATTAGCCTGCTTCATAGTGTGATCACTTCTTAGGGAATAGTTCTACCAAGAGGCATCCATTTTCTAGTGGGCATTATCGATTAGTCTTAAGACCAACAGTGTCCAATAAAGGCCTATTTTACTTGAATGTTCTTCTGTGGGTTTCCTTTGTTTTCTAACTTTCTTTCGTTTTGCCTTTTAGCCTTCTTAGCAAGAATTTTAGCATTAACAATATTAATCGGACAATTAACATCATTAGGCGAGCAGTAACACCACATTCATGATTAGAAAGCAGAATTCAAGCGGACATCGGTACAAGGTTTGCAAATAGTATCGAATTCGAATTAATTACGATGCGCCTATGGCTAATACTAGAATCAACACGATTCGTTTTATTCGATTCAAACTTAAAGTTCCTAGATTGTTCTTCTACTCTTTCGATGCACATTCTTAGCTTGCGAGGTCCTATCATTCCGTGTATTATCTTGAGACTTTGACTGCTCCCTTTAATGTCACCGATTACTCTGTAGAGGAATGGGAACATTAGTTTGTTTTACTACTCTTTGCACCACTGTTTAGATGTCTTGGGATCTGAACTACATGCAGGTGCACTACGGTTCACATTCTTAACACTAGAGTCTTGAGATTTGTACTCTAGAAGGCACACTTGAGTTCTCTTTCTTAGCATTGACGGATCTAGAATCGAACCCCTTAAAGGCACACTACGGTTCATATTCAAAACATTGGGAATCGAGTGCATATCGGGCTTGGCCTTAGGCATCGAGCATGGAATCAAAGGATTAACTCTCTCACCTAATGACTTTGGGCATATTGTGATCAAGCATTCTAAGATTTCTTGAGATCGTTTGGCATATAGGCATGCATGTCCAATTGCATTATCATGAGGTTTCTCTAACTTATCCTCTTCAACAATCTCACGCAGACATTCTAGGCAATCCTTAAGGGATGAGAAGTATGTTTGAATAGCAAGTTTGTTGTTTCTTAGATGAGGAGGACATATGTCACGACAAAGCATATTTATTACAAGAGTGAACCTTTGATACACCATTTTCCCCATTGGTCATTGGCATTTTCCTTTAACGACTCTTGATTCTCAATTTCTTTTTGCAATGAAGCTATTTGTTCGTTGTTATTATTACTGGTGACTTTAATTGATTCAAATAACTCATTGAAATGACGTTTAACCTTTTCATTTTCTTCGAAAACTTTCGTTTTCCTTTTGTAAAGCATTTACTAGGTTTTGAAGATGAAACGTTTGAGAATTCGAGAATCTAAAGGAGGAGGCATTTGGGAGCTGTCATATTGTTTGTTTGACCCTTTAATTGAGAGATTTGGGCTTTCAACTTTACGATCGTGTTGCATCGAGCTTGAATCATTCATCACGTTTGTTAATTTGAAAACTGCATCAAACTCGGAGCATCCAAGATGTCTTGACATTTGAAGTTTTGACATTTTCTTTAAGATGTTGATATTTTAGTTGTAAATTAAAATGCTCAACTTCTAGTTTAGAAAAATGTTTAACGAAATTGTCGTGATCATCGATTCAATTTTCTCGTTTAGTTTAGAATTGGTTTTTCCACTCAATGACACGATCATGGGAGACTTTCGGGGCCGAGATAGTTCATGAAATTTGGAAGCATTAATAGAGCAATTTGAAGCGTTGAAAACACATCTTGAGCAACACATTCAAGAATAAGATTCTCATTTAATGTATGCAAGTTCTTTCTCTCAATCTCATTATATTTCAATTGCACGCTCATAGTCACTAACTTCAACAACCATTGCATCAAATTCCTTTTCCATTCCCTTAATATCGGTTTCTATCCCTTTTAAGACTCTCAAAGTGATCTTTTAGAAGTTTAAAGAAGGGCATGACCTCGATTAAATAACATTCTTTCATTTGTTCAAAACCCTTTCTCCTTGATTATACCGATGGGTGTGATCCTTTTCTTGCAAGTTTTCTCAAAATCAACAAATAGTTGAAATATAACGTATTGGCTAATTAATGTCTTGCTTTTAGTGGCAATTGTTCTAGGTACAAGATGCATTGGTGTATTAGGAGGATACACGATCGCTCTAGGCATTTTCAAAGGGAGGGTTTGTTTCAATAATATTTTCCGCTTTACGCTTATCTAAATCCTTTTTCCGAAGACTTGTTCGGGAGTCAACAAAGTCCGAGGCTTAAACTTGTTCAAGGAAATCAGTTTTCCTTCTTGTAATCATGAGGAGAGATAATTATGTTTTCTCTTTGCATTTGGGATCATTTTGTTTCTTATTCATCTTTTCCTAGTAATTTCATTTAATATCTTATCTTCCTCGGTGCACTCAACGCAACTAGGTTTACGCCTAGGCTTAAGGACTTCATTACCATCATAAAGCACCTTATGAGCATTTCTAGCCTTTTAATTACCTCTGGATTTGGTTCCTCAACAAGGGAATGCTATGCTTATCGCTTAAGACTCGATGTTTGGTGACCATGTGAGCGGTCTAAATGGTGTTTCCTTGTATGTACAACTTGTTTTCAAGTTTGTTTTCAAAGTTTTCAGTTAGAAAAATCTCTCAAGAGTTTTGATTCCTTTGCATTAAATTCTTGCTTAAGCATTTTCACATTTTCTTGAAGTTCTTGTTTTTGCTTAATTTTTTTAGAAAGTTTTTCTTGCAAGGAATGTAATTCTTGTTTCAATACTTCTTCTTTAAACTTGCTTTTCTAATTCTTGTACTCACTTGGTCATCCATTTCCGCTCACGAGTGGTCAACTCAAATTTTGCACGTTGTTCATAAATAGCAACACGTTCCTTATAGGCATTTAGTTCGAAATTAAGGAATTATCAAGAGCACATGCGATGTATTCATCAAAGACATAGTCATTGTTGATGCGGAAGATGCATCACTTGGTACAACTTCACTTTCACTTTGTTTCACGTATTGATCGTATGGGACAATATTGTTATTACCCATATTTTCAACATTTGATTCAATAGTTTCAGTTGGTTGTACTTTGTCATGCATCATTGCACATCAACATCATCGTATAGTTTTAATACCTCTTAGATGAGTTTGTCCTTGGATTGGCCACTTGTGGTGAAGAAGAGACCTTGGGAGAGACCATTGAAGAAATGCTAGCCATAAAAATTGTGTGTGCGATGGGTCCATCATCTACATCAGTCGTATGCATCACGATCGGCGACTTGAAAGGCATTCGATGATTGTGACCTATCTCTGAATAAATTGCTCATCCACATCTCGCATCATAGGTCTTGGCATTGCCCTCGGAAGAAACAACAATTCCTCTTCATTCAAAGCACCCCATTGTCCGAGCTTGTGCAGGACATCTTATCTCTGAAGTAATCGGCGATACGTGGGCGCTTTGGAGATGTGCGGTTCCTTGCAATGTGTCCTCACCACCACAGTTATAGCATTTGATCGGCTTGGCTTGACCTTGGTTACCATTCCTTCCTCGATTCGATTGCCCACATAACCTCTACCAAGACCACCTCTTCCACGATCATCTTGTCTTTCTGAATGGTTACACCACGATCCTTCCATCTTTAACAAGAGCTTGATTGTGTGGGTTAGATCTTTGTTACGAGGTTGTTGTTGGTTTGTGGGAGAGAATTCATGTTTTGGCTAATCGGAAGAGCTAGTTGATTAATGAAGTTTCCCACGTGTGCATCAACATCGACTTGTTTGTACATAGGATCGGGAATGAGTTTGTGATTACCATTACCCAAGGGTATGACTTGTGAAGCTTTGGTTGTGATTCCGATGTTTGAGTAGAAGGCGGTTGAATCATTAGGCGAGCTTTTCTCTCCGGGTTGGTTTTGAACGATTGAGAATCAATTTTCAAACATAGCATGTCTCTCATTCGAAGGAGGAAGGCATAGAGTTTCTCATAGTTTGTGTTCTTCAATCCTTTAGTAAGCTTCACGGTAACAAACTTGTGCCATTCGGGATTCATGTTGTTCACAAATTTTGAGTTCAACTCGAATGTTAGGCATAGTCATTCGATGTTCCTCATGTCATTAACTAACTTATGAAATCTCACATAGTACTCATAGACATTCTCATCTGGTTTCATCTTGAAGTGCTCAAATTAAATCATAGAGTTGGGATTCTCTGTCTTCCATAGTTAATTACGAACACGAGAGAAGCATCTTAACATTATCCCAAACCGCCTTAGCATCGGTGTTATGATTGATCGACTTGTAGATGTCTTTAGGAAGACCTTGAAGAACAATGTTTGAAGCCACGATATCGCATCAAATCTCTTTTATCCTTATCATCAAGCTCATCATACATCTTAGGTGCATCCATTCCGTAAGCAGAGTACCATCTTCATTAGTATCAAGTATGTCTCTAGTCGTCTCAACTCGATATGGTCCTTCATCAATGGATTTGAGGATGTTGACACCATTTTCCTTTCAAGGCAATCTGATCGATTCGTTGAGCCCAAGAATCGTAGTCGATTCATCAAGCATGGGTGGGCGAGTATCCGAGCCAGCGACTTGAACATCCTCGACAACAGTGGAGATGACAGTAGGAACGTTGGTAGACATGTTAACAGATTATACGGGATTTTATAACTCTATGATTAAACCGGGAAATAGATTCTTTCACGGGATTTTACTAAATCAAGAGAAAACCGTAAACAATCACTCAAGTCGCTAGAAGATAATGCACTAAGTCGCTAGAAGATAATGCACTAAGTCGCTAGAAGATAATGCACTAAGTCGCTAGAAGATATGCACTAAGTCGCTAACACTTAATTCGCTACACCACTAAGTCGCTAGAGTCCCAAGTCGCTACACAAATGCAAGTCGCTAAGTAGTAACTCGCTAACACTCAAGTCGCTAGCAAAATTTCGGTGACAATTAGCTACTCAGTCGCTAACGATGCAAGTCGCTAAAGAGCAACTCGCTCTGGACCAAGTCGCTACCACCAAGTCGCTACCCGTGGTGGAGGTCCACTACTTGTCTTGTAAATCGCTAGATGTAACTCGCTAGGTGCAAATCGTAACTCGCTATAAAATAGTGAAGCAAGTCGCTACGAAGAAAATTATCCGTGAACTAAGTCGCTAGCATGAAAACCATATAAACATCACTTTTCAATCCAAAACAACCCAACCAAGATGATTCAAGCTTACCAAATGAAAACCTAAACACTTGTGATGATTCTAAACATAAAAGTACTAACAAAATTCAAACTTTAACACAAGAAATCAACCAAATGATGCAAAAACCACTAAACTTTTTCAAACTCAAAAACCACCTAAAAACCACTAGAAATCCAAAGATGTGCAAGATATGATCTAACCATGGCTCTTGATACCAATTGTAAGATATAACTTTTCACATACACATCAAACCATAACACAAAGTGGCGAATAAGTGGACTTCTAGAGAGAGAAAGTTAGAGGTTTAGGGAACTTAGTGAGAGAAAGTGAAAGATATTATTATGAGCTCCAACTCTCTACCTTGAAAGGTAGAGAGTATTTATAGTCTTACATAAATCGCCACACAACGGGCTGTGGATCAGGCATACAGTGGGTAAAGACCCGTCCGTCCTCCACGGTGTTACTTAACTAAATACTACTTAACTTAAAATAACTACGACTACGAGCTTTCTAACGATTACATATACTTGAGGTGACCGACACTTTAATACCTGGAATTTCTAATTCCTAACAATGATCAACAGTAGATTGTACCTCGACCATCTATTCAGTTTCAGTGTCATAGGTGGGTAAGATATCTTCCTCAACCATTTGTTCTTTGTCAAAGTTGGGCTCGGTGTCATAGTTAAGTATGATATCTTCTCCAGATCTGCTGCTGTCATCCTGCTTTTCCAATGCTACAACCTCATTGTCCGCATTACCGACAGTTGCAGTAATCACAACATTCTCAACGTTCATTTGAGCATTCCTTTCATGTACATCAACTCTGTTACCTTGCACGACGGCAGGATTTCGGGAATTTAATGATGTCTGACGCTTGGAATTGTTAAGCCGATAAAGTGCATTTCTAATTTCCCTCCATCCTTCTTCCAATTCCACAAATGATTTTTCTTCTTCAAAATCATCAGTAGCAAGGTTTGGTGATGAAGGTGTTAAGCAGTAGATGGAAGGTGATGAGATTTGTGAAGTCATCATACATGAAAGGCCGATATAGTGATTTTCAAAATTTCCCTCCAAAAGTAATTTTGAAAAATTTTGTCTCCCAAAATTTGAAATTCACTATAAAATTCAATTCTAAGGTTGAAAGAAAAATTTGAGTTATGACAATTTTGACGCCAAATTTGACCTGAAAAATTCGAATTTGGGCCCAAAAATTTGAATTTTTGACCAAAATTTTCACAGTTAAACCAAAATTTGAATCTCGCGTAAAAATTGAATGTTTAGTCTCCACTAAAAATTAATTAATTTTTTTTTGATAACTTGTGTTGATGGATCTTTGTAGTCGAATGAAACTTGTTGTTGAAGAAGTCCTTAGCGTAGAAAACCGACTTGCGTAGATTAGAATCTTCGGCGTAGAAAGAGCTTCTGGCGTAAAAACACCACCTACGGCGTAACAATGAGAATTACGCGTAAGAATAGCTTACGCGTAAGAAATGAGAAACACTAAGATTAGGCATAAACTGAAAGTTAGGCGTAGAAAACTTATGCGTAAGATTAGCTTATGCGTAAGACAAGGCTTAGGCGTAAGAAAAATCTTTAGCGTAAAGAGTTCTACGCATAAGTTTGAGCTTATGCGTAAAATTAGGGATTTGCCCAAAAATCCTTTACACTATCACAGTGTAAAAGATATCCAAAGTCGAAGTGTTTTCAGGCTTATCCAAGCAAGAAAACACTGAGTATACCAAGAACACTGAAGATCAAACCTTGAAAAACTTATGCGTAAGTTTAGGGTTTCCTACAGTGAAAGTACCAAAACTCGATTTTATGCCCAAAAGTGTTTAGAAACTTGATTTTTATGATGAAATAGCTTCAATATCACCAAAATAACAAGAAAGTTTAAAACTTGATGATCCAAAACTCTTTTTCACCTTACGAGTAAAAAGAGGTACACGAATGAAATCAAGCTCAAAAACGATTCTACACACGTAAAGTTTCAAACTTTTTGCCAAAAACTTAAACTTTAACACCAAATAACCTTTAAAGTACAAGAATCTTGAATTTTAAAGTGGAAAAATGAAAGCTTTTTGCGTATGAAAGATTGAAAACGTGAAACGTTACGAGTAGACAAAAACAAACCGTTTCACCCAACTAGATGGTGAATGAGACCACTGTTAGGTCACCATATTAGTAACACAAGCATCAATAGAAGAAATAGGGAAGAGAAGTGAGTGGATGAACACAAACACACACACACGTTATGCGTAAGAAACGATTATGCTTAGGTGAAATATGAAAGTGAACAACCAACCCTCAAGTGAGGGTTATTACAAGGTATTTATAGGAGAGGGAGCTAGGGCAACACTCCTAGTCCCTTCCTTTCCTTATTGGACTTGGGCCTAGGCTTATGGGCCTTCTACATAAGCCTAAGCTTAACAAGAAACATAAAGGCCATATTAAGCTAACTATTACATATGAATCACTAACACTTGAATATGTTTTAGGAGTGATTCCAACAGAGAGTTTATGATATGGAAGATGATCAAGAAGATACATCATCTTCTGAAAACACTAGCCAACCTCAAGTAGAACCTGAAAGTCTGAGTGCTCCACCTGAAGTTGAAGGGGTTCCCATTTGTAGATCTGTAAGAACTACGCGTGCACCTGAACGTTTATGTCTTAACATAGAAGTTAAGGAATATATGTTAGGGGATCTTGGTGAACCTGCTAACTATAAGGCTGCTATGATTAGTCTTGAAAAAAGGATAAATGGCAAGTCACAATGAATGGAGAAATGCAATCCATGAGAGATAATGAAGTTTGGATAGAGGTTGACTTACCTCCAAATGCTAAGGTAGTGTGAATTAAGTGGCTCTATAAGATAAAGACAGACATGGATGGCAATGTACACACCTATAAAGCTCATCTTGTAGCTCAAGGGTTTACTCAAACTTTTGGGGTGGACTACGAGGAGACTTTTTCTCTTGTAGCAGACATTAGAGCTATTAGGATTCTTATAGCCATAGTTGCATACTATGACTATGAGATATGGCAAATGGATGTCAAAACTGCCTTCTTAAATGGTCGCCTAGATGAGGACATCTATATGGCGCAACCTGAAGGGTTTGTGAATCCAAAATTTTCAAAGCGTGTATGCAAACTTCAAAGATCCATTTATGGATTGAAGCAAGCATTGTTAGGAATTAGAAAATTCAGTCGTTAAAGAGTCGGTCACCTCAAGTATAAGCATTCAATAGAAAGCTCGTAGTCGTAGTTATGATATGTTAGTAGTTTGTTAAGTAACACCGTGGAGGATGGACGGGTCTTTACCCACTGTATGCCTGATCCACAGCCCGTAGGTGGCGTTTATTTGTAAGACACTATAAATACCCTCTACCTCCCAAGGTAGAGGGTTGGATCTTCAATACCATTTTTATTTGTTTCACATAGTTCCCAACTCTCTTCTCTTTCTCTCTCTAGAACTTTTTCTCTCTAACACTTTTATACGCCTACTTGGATTATGGTTTAGTGTGTTTATGAAATCCTATATCTTACAATTGGTATCAAGAGCCATTGTTTGATCACTCATCTTTCATGCTCTTTATCTTGGTGGATTTCATAAGGTTTTTGGGGTATTAAGGGTTTAGGAGAGTTGGATTCATTTGGACAAATTCTAGTGTTAAAGTTTGAATTTTGCTTGTACTTTTGTGTTTAGGATCATCATATGTGTTCATGTTTTGAATTGGAAGGCTTAAATCATTGTGGTTTGGTTGTTTTTGATTGATAAAGTGGTTATTTGTGAAGATAGGACGAAGCGAGTTGAGTCTCAGACTTGCTTTTCTTCAAAGCGAGTTGCTTTGTTTCTGTATGCGAGTTAGTATATGCGACTTGGCTATTTAGCGAGTTGATTTTCATGCGACTTGGGTTCTAAGCGAGTTGTGTGTCTTGCGAGTTGATAACTAAGCGAGTTGTGTGTTTTGCTACTTGTCACTTCTTCGTGATACATTCTTACGGTTGTTCTTTTGGTTTAGTAAAATCCCGTGAAAGAATAAATTTCCCGGTTTAATCAAAGAAATGTAAAATCCCATAGAACTTGTAATCATGGCAAACATCGTTCCTACTATTGTTTCTTCCGTAGTCGAGGGCGTTCAAGCGGCGGTCGATACTCGTCCACCTATGCTTGAGGCGATTATGATTCATGGGCTCAAAGAATCGATCTCTCGTCGTGGAAAGGAAAGCGGGTCAACATTCTCAAGTCAATCGATGAAGGAACTTATCGGGTTGAGACTACTAGAGACTTAATTGATCTGACGGATGGAACAATGATATATGGAATAGACGGACCAAAGACATATGATGAGCTCGATGATAAGGAGAAAAGAGATTCGATCTTGATATCGGGGCTTCTAACATCATACTTCAAGGTCTTCCAAAGGATATCTACAAGTCGATCAATCACAACACGAAGCCAAGGCGGTATGGGATAATGTCAAGATGCTTCTCTCGGGTTCAATTAGCTGTTGAAGATGAGAGAATCACAACTATATGATGACTTTGAGCACTTCAAGATGAGACCGGATGAGAGTGTCTATGAGTACTATGTGAGATTCCATAAGCTTGTGAGCGATATGAGGAACATCAAAATAACCATGCCAAACATTCAAATGAACTCAAAATTCGTAAACAACATGAATCCCGAGTGGCACAAGTTTGTCACCTCTGTGAAGCTAACCAAAGGATTGAAGAATACAAACTATGAGCAACTCTATGCTTTCCTTCTTCGAATGAGAGGCATGCTATGTTTGAGAAAAGGATTCTAGAGCGGTTCAAAACCAATCGGGGAGAATCAAGCTCACCTAATGATTCTCGACTTTCTACACCAATGTTGGTATTACCACCAAGGCATCTCAAGTCATACCTATGGGTAATGGTAATCACAAACTCATTCCCGGTCCTATGTTCAAACAAGTCGATCTTTGATGCACACGTGGAAACTTCATTAATCAACTGGCTCTCTGATTAGTCAAAACATGAACTCTCTTCCACACACGAAAAACAATCTCGGATCGCATCCAATCTACACAACCATGCTTTGGTCGAGATGGAAAGGTTACTGATACAACCAGCTCAAGGAAGACAATATGAACAAAGAAGAGGTGGAGTAGGAGGAGGTATGTGGAAAATCGAATAGAGGAAGAAATGGAAATCAAGGACAAGTAAATCCGATCAAGTGTTACAAGCTGTGGAGGTGAGGACACATTGCAAGGAACCGCACATCGCCAAAACGCCCTCGAGAATGCGAATTCTTGAGGATAAGATTTTGCTTGTGCAAGCTCGGGATAATGGTGTAGCTTTGGATGAAGAGGAGTTGTTGTTTTGGTCAAGGAAATGCTAAGACATATGATGCGAGATGTGGATGAGCAACCAATTCGGAGATAGGCCATAATCATCAGAATGCCTTTCAAGTAGCTGATTGTGATGCATACGACTCTGATGTTGATAAAGAACCTACTGCACAAACCATTTTCATGGCTAGCATTTCTCTAATGGTCTCTCCTAAAGTCTCATCTTCACCACAAGCTGGCACATCCAAAGACAAACTCATCTCAGAGGTATTAAAACTATACGATGATGCTGATGTGCAAAAGATGCATGACAAAGTACAATCAACTGAAACTATTGAATCAAATATTGAAAATATGGGTAATATCAATGTTGTCCCATATGATCAATATGTGAAACAAAGTGAAAGTGAAGTTGTACCAAGTGATGCATCCTCTGCGATCAACAATGACTATGTTTTGATGAATTCAACGCATGTGCCCCGATGATTACATTATCTATGAACTTAATGCTTATAAAGAACGTGTTGCTATTTATGAACAACGAGCTAAGTTTGAGTTAACCACTCGTGAGCGGGAGATGGATGACCAAATGCGTACAACTATTAGACAAAGTAAGTTTAGAGAAGAAGTATTAAAACAAGAGTTAAACTCCTTACAAGAAAAGCTTTCTACAACGCTAAGAAAAACAAGATGTTCAAGAAAATGTTAAAATGCTTAAGCAAGAATTACGTACTAAGGAATCAAAACTTTTGAATAATTTTTGAATCTAAAACCTTGAAAACAAGCTTGAAAATAAGTTATGCGTACAAGGAAATACCATTCAAATCGCTCACTTAATCACTAAGCACGAGTTTTAAGTGATAAGCATAGTACTCCCCTTGTTGAGGAACCAAATCCAGAGGTCATTAAAAAGGCTAATAGTGGTCATAAGGTAATCTATGATGGTAATGAAATCCTTAAGCCTAGACAGAAACCTAGTTGCGTTGAGTGCACTGAGGAAGATAGAAAATTAGATGATGCATCTAGGGAGAAAAATAATAAGAAGCTAGATGAACCTGACTGTAAAAAGAATAACATAATGATCAAACCCCATGATTACAAAAAGGAAAATTGGATTTCCTTAAACAAGTTTAAGCCTCAAACTTTGTTAACACCTGAACAAGTGTTTTGGAAAAAGGACTTAGATAAGTAAAAAGTGAAAATATTGTTGAAACAAACCCTCCCTTAGGAGAATGCTGCTGACGTGTATCCTCCCAATACACCAATTCATTTAGTTCCTAGAACTATTGCCACTAAGAGCAAGACCTTAATCACCAATATGTGATTTTTCAACTATTTGTCGATTTTGAGAAAACTTGTAAGAAAAGGATCACACCATCGGGATAATCAAGGGAAAGGGTTTTGAACAAACAAGAGAATGTTATTTAATCAAGTCATGCCTTTCTTTAAAAATTAAAAGATCAATTTGAGAGTCTTAAAAGGGGATGGATCTGAGATATTAAAGGGATGGAAAAGAATTTGATGCAATGATAATTGAACTTAATGACTATGAGCGGGCATTAAAATATAATTAAATTGAGAGGAAGAACTTGCATACCTTAAATGAGAGTCGATTTCGAATGTATCTCTCAAGATGTGTTTTATCTGCTACTAATTGCTCTATTATCGCTTCTCAATTTCATGAATTATCATTGCGTTGAAAGTCTCCCATGATCGTGTCATTGAGTTTGAAATCAAAAACTCTAAACTAAGTGATAAAATTGAAGAGGATGATCACGATAAATTGGTAAAACATTTTTCTAAGCTAGAAGTTGAACATTTTGACTTGCAACTAAAATATCAACATCTTAAAGAAAATGTTAAAACCTCAAACATCAAGATATCCTCGGATGATCCGAGTTTGATGCGGTTTTGAACTAAACAAACGTGACGAATGATTCAAGCTCAACGTAACACGATCGAGAAAGTTGAAAGCCCAAATCTCTCAATTAAAGGGTGAAAAGAACAATATGACTGGCTCCCAAATGCCTCCTCCTTTAGATTCTCGGAATTCTCAAAATTTTCATCTTCAAAACTTGGTTAATGCCTTACAAAAGGAACATGAGAGTTTTCTAGAAGAAAATGAAAAGGTTAAATGTCATTTCAATGAGTTATTTGAGTCAATTAAAGTCACTCGTAACCAAAATAACGAAAAAATAACCACGTTGCAAAAGGAAATTGAGAATCAAGAGTCGTAAAAGGAAAATGCCAATGACCAATGGGAGAATGGTGCTTCAAAGGTGCATGTCTCGTAATAAATATGCTTTGATGTGAAATATGTTCCTCGTCATCTTAGGAATAACAAACTTGCTATTCAAACATATTTCTCATACCTTAAGGACACCTAGAATGTCTCCGTGAGATTGTAGAAGAGGATAAGTTAGAGAAACCGAGATGATAATGCAATTGGCCATGCATGCTTATATGCCAAACGATCTCAAGAACTTCTAGAATGCTTAATTACAATATGCCCTAAAACCTTAGGTGAGCAAGTCAATCCTTTGATACCTTGTTCAATGCCTAGTGCCAAGCATGCAAGTCATTCGATGCCAAATGTTATGAGCGTGAACCTTAGTGTGCCTTCAAGTAGTTCGATTCCAAATCATTAGTGCTAAGAATGTGAACTCGAGTGTGCCTCTAGGAGTTCAAATCCCATCACTTCTCTTGTTAAGGCGGTGAACTTTAATGTGCTTTCAAATAGTTCGGATCCCAACATCTAAGCGAAATGTATAAATTAGCAAAACCAACTAATGTTCCCATTCCTCTACTGTATAAACAAGTGACATTAAAGCGAAGGGTCAAAGTCTCAAGACAATACAAGGAATGATAGGACCTCATGAAGCTAAGAATGTGCATTGGAAGAAAGTAGAAGATCACCCTAGGAACACTAAGTTTGAGTTAAATAAAACGAATCGTGTTGATTCTAGTATTTGCTATAAGCGTACTGTAATTAATTCGAATTCTGCTGCTACTTTTGAAAAAACTTGTAATGATGACTGTGTGGTTTCTGTTACTAATCATGAATGTGGTATGAATGTCTTGTCTAATGATGTCGATTGCCCAGTTAAATTTGTTAATGCTAAAAATCGAGCTAATAAGGCTAAAAGGCAAAAGAGAAAGAAAGTTAGAAAACAGTGGAAACCCACAGGAAGAACATTTAGTAAGATAGGCTATCAATGGATACCTATCGGCCATAAGGCTAATCGGACAATGCCCACTAGAAAATGGATGCCTACTGGTAGAATTATTACCTTAAGAAGTGAACATACTTTGAATAGGGCAAATCACGGCACTAATCTGCATCTATTCATAATGATTCCATTGCTTCAATTTACGATATGAATGTTTCTATCTCGATGTGGGTGTTCCAATCATCATTACTAACCAAATAGAACCCATTCTTGGATGGGGATCCCAATTATCCAGATTATCCATTCTTGTGCGTGTTCAACCGCAGATCGTTCAAGTCGTTTTGTGGTACACGGACTCAGTTTGCTCCAAGCATATATTTGAAACCGGTCATGCTCATGAACTTCGTGAGCAAATTCATCGGGGCTGTTAGATTCGAAACGATCATTTCGGTGCAATTATGGGCTATGGAGATTATGTTGTTGGTGAAAGTGTTATCTCCGAGTGTATTATGTGGAAGGTCTTGGTCATAACTTTGTTCTCGTTGGTCAATTATGCGATTACGATCTAGAAGTAGCCTTGAAAAACATACTGTTTCGTTAGAGAACTTGATGGTAAGGAACTTTTAAGAGGAACACGTGGTTCAAATCTATACACCATCTCTATCGATGATATGATGAAGTCTTCTCCAATTTGCTTGTTGTTAAAGGCTTCAAAACAAAGTCATGGTTATGGCATCGTCGTCTCAATCACTTGAACTTGGCACCATCAATGATCTCTCGAGAAAGGACTTGGTTGTAGGTTTACCTAGACTTAAGCATGAAAAGGATCATCTTTGTTCAAGATGCCAATTGGGAAAAGCAAGAAGTATGCCCATAAACCCAAACCTACAAACTCATTATGAAGTTCTTCATACAATTCACATGGACTTATGTGGACCCATGAGTACAAAATATCTTTGGGAAGAAATATGTGTTAGTTGTGGTTGATGATTACTCTAGATTCACACAGGTCAAGTTCTTAAGAACAAAGGATGAAACTCGGATATCATCATCAAACTCATCAAACAAATTGCAGAGTTCGTCTTAACAAAACCGCTCGAGTCATCCGAGCAGACAATGGGCCGAGTTTGTTAACAAACAACTTAGTGAATTTTATGAAAGTGTGGAATCGGTCATCAAAGAAGTGTTCCACGATCTCCTCAATGAAATGGTGTAGTTGAAAGATTTAAACCGAACTCTTGGAAGCCACAAGAACAATCTTGATTTACTCAAAGGTTCCAATGTTTCTCCGGGGTGAAGCCATTGCCACCGCATGCTACACAAAATCGATCCACGATTCACCTTGTTCATGGAAAACTCCATATGAACTTGTTCACAACAGAAAACCTAATCTCTCATTCCTTCGTGTATTTGGTGCTTTGTGCTATCCTACGAATGATGGTCAAGATTTAGGTAAACTAAGAGCTAAAGCGGACATTGGAGTTTTGTAGGATATGCACCAAATGTAAAAGGATCTTGAATCTACAACAAGAGGACCCGAAATATCATGGAAACTATTCACGTTACGTTTGATGAGCTGACCGGTCAAATGGATCCTGGACAATCCAATTCAGGACCCGCACTTCAAAACAGTCCCATTGGTTCATCTCTTGTACCAAACTCTTCTCCAGCAACTCCATATGTACCTCTATCTCTGTCAAT
The DNA here is from genome assembly GCA_022545495.1 of Chrysanthemum lavandulifolium. Taxonomy (NCBI): domain Eukaryota; kingdom Viridiplantae; phylum Streptophyta; class Magnoliopsida; order Asterales; family Asteraceae; genus Chrysanthemum; species Chrysanthemum lavandulifolium. The sequence goes on from CM040240.1 coordinate 87,720,744, forward strand.
GAAGTCAATCCTTTAGTTTCTATGTCATTAAGTCAAGAAGAGCCTGCTGCTGATCAATCTGTCTCATCAACAAACCTTCAATCACCAAGTGTACTTCATGGAATTGCGTCTGATTCACAGGATGAAGTTAATCCCTTTGCTACTTCTGAAGATGCTCCATTTGAAAATATATTTTCTCCGAATCATCATCGAACCATCTTCATCGGGAGAAATCGACTCTGCTACTTGGTTCCACAACAACAACCACATGAACACCTTAGAAAATGGACACATGATCACCCATTGGACAACATCATTGGAAACCTTTCTCGTCCAGTATCCACTAGGAAACAACTTGCAACCGATGCCTTATGGTGCTTCTTCAACTCCGTACTCTCTAAGACCGAACCAAAAGATGTTAAAACTGCCATGAATGAAGATAGCTAGTACAATGCCATGCAAGAAGAAATTCATGAGTTTGATCGACTTGATGTATGAGAATTAGTACCTGCTCCAGATTGTGCTATGATCATTGCTCTAAAGTGGATCTTCAAAGTGAAGCTTGATGAGCATGGCGATGTATTAAAGAATAAGGCTAGATTGGTTGCAAAAGGATACTGTCAGGAGGAAGGTATTGATTTTGAAGAATCATTTGCTCCTGTTGCTTGTATCGAGGCAATCAGAATCTTCTTGGCTAATGCTGCAAGTAAGAACATGGTAGTCTATCGGATGGATGTAAAGACGGCGTTTCTTAACGGAGATCTTAAAGAAGTCGTCACGCCGCCCAACCCGAAGGCTTAGTAAATCCGAGCATCCTACTCACGTTTATCGTTTGAAGAAGCTCTTTATGGTTTAAAGCAAGCTCCAAGGGCATGGTATGATCTGTTGTCAAAGTTTCTTACGCTCACCGGCTCAAAGAAAGGAGCGGTTGATCCAACATTGTTCACTAGGAAGTCAGGCAAACACTTAATTCATGTTCAAATTTATGTTGATGATATCATCTTTGCCTCGACTGACCATAATGAATGTGACAGTTTTTCAAATGAAATGGGTTCTAAATTTCAAATGTCAATGATGGGACAAATGTCATTTTTCTTGGGATTACAAATTTCACAAAGAAATTTGGATTTGATTCTGTAAATACAATTTTTATAAATCAATCTAAATATGCAAATGAGATGTTAAAGAAATTTGGATTTGATTCTAGTGACCCTGTTGACACTCCCATGATTGAACGAACCAAGCTGGATGAGGATCACTCAGGGATCATGATAGATCAAACGAAATATCGTAGTATGATTGGATCCCTGATGTACCTCACAGCTAGTAGACCAGACATCTTGTTCGTTGTGTGCATGTGTGCTAGATATCAGTCTAAGCCTAATAAAAAGCACCTTGAAGCGGTTAAGCGGGTCTTCGGTATCTCCAAGGAACCATCAATATGGGAATATGGTACCAAGGACACGGTATGTCACTAACGCCTATGCGAGATCTTGATCATGCGAGTTGTCAAGATACACGTCGTAAATGCGTCTAGAGGTGCTCGATTTTTGGGTGATAAGCTTGTGAGTGGTCTTCAAAAAGCAAATGAGTACTTCTATTTCCTCTACAGAGGCTGAATACATAGCCATGTCATCTTGTTGTGCTCAAATCCTATGGATGAGATCCCAATTATCTGACTATGGCTTTGAATTCAACAAAATCCCTCTGTACTGTGATAATAAAAGTGTTATTGCTCTCTCATGCAACAACGTTCAACACTCAAGAGCAAAGCATATCGACATTCGACCTCATTTCATCAGGGAACAAGTGGAAAAATGTGTGGTGGAACTCTATTTTGTGAGGATTGAATACCAGTTAGCAGACATCTTCACTAAAGCTCTTCCTAGAGAACATTTTGAGTTTATCCTTCCACGTCTTGGTCTAAAGAGTTTACAACCGGAAACACTCAAGCGTCTTCAAGAGGAGGACGAGGTATAAAGGTCTTTATTCATCTATCTCTTGTATATATTTATTCAAAAAAGTAAAATACAAAACTTGAAAACCCTCAAAAGAAAATATAAAAATATAAAATTTTCAAAATCCATAAAAATTAGAAAATTTTGAAAAATTACAAAAATATTGTTATTATGTCATGTTTTTCCTTATTCGATATCATCTACGGACTTTGTGCTGACTTTCAAAGAATGTCACGGGTTTTTAGATGTTCTTCGAATGCATGTAGTTTTTGTTTTTTTAAAAAAAAAATGAGGCGGGGAAAAATGGTGGTTTATTGTTATTTCAGGCAGTAACCCATTTTCAAAGAAAGAACAGAGCCATGCTTTATCCGGTTTTCAAATCTCATGCTCGATTCTATAAATACAATTTCTTACTATCTAATGAAAACTAATTGCTTTGAAAATTACTCGGACTCTATTTTTGAAAATCATCCGAACTTAACAGCTTGTCATAAATATATATCTCTCAATCAACAACTTATGTCATTGATAGAGGGAGAATGATTTTCAATTAAATTAAAAGTGTATTTTTCAAACAATGGTACCGGACCGTGGTTATTATTAAGTTTTCAAAAGATATTCAAGCATGTTTAATCTTTGGAGTCTAAAGTCTCAAAATTCGATCCTTATCAGTTAAAAAGTTTCTCAAGATCAAGTCACAATTCTCCTTAAAAGCTTTCAAATTCAATTTAAATCTACAGAGATCACAATTCTCAAATGACTTGATAATTGTGATCGGGGGAGAATCTGTGATTTAAATTGGAATTAATCTGATAATTCGATAAATGGTTTTATAAGGATGTATAAGCTCTCCTCCCCGCATGTGACAAACGATTTCAAGATTTTCAATGCACATGTTGAGGGGGAAAATCTACTTTAAACCTTAAATTATTGAAACGTGATTGAATTATCTCTATGTGCAGGTTCCTTCTAATATGTGCAAAACTCTTTCAAACTTCGAGGCACATATTGAGGGGGAGAAAACTTGTGAAAACCTCATCCTTCCTTAAAATGTTTTATCTACTCAAATTGATTAGGAAGTGATGATGATCATTTTAGAAAATGCTAATCAAAAGATTGGACCTTTCATTCTTAATCTAACGATTTCAAAGATCTCTTGCCTCCATTTGCTAAACAAATTTTAAATTTTTATGCATATGTTGAGGGGGAGCATTTCTAAAATATCAAAACAATTAAGATACAAAATACTTTGATTCTATATCACAAGTATCTTGATTGATTTTTCAAATGGTTTTCAATTGGTTCCAATGGCAGATAAACGATACCAAAAGACCGACCAACTTTACTTTATGTATGGTGATATAAGGATGATAAGGTTAGGTTGAGGTCCCATGATCCGCTGAATCAAGGGATCTACCGAGGACAATCCACTAGTTAGTGTAGAAGTCCTTAGGTATGATGATAAAAGGAGAAATATGAGATATGAGAAGAGTGCGGACTAAGGCCGAGCTAGTCTTGGAATAAACCCAACAAGGTTCTAGTTATGAAGTTTCGTAAGCAATGAAGGGGTTGAAGAATGAAAAGAATTTAATGAGAAAGGGTGAAAATAAATAGCCTCCAACAATTCAACCTTAGGCGTAAACCGGGTTCAATTCATATGCTACCGATGGTAACATCGGTATTGAAGACAAGACGTCATGGACCCAAAGTGGCCTCGCACTAAAACTTCCCAAACTACTCAAGTTCCTCTTAAAAGGGCTTGTTTCATTCTCACGGGGAACCGACATTATCTATCGACTTTCTCTTAGAGTTTGTTGATATTGAAGAAGGAGACCCTCTCCCTAGTCTCCGGCATAGGAACCAAATATGCACTATTGAGTCTAGAGCTACGAGATCATCAATAAATCTCTTTAGGACACTGTCAATGAAGACTCTCTGTTTCACACAATGTGGAAAGAAAGATTATATCTTATGAGTCCTACGCATTATCCTTGTGGTATTGCCAGAACATCCGAGTGGTATGCTAACATATTCACAATGAAGATGGAAAGCCTTACGAGCCAACATCAAACAAGCTCCGGTGGGTGGCATGTGAGATCTATCCAATAGATCAACCATGTAACAACCGAATGAAACAATGGGGCGATTCAATCTTTTGAATCAATCACGGTTCGAGTTATGGATTGACGGATACCTTTGAAAAACCGGTCGTTGTGCTTTAAAACTCTTTTCTTTAGCACGTCGACGTGTACTTATTTCTCAAAATAAAAGGTGTTTAGATTGATAATTGATTTTCATTAAAACCTTCGTTGTATTGCAAAACAATTTCTATTGAGCAATACACGATTGTTTTCAAATCTCTTTTCATCAATCGCTGAATCTCGTTTATTGGTTCACTCGCTCCGTGTTGTCTTCTTTGAGATGCTCGGTTTGAGAATAGCTAGAGCATTGCGAAACCATGTCAAGGAAATTCTTGAATTATACCGATCACAAGCGAGACTTGTAATCGATCAGCGGGAACCGTGGGTCGTGTACCTTAATTCATCAAAAGTGATCAAAGATACTTTCGACGCTTTATTGCTAATCGTTTTATGCGGTACACCCGACGTTTGTAGTGATCGTAATGAAGCGGTCAATCCATAGCCACATGCTCACACAACACATTCATTTCCAAATAAATCATGATTAGTGCATCAATGACTCGATATTTTCACTCCATGCTTCGCCACGCTTGCCAATATCATGAATCAACGAAAGCTTCCGCTACTCTGATAAGAAGAAATCATGATCCAGAATGTGAGCATGTCGGTCCAAAAGTCACAACATCACAAAATACCAACATCACAAAGTTAGAGTCAGAGATTTAATATGACTGATGATCTCAAAGCAGGCTCAACAATCAATCTCACGTGGATCAGTTAAAGACCTCCACTTGGAATTCCCAAACATGCAATAATGAAGATTCAAAGACTACGAGCTACTGAGCAAAGGACTGAATCAAGAATCCTAGAACAATCTAATGTAATATCTGTTTGTAATCATTGTAAATTGAGACGACCTCCTTTAGGGGGAGATTGTTAGGAATTAGAAAATTCAGTCGTTAAAGAGTCGGTCACCTCAAGTATAAGCATTCAATAAAAAGCTCGTAGTCTAAGTTATGATATGTTAGTTAGTAGTTTGTTAAGTAACACCGTGGAGGACGGACGGGTCTTTACCCACTGTATGCCTGATCCGCAGCCCGTAGGTGGCGTTTATTTGTAAGACACTATAAATACCCTCTACCTCCCAAGGTAGAGGGTTGGAGCTTCAATACCATTTTTCTTTGTTTCACATAGTTCCCAACTCTCTTCTCTTTCTCTCTCTAGAACTTTCTCTTTCTAACACTTTTATACGCCTACTTGGATTATGGTTTAGTGTGTTTATGAAATCCTATATCTTACAAGCATTAAGGCAATGGAACAAGAAGTTTGATGAAGAAATCAAGAAATTTGGTTTCACTCAAAATCTTGATGAGCCATGTGTATATCACAAAGCTAGTGGGATTAATGTTATTTTCCTTATCTTATATGTCGATGACATATTGATCAAGGGAAAAGACATTCCAAGTTTGCAAGATGTAAAGTCTTATCTTAGAAAGTGCTTTTCTATGAAGGACTTAGGGGAAGCAGCATATACTCTGGGAATCAAGATCTACAGAGATAGATCAAGGCGGTTAATTGGATTAAGTCAAAGTACTTACATCGATAAATTATTGAAGAGATTCAATATGCAAATTTCCAAGAAGGGATATTTGCCGATGCAAGTTGAACATGGCTTAAGTAGTGAACTATGCGCGTTAACACCTGCTGAGGTAGCACATATGAAGAAAGTTCCTTATGCTTCGGCTGTAGGATCTATCATGTATGCGGTAAGATGTACAAGACCTGATGTGGCGTTTGCACAAAATATCACCAGTCGATATCAACAGAATCCAGGTGTAAAGCATTGGCATGCTGTTAAGAACATTCTTAAGTATCTAAGGGCTACTAAAGAAATTTTTCTAGTGTATGGTGGGAATCCAGATGCAAAAATTGATGTTACAGGGTTTTGCGATCGTCTTTCAAACCGATAAAGATGACAAGAAGTCTCGAGACGGATATGTCTTTGTCATTAATAGAGGAGTAGTAGACCGGAAGAGCAAGAAGCAAAATCTTCGCAATGTCTATTACGTGTCGAGTACATAGTCGCTTGAATCTGCGATGAAAGCTGTTTGGATTAGGAAATTTATTTCGGGACTCGGAGTAATGCCCTCAATTGAATTACCTTTAATGTGTATTGTGACAACTCGGTTGCTATAACATTAGCCAATGAGCCTCGAGTCATGAAGGGAACCAGACATTTTCCTCGGCGATATCACTATGTTCGATAGCAAGTCGAAATAGGTGAAATCAATCTACTCAAAGTTCATACACATGATAATCTAGTTGATCCCTTTACGAAGCCTTTACCAAAGGAAAAGCTTACTGACCATGCTGATGGGATAGGACTTCGTTTAGCTAGTAGTTTCATGCAAATCTGTGATTAGTATTTGGATAAAGGATGTTATGAACAAATATTACTTTAATGAAATAAAATAGTTGTTATGTTTATTTTTCATTTTTTTAATATTATATCCTATATTTGCATGTTTAATCCGTGAATAACTTATGTTATTCCAAACAGTCCGTTGTCGATCGATGATGTGGGAATGTCATTGAATTAAGACAAATATGAGTTTTGGTAGAATATACTTGAAGTATATTGATGCGTGGGACATACCAGATTCACATGATATTCAATGAATTTAATATAGGACAGATCCCAACTTAACATGATTTTACTTTATGGATCTTTTTCATTAAGTAAATCATGAATGTTTATCCTCAGACTTGAGATACCAGATAACTGTTATGAATGTAGTGCACTTGTGTAAGATAGTCTAACGCTATCCGTAACTGGTAGTAATAAGGGCTATTTTCAAAAGTGTTGCAAAGTTCATGAGTTATGCTTGTAGTCAAGAGAATTTATTCCTTTGAATTTGTTTCAAAGTATAATACTATTTTGGGACCCTCGTAGGGTTGACAAGATGTTTGTATGGCCATACCCAAGATCAATCTGAAATGATTTGGTAATCTTGTTCAATCAGACATAACGAGAAACATAATATTAACTTATGGAATGACTTGATCCATATCCATAGTTAAATGTAGTATTAGTAGCAAAAGGATAAGTTGTTAGGTCACCATATTCTAACACAAGCTTCAATATGTTAGAAATAGAGATGAGATAGAGCGGATGAACACTACACACAATATACACGAATGATATGAGAAAGGTTATGCATATGATATTGAAAGTAAATGAACAACCAACCTTCAAATGAAGGTTTACAAAGGTATTTATAGGAGAAGGGACTACGAAAACACTACAAGTTCCCTTCCTTCCTTATTGGACATGGGCCAAGGCTTATTGGCTTTCTACATAAGCCTTTCCATTAATACCAACATAAAAGCCTAATCAAGCAACCTATTACATATTGATTACAAACACTTGAAATATAATTTAGGAGTGATTCCAACAATCTCCCCCTAAGTGTTGGTAATTAATAACTTCAGTAATCTTGAAACGTTGTTGGTGCTGATGTAATAGTTGCTTTGACGTCTGCTGACATTCTTATTTCTTGTGAAAACAATTGCCTTGATTCTAACAATCTCCCCAGTGTGAGGATCTTGTTTTTCTTTGATGTTTTCAGCTTTGACGTCTTCATTTATCTTTGTTCTTTGTTCTGGTGTGGATATGGTGATGTTATGTTGTGGTAATCTGCATCTGGTCCGCTTCGTTGCTTAGGTATCTCCACGTCCTTCTCCAACATGCTCACACGCTCTTTAACGTTGGATTTTCAGGATTGATGTAGTTCTCTTTAGTCTTTAAACTTTGTAGATTCTTTGGCTTTGACTAAGAATCATTCTGACTTTTGTATTTCATGTCAAGAGAACTTCAATTTTTGTTGTTGTTGGTATGAGCATGTGGAGAATCTGCACGATCATCTTCCAGGAGCATCCATAAGAAGAAAACATAAGAATAGGTTAGTGATAAACACCAATCGATCACTGTGGTCGTTTCTTAGAGAATTGACCACTACGAATGTTATGTTGATGAATGTCTTGATTCCATTCACCTTGGTCGGGCGAATCAGCTGTCCGAATCCCACAAGGGACAGTTGGCATTACATTGAACAAGTTCAAGTAATGACCCACATCTTCAGGACTCAATTCTTGAAAGGAATCTCCTTAGCGGGATTTCCCCCACTTACAAGTTCGAACTTGAGCGTGTTAACAACATAGTGTGAAAACACATCTCTAATTCTAGCAAAGGATGTTCCTAAACCGAGTCCCTTAAGTAGGATAACACGATGTACCGGTACACCTACGGTTCGGTGAGTCGTTGAGGTACACCGAAGCATCACCCCACGACTATAGACCGTTTGAGACAACACTAAGCGTAACCCATGAGGAGTTACCGAAGCGATCTGCTGTCAAGGCTGTTTGATGTTGACCCTAGCAGGAATTTCCATTCAGTCATTGAGAATCACAATTGTGAACCCCTCATAAATGTTTTCGACAGATTGCTAAGATCTGTGTAGGACTCTAGAATAGTATCACTTGCGTTCTTAATGTTGAACGACAAGTGATGAAATGTCAAGTGTTCCTAAGAGATCTTTTGATGAATCTCGTGGCTCTAGACTCAATAGTGCGCTTTGGTTTTCCCGAGGAGACTAGGAGAGGTCTCCTTTTTCAATACCGACCATCTCTAAGAAAGCCAATAGTTTATGTAGGGTTCCCTATGAGAATGAAACAAGCTTACATTGAGAGAAACTTGAGTAGCTAAGAAGGTTTAGTGCATACGTCCACCGGGTCCATGACGACTTTAATCTTCAATACCGGTGTCATCTAGTGACAACCAAGAGCATATGTGTTGAACCCGTTATACGCCTAAGTTGAATAATTTGGAGGGCTATTTCTTTTCACCCATTTATTTACTTCTCTTTTTAATTCTTCAACCCCTTCTTTCTCCGAATCTCATTTTCTCCCTTTTTATAATCATACCTAAGGACTTCTAAATTCTAACTATTTGTGGTGTCCTTGGGTAGATCCCTCTGGCTCTGACGGATCATAGGATGGTTATTCCTAACCTTAGTCACCTTATAACTCAATGACTATCCTACGTTGCTGATGACGTACCCTCCGATCAGGTCGAAGGACCCCCCTTCGACCTTAGTCAAATTTGCATTACGAAGACCCAAGTCTTTCTTCATAAGTCATTGGTGGCGTAAAACCATTCATTATTGATATGGTTACCAGTTCGGAATTCGCCAGCCGAAGGCCTATGCCCTTCGGACTCTTCTTTTGATGGCACCAAGACAAGGGAGAACCTTGACTTGGTCTTCCCCCACATTCCCACTATCTCCTTAGCTTCCCCGCCAAGACAGAGAGAGTGGGTATGAAGTCCTAGCAGTTACCACGAATCATGGGACGCCCCATGATCTCCGGAACGTGTGCTAACACTCTCCAAGCTTATTTCTTCATCTATAGATAGGTTGGACGAGTCATTTCAATGGTATGTTCACTCAACACAGTATTTCACATACTCCATATTACTTACAACACATATCACGTACTTACTCTCACACCGGAGGTGGTTCGCAGGGTCCAACCCCTGCACAATCACTTAACGAAGTGTCTACTATTTCTTATTGCAGATTGGATACAAGTTTGGCGTAAGCATATCACCCCTCATACCCTTTGATCTCCATCGAAGGCCTGGTCGTACGAATTATTGTACAATCAGTGGCGCCATCCGTGGGACCCGCTACAATTGGTCTCGTTATTCCAAACTTATAACCAGTCAATCACACTCACAAGTTTTACGGCATGTATCAAGGAAGAGAAGATACACCCCCTCCGGGTTTCTCAACCTTGACACCAATCCCAGTCAACGATCTTAACAACCTTCCCAACATAACCGCATCCACTTTTACCACACGATCTCACCCTGAATTAACTCCCAACAACCATGCTTCAACTTCGGCTAACCCTGAACCGGTAATCAGTCCAACGTTTGTCGAAGCCAACATCGAAGCACTAGAATCTTTACTGAGGGCTCGAAGGAGGCAAGCTAAGAATGTGGAGATTAGAAGGGAGTTGGAATACTCAAGAGACGAGTATGACGAAGAGTTGGAAATGAAGACTAGGCCCTTGGATCCTGGTGCTACACGCTCAGTGCTAATGATAGGGTCCGCGAGCAGTCGAAGGCCGAGTGGAAGGTCAGTTGGTTTTGAAGATGTTCCGGAGAGGGCTCCGACGAGAAGGGAAGGAACGATGGAAAGCTCCAATGGAAGGAGTCACCGAAGGGAGACTATGGAGGTTAACTTTCCATGAAACAAAACATTGATGTAGATATTAATTAATGACTAGTTTAACTAGTGGCTTTGATGTAGATATTAATTAATGACTAGTTTAACTAGTCTCAACAGGCCGTAGCCTTAACGATCCATACAAACAAAACATTGTCTTAGGCCGAAGCCTATACCACACACATCAAATGATAATTGTTTCATCAGGCATATAGCCGGGAAAGGGACACAGACAAATTGTTTTTAAACAGGGTACATACCACCCTGGGGATCAAATTACTACCACGTGGTAGCCTTCATCAAACTTTGGAATGGTTCGGATCAGCAAAACCCGAGGATGGAACCTTTGGAGATGGAGTCTCCTTCGAAGGGGATGGAGGCTGGACTTTCCTTGGCTTCTTGGCCATCAGGTCCTCAATAGAGGCCGCTGGGTCTTTTGACACTTCTGCAAGGAAGGGGAACTCAAGCGGTCAAGGCATTGCACGCATCATCATACTCTTTCTCATGAGTTGCCTGTAGTATGGAACATTTTCTAGCTTCACTTGGTTCCTCTGTCATGACTATCTCCTCCAAAGTGGTACACTTGCCATGAAATATGGCTGCATTCACCAGGTTCGAAATCACAATCCCCACATTGTCACTATGGTAAAGTTCCATGGCAACGTAGGGGATGACTTTGGTTACCAACTCCACCCTATCCTTCTTAAGCATCTTCAACCGAAGGTTTAACCCATCTACCTTCTCCCTGAGCTTGATCTCCTGGTCCAACAGCTTAGCTCTCTCTTCTTCCAGACCTCCACACTTGGATGAAAGAGAAGATATTTGCTCTTTGTAGCCTATGACCTTCGAGCCTTCGAGAGTTAGCCTGCTGCATTCAGCTTCGCTTGTTGCCAGTTGACCTTTGAGCTTTTCAACATCGGCTATGAGATCTTGCACCAAAGGGTTCTTGTCAAAGTCCTACATTCCATCTTCGCATTTTTTCTCCAGGTCTGCATACTTCTGATCCCTAGCCTTCTCCCTGGCAAGCATGACATCCATTTCTTCTTGAGCCTTGGTGACAGCACGGAGCAGCTCCCTTGTCCTGGTATTAATCTGGTTGTTCCACATGCATTGTCTGACATAACTCTTGTCATGAAGATCGCAGAGCCTTTCCATGGACATGTTATCCATCACCCCCTTCCAGCTGGGTGGGGTCACACGCTCCACAAGCAGATGACAAGCTAAGGGAGAGGAAAGCTCCTTCGTATCAGGAAGTCCTGCAAAATAAGTAAACCTGTTAATATATTATTACTTGCATCTAATCCTTTGAAGCAGAAAAAAACGTTACCATGGATATCATCTTATTTGGGCCCTTCGATTCTTTGGAAACACCACACCTTACCACAGGCTCTCTTTGCCGGGTAGTTCGAGAGAGAGGAGTAGGAAGGATAAGCTTCTCTTGATGCATTTAGCACCTTCAGACTGGTACCTTTCCTGCTTCGGACTCTCTCACCAATGCCGGAGGGTCCTACGATGGCCAACTGTCCTTCCGAGATAGGTTCATCAGATTCTGCAACATTCTCCACAAGCTGATCTTCAACATCTATGGGTTCCTTCAAAGGAGGAGCAGAGGATACAGGTTCGATGGGCTGAGCATCCACATCATTGTTGTTCACCGACAATGAAGGAGAACCCACACCATAGCTCACCTCCTTTGCACCACCAGCAACCATAAAATTCCTGAACGACATCTCTGCAAAAAGGAGAAAACAGATGAAAATCAGAAAGATAAGTTGCTATTTCCTATTTCAATTAAAAATCTACATACTTTCTCCATCACAAATAATCTCAGGAACCAGTGGAGATCCCTCCCAGCTTTCAGCAAGACCAGCCATGAATAGAATTGGCTCAGGGAATGTTTGGCAATCAGCTAGATGACGAGTCAAATGCTGATATAAAGGATTCCTCCTCACAGTATAGGGCAAGGGATCATTGAACCTTTTTTCATCATATTGAAACTCTGGGTTTAACAATGCAGGGAAAGTTGGAGGAATAATGGTACTTTAGATATAAAAGAATTTTCCTTTCCAATTCCTGATGTTTGTAAATGGCCTATCTATGAGAATGGGCACATCCCTCTCACCCTTGTTTGCCAATGTCAACCAATCTCCTCCAGGGTACAAGTTCAGAAATCCTCTAAGCACAGTTAATGATGGTTCAAACCCATAAGCTTTACACATAACAATGTATGTCGTGAGCTTGGCTAGGCCAAAAGGGTTAAACCTAGATATGTGTACTTCGTAATACTGGAGGAGTTCTAAAATCAAATGGTGCAAGGGTATCCTAAGGTTGGTGGTGGTGAATGCATGGGTGTATAAGCCTACATAGTTCTTTGGGGCATAAAAAATACCGTGATTTTTACCAGGTAACATGATTTTATACTCTTTGGGAATCGGATAATCAGTGAGGAACGCTTTAAGTTCCTCCCTAGTCAACGTGCAACCTTGTTTTTTGATTACAAATTTTTTATTGGTAGACATGATCCTTCTAAATAGATAAAATAGTATTTGAAACGTAACAGATATGAAGGAATACTTTACCTGTTTGTTCGAAGGCTTGATCGACAGGAGGTTTAGTAGGTGAAAAATTGGGCGTGAGATAAAATTGTGTTAGGGTTTTACTGTTTTTGACCTTAAATACCCTCACACATGTTAAATCTCGGCCCTACACGTGTCCTAAGTTATCCCCTATCCTCCGGATTTCAAATCCTTTTTTAAATTTTGAAGAGACGTTTTACTTTTACCGAGTAAAGGGTAGTTAGGATAAGTACACGCATTAATTGTGGTCAATAGTTGCTAGACTTTCCATCTTCGTTCGTTTTTGTGACGAAGGGGAGGTTTCGTAATTATTCTTGAGTCGTAAGCAATATTTCTTGTTCGTACATATCACTTTCGACTGGGGGGCTTGATGACGTACCCTCCAATCGGTCGAAGGACCCCTTCGACCTCGATCAATTGCATTACGAAGACCCAAGTCTTTCTTCATAAGTCATTGGTGGCGTAAAACCATTCATCATTGATATGGTTACCAGTTGGGAATTCGCCAGCCGAAGGCCTATGCCCTTCAGACTCTTCTCTTGAAGGCACCAAGACAAAGGAGAACCTTGACTTGGTCTTCCCCCACGTTCCCACTATCTTCTTAGCTTCCCGTCCAAGACAGAGAGAGTGGGGATGAAGCCCTAGCGGTTACCACAAATCTTGGAACACCCCCATGATCTCCGAAACGTGTGCTAACACTCTCCAAGCTTATTTCTTCATCTATAAATAGGTTGGACGAGTCATTTCAATGGTATGTTCACTCAACACAGTATTTCACATACTTCATATTACTTACAACACATATCACATACTTACTCTCACACCGGAGGTGGTTCGCAGGGTCCAACCCCTGTGCAATCACTTAACGAAGTATCTACTATTTCTTATTGTAGATTGGCTACAAGTTTGACGCAAGCATATCACCCCTCATACCCTTCGATCACCATCGCAAGGCCTGGTCGTACGAATTATTGTATAATCAGTTGCCATAAACCATTTTCTTGAAAATCTCTCAAAGTGTTTATGAGTGAAAGCATTTTATAACACTTCGAGAGTTTTATATTTTCATAAATACTCCCCCTCCACCTGTGCTCAAGTTTTTTGACACAAATCTGCACAGTGAGGGAAGAGTTCGCACTTTTGAATTGATCGACTCAAGATAGACAATTCCCCGCGAGACACGGTTACGTTGTATAGTTAAAGGGTTGCATTGTCAGCTTTTAGTTGACAACTAGCTCTAATAACTACCTTGAAGGTGTGGACAAACCTCGAAAGGTTTTCAAACCCATCAAGATTCATGTCTATCAGGAGTTTCTCGAAAAGGTACAATCTACTCGGATAAGTTTTGGAAGACGAATCTTTTCGATATAAGACAGTTCAAATCTTGTTAATTCATGGGTTAAGTCTTTAGCACGAAGATTCAATCACATTTACAACATATTTGTATCACACAATTTTTCACCCCCTCAAAAATGGCATATATGTTATTTTTGATCAAATTTTGATATCGAATATGTCCATTTTGAGTTTTGTGGGAAGAGATCCACGAAGAACGTTTTGTGAACAAAGATTTTTAGCAAATACTCCCCCTCAACAAGTAATATTAACTTTTGAGGTTTTGAAAAACATAAGGGGAAGTACTTGTTCTTTTGAGCAAAACTTTTAAAAATTGAAAGTTTTGATAAGTTTTACTCAAAAGTAAGAAGCTTTCGCTCCTTTTATAAGGATTGTGGCACTGATGCGTACCACAGGGTCCTTTCATTATAAGAACGGGTTGTACACTGTTATGTGTGCACTAGCCATAGTCAATAATACAGATCATAATATCCAAAAGAATCAATCAATGAAAGAGTTTAAGGAGTACCAAGCAATTCGTCAATGAGAACAGGAGTTCTCTCTTGACGTTGATAGCCCGTAAGGGAGAAACTCTCTCTTCCACCGACAAAGATCTCTAGCCTCCGCATCTGATCCCGGTGAAACAGCCTTTCATCAATCCTTGTGATTATCTTCCTAGCATCCCTTTTTTCCTTGGAATTCCAACGCTTCTTTGACCCAATACCTTGCTTAATGTCTTTCAACCGATATGCTAACCCATCATTAACCAACTTCAACGTGTGATCACAAAACTTGTGAACCTCGTTGTACGCCATTAAACAATTGTGGTGAAGTTCACTACGGTAAACAACTCCAATTTTTGGTTTCTTGACAATGGTGTACTGAGAAAGTTGGTTTATGTCGGGAAAGTGGAGTAATGGTTTAGTGAGGTTGACTTGTTTCTGATATGATTCCACAGCAAGTTGAAGGTCTTCAACATGTTCTTGGATCACTTTGCTTTTAATGAATATTAACAAGGAAGTGATGTACTGGAGCTGAATATGTGTGGAAAATTGTCTCATCCGACCTTGTACCTTAGCAAGGTACATGTCTTCGATGTCGTTCAGTGACAACCTTGGAAAATCAGCTTCAGTAAAGTCATATTCTTGTTCGTCTTGGCGTTTACCGGTGATTTTCTTTAAGAATGAATAGTCCCGTTTAGTAGCCAGATCGACATTCAAGATAGCAACGATCTGTTTGTCACTGAACACTTCTTTGTTAGATATCTGAACTTGGCGGCTGCGGTAGTAAATTCTTCTTCGTTCAGGCCAATGATGAATGCCGTATTGTGCATCAAGATCATAAGTCACCACATTTTCGACAAACATTCTTGTGGCTTCTTCTTCGATGGAAACATTGTTGGAGAAGACCGTTGTTGGGATGTTGAAAGTGAGTGACGTAGCATACTTCTTGCTGACATTGCTACCATGTTGTATAAATTCCAGGTCATTGTTGAAGAAGTATTGGTAAGGGATTCTAGGTTGATCTGGTCGACCAATAGTTGGTAATGGTTTGGTCCAGTCAGTGTAGTATGGAGCTTTATCCTGTCTTGTTAAGTTAATGTTCGATTCTAGGTTGAGCCAGTCAATGTTGTTAGACATAGCTCGTGCAGTGTTGTCCAGGTGATATTCAACTTCAACAGCACATCCGGATCTGTCCTTTAACAGTTGGAAGCATCATTTTTGATCTGGCGTAATTCACCCTTCGTCATCTTTTTGACCCTGAATTCATCCTGGATACGCTTAACCTGCTCCATAGTATAACCATCTATCGGTTCTTGGCATTCCGGTAATCGCGGAGTAGCATCAACGAGCTTGCTGAACCAGTCGTATTCTGCAGTGTCATCTTCATCTAACCAAGAAACGCCAGAGCTGGATCTCTTCTTCTTCCTAGGTGTGGATGATGGTTCTGATTGTTGCTTAGTTGATGTTTTAGGTAAGGGCTGTGGTTGGGGCTCAGGAATTTCTTCGTCATCACCACCGATGTATTAGAAATAGTCACCAGTTTTCTCCTTTGGTGGTGAGGACTCAAAATCCCGAGGTTTGTCTGATGTAGGAGGACGTTGAGTAGATCGTGTGGTGGTGGTGGTCTTTTGGGGTGGTGGAGGCATGGAAGAGACTTGCATGTTTTCTTTTGACGTTTAGGCTCAGAATCCTTGTCAGCATCCTCATCATCTTTTGGTCGCTTAACCTGACCAGCCGACTCTTTACATGATGTCTTGAGTTGATATTCCAGTAATGCCTCAAAAAAATTTGCTTCATCATAAGTGATAGTTGCGGATCGTTGAGACATTTGCATAACCAACTTAGAGATCAATTCTGCATCAGTGACAACAGGAGCCGAAACCGGTTTGATTTCCATGACCGCATGGGTAGTTGACAGTGTGTGCTTGACCAATGCCATGAGATGTGGATAGAGTTGTCTGGCGAACATCTCTCTTGTGACTACAGGGACAGTGTCGAGGAGGAACTTATGAGTGTAGTCCCTAATCGTCTTGTCCATTTCACCCTGTATATCTCGGTTGAGAAATTGTTGGATCTGGTCTCTTTCGTCCGAGAACTCGTTGATCACATTTTGAAGTAAGTTTACTCTGTCGGCCAGCTGATTCAATTTCTTGTTAACTACGTTTTGTTTCCTTGCTTGCTTGACAGCTTTGACAATCTTGATTATGGCACGTGATGCCCAAGTGTCTGTCGGTTTCTTGACTGATTTGGATGTGGATCTGGTGGTAGCGACTTTGGATGATGGTGGTGATGAGTGAGACGATGAATCTGATGAAGATGAGTCATGAGAAGGCTCTGGATCTTTAGGTGGCTCAAAAGTTTGTTCAGGGTTGTGTTCAGGATTATCTTTAAGATAATCATCAGCTTCTTTTTGAGCTTTAGCCTCTTCTTCGGCCTTTATCCTAGCCTCTTCTTCAGTTCTCTCCCTAGCTGCTTCCTCTATGTCTTCATCGGTAATCTTCTCAGTCTTCTCCTTTTCTTCTTCTTCAAAATCGAAAATGATTTCATCCTTTTGCTGCTGTTGCTCTGTTGATTCCTGAGTGGTGGTACCAGTTCCCTTATCGGGTTGATTAACCGCATCGAGAACTGGTGTGGTTAGTGCACCACCACTAGAACCTCCAGGGCCTCTGGTTTGTTGAATGTTAAATTCTTTAGCAGCATGTTGAATCGTTAGATCTTTAAAAGTCTTGTGGTACTCTCTTTCTTCATCCTTTGGTTCATCATGTTGGGTTTTTGGTTCCTTGGATCAAGAATTATTCTAAGTGTTGGAACTACGGACAGAGTTGATAAAACCACGGACAGAAGAATGGAACCACTGATGAAGACAAAACCGCGGCTAGTAGTATTGTGTAACCACGGATATTGTAATGTAACCACTGCTAGTCTTGTATAGTCGGTTTAGTATTTTGTATTAGATAAATATGGAAAAGATATTTATCTTGTAGGTTACGTATTGTATTATGTAAAGGACTCCTTACCCTATAAAAGGAGGTCCTAGGTTAGATTAGATATCGTATGTTTTATATCTAAGGTCGATACACTTCAAGGTTGTAAAACCCTAATCTTGGTTAGAGTATTCAGATTAATAATAATATTGAGGTGTTGAATGCTCATTGTTCTTCTTCTTAAGATTAAGGATTAAATTCGCGTGATACTTAATAAGTATTTGTTTAAGTCGGTTTCTATATTAGATCGTTTGCTCAACCGAGATCAACAAGTGGTATCGAGCTTGTGATCTAGAAACCGTAACCAAGAAGAAGTTTTGTTAAGTTCTATTCAAGATAGTGAGATGTCGACGAGACTCACATGGTAGCGCATCAAAGGTGCCCATGCTCAAGCATGGTGAGTATCAAATCGGAGAATGCGAATGAGGCAATACATTCGTATGATTGACTATGCCATCCGGGATGTTGTTGAAAAGGTTATACTCTTCCTAAGAAGGGTGATGATGGTAAAGAGATAGCTATTGTTAGTGAAGTTGACAAGGCTAAAGGAACCTGAGATCAAAGCTCACAAGATTCTCTCCATGGGAATACCTAATGAGTATGCTTTGGACTTTGAAAGATATGAGTCTCGCTAAAGAGTTCTTGGATGCTCTTGAGACAAGGTTTCTTTGGTAATGAAGCTACAAAGAAATCAAGGAAAAATATGCTCAAGCGTCGACTTGAAAACTTCAACGCTCTTAGTGGAGAGAAACTTGATGGCACTTATAACAGCTTGAAACTTATCGGTAATTGAAGTCGGTGGACTACAATGTTATTCAAGAAGATATAAATTTGAAGTTCATTAGAAGTTTATCTCCTGAATGGGCAGTTCATACAATTGTGTGGAGAAATAAGGAGGACTTTGATAAAATGACTCTGGACAATCTCTACAACAACTTGAAGGTTTATGTGTCTGAAAATAACGTTGCTGGTGCATCTTCTTCTCATCAAAACATTGTTTTTGTTTCCACTAATCACAAGAGTTCACAAGATGTATCCACTGCTGCTTATGGAATAACCACGGCTATTGCAAACAATACCACTGTTAGTGATAATGTCAGTGATGGTGCAATTTGTTCTTTTCTAGCTGATTTAACTACCAGTGTTACTGTTTTAAATCAAGATCTAGATCAAATTGATCCTGATGATCTTGAAGAGATTAATCTTCAATAGCAAATGACAATGTTGACTCTCCAAGCAAGGAAATTTCTGAGGAGGACTGGAAGACAGGTTAAGTATGATGGTCAAAGGAGAGCTGGATTCGACAAAAGCAAGACGGAGTGCTTTAACTGCAAGAAGAAGGGTCACTTTGCTAGGGAATGTCGAGCTCCTAAGAGAATTGAAAGCATTAAGAAGACCACTGAAGAGCCTGCTTCTTCTTCAGCTTTGGTTGCTCAAGATGGGATTGGTGATAAAAACCTTGTTCAATAACAAAGAATTGATTAGTTTATTCCGCTGTGCATGTTGTTAGTCTTTGTTATTGATACCAATTGATATAAACTAAAAACGTGATGAAGATAGTTTCTTGATCGTTTATGAGCCTTAGGGTTTAACAATAACAATGACAATACGCAGCGGATAAATAAAAACATAATTGTTATTGACACAAGGTTTTCAATCACCATAAACTAACTAACTATAATAAAGATCAAAGACTTGATCTAACACTAACTAACTATCCATAGGCGTTTATACACTATGCCTAGGTTACACACACACCTTTAATGACTACATTATGGAAGACTTAGTTATGAAAACCTACATCCCATGTCCTCTTTATATACTAGAGGATTAGGGTTTACAAATCTCTACTAAGGACTAAATAATAAATATTCTTTTGCAAGCAAGTCCCTCCATCTTTTTGTAGATTTTCTACTTGTCACTTTAAGCCCTTGATGTTTCATTCTTTATTGTTTTGTATCATCGAATCAATAAACCCAACAATCTTCCCCTATTTGATGATAACAAAACAAACACGGTTCTTGTACAAACTTCCCTAGACGAAGTAGCAGAAGTTGAGATAATTAAATCTCACCATGAATGAAACAATCTTGTCTTCCCCTTAATCCATGCTACGCCACACCAACATCTCTTCCCCTTTTTGTTATCAACAAATAGAGAATGTAAGCAATATAAAATTGTTGGGCTTATTGATTCGATGATACAAAACAATAAAGAATGAAACATCAAGGGCTTAAAGTGACAAGAAGAAAATCTACAAAAAGATGGAGGGACTTGCTTGCAAAAGAATATTTATTATTTAGTCCTTAGTAGAGATTTGTAAACCCTAATCCTCTAGTATATAAAAGGACATGGGATGGAGGTTTTCATAACTAAGTCTTCCATAATGTAGTCATTAAAGGTGTGTGTGTAACCTAGGCGTAGTGCATAAACGCCTATGGATAGTTAGTTAGTGTTAGATCAAGTCTTTGATCTTTATTATAGTTAGTTAGTTTATGGTGATTGAAAACCTTGTGTCAATAACAATTATGTTTTTATTTATCCGCTGCGTATTGTCATTGTTATTGTTAAACCCTAAGGCTCATAAACGATCAAGAAACTATCTTCATCACATTTTTAGTTTCTATCAATTGGTATCAGAGCTCGGGGAGCTCGTTACCTAGGGATTCGTAAGGTTTTATGTGTCGAAAAAGAAGAAAAATTCGAGTTTCAATAATTTTCGTAATGCTTTTGTAGTACTGTTTTCTAACAACGATAACTTTTTCGTGAACCGTTGGATCGGGCTGAAATTTTGGTTGGAGCTTCTCTATATACCCATCTAACTTTTCACCATAGGGATCGTTGATCTTAGCTCTCAATAAAAAGATATTTAATGTCGAATATGGCTGCTGAGGAGGTGTAAAAATTCGAATTTTAAGGTATTTTCTTTTAATTGATCGATGGTATTCTCTACTTCACATGGGTTTTTTGTTTAGTGCATGATGGTCTCAATTGAATGTTTTAATGATTAATCGTTAATTCACCTCGTACAATATTAAATTGGACGCAATATGGACGGTGCTTTGGATATATATTGGTACTTTGCGTACATGTTATTCGTGATTGGTTATTTGAATGTTGCCAAAGCATGTTCCTGCTATTCCATTGGATATTAGTATTGCTCAACTTACAACACGACCAGGTCATTGAGCTTCCTGTATTCCTTTTGCGCATTAATTTGATCAAGATTTATCATGGGAGCAAGAATAATGCGAGGATAAGTCTCAGTTCCTTCAAGTTATAATGAACAGTTGCTATAGCTCATTGGTTACTGTGATATTGGTGTTCTTATGGTATTATGGATCTTGTTGTTTGGAGATGATCAAGATTGGTGTGGTGCTGCAAATATGTTAGGGTTTCATAGCAGTATTATTCTTTTTGGTACTATCTTCTTTCGCATCTACAGTTAGAGCTTGTATTACTCACTCAATATGTTAGTGCCAAGAGGATAGTGCTACTACTACCAATCTGCTGCTCGCTGTTACTTCATGTTTACCACTGCTCCTAACTCGTCCATACGATACCACTGCTATGCTAAAACGAATCCACTGCTAGCTTTAATCGATTCCACTGCCAGTCCATCTTGTAACCATTGATAGTGTTCGCTCTTAACCACTGCTACTTTCTCGAGTATCCACTGCTAGGTTGATGTTTCCACTGCTGCTGGTACATGATTCTTGTAACCACTGCTTGCTTTGCATGATATGTTACCACTGCTGTTCGAAGTCAATTTTGTTCAAGGTATATGACTATTGTGGTCATGGTCTATATTGATACAATAGAGCACATGCACATGGGACGAATAGTAATATAAGGATTATTTAAATTATGGGTTGATTATAGCAAATATTAATGGTTCGGTGGAGCAAGATGTTGTTGTTTTTGCATGAATGTGATATTAAATTCATAACTTCGTACTATTACTACAATGGCTGAAGAAGGTGGGGTTTTAAAAGTCACGTGAGGAAAGTTACCATGGTGTAAAGGTAAGATTATTTTGATATAAATCATGGGTCGGTTAGTTGTTCCATGCAAACGTATTGATTTGGTTCCCATCTTGATGGTTGATTTTGATGTCAAGTAAATGTAACTTGTTTTCATGGTATGCATCCTATGTTTAAATTGTTTCGATATTTTAAGGTCGGGTGTACATGAAAGTTTATCCCAATGATTGGGGTTAAGAAGAAAAACATTCAAGTTTTAAAATTTTGTGGACAAAGAATGTTTTTGTTTTTCATATGGTTCTAAATTTGAGGGGAAGTTGTACAAGTTTTTGGTACTGAGATTTTTGGAGACACACATACAGGATATTGGTTCACACACACAAGGAGTTTGGTTTTTGGATTTTATTTGTTCTTAAAAGTGTTAAAAAGCTCGGATTTGGATTTATTGCATAATTGATTACGAAGAAGATTGATCATAACCTATTTGATATTGTAGTTGAGTAACACATATTCGTGCTCTTATCATATCTCAAAGTGTGTGTTACACTTTGGAGATAACTTGTTCGTGCTTAAAGGATGTTGACGAAGACTTGCAAAATCAAGTTTTCATAGGTCAAGGGGTGGATGGATGAAGACCTAGTTAACTATCACTTAAAGGAGTTACATTGTAGTGCTCAGTGTCTCATTGAAGATGTAGATTTTGTCAAGAGATTGCGGTCTACTTATATGGTGTTAGTATAAGTTTGGAGTCACGTGGATAAATAAGACATAAGACACAAGTTTGGGTTATCCTACTTCTTTATCAAATAAGTTATATTTGGTTTTCTTCACAAGTGATCATTACAAGGAGCTTACAGATTTGAAGAATTATTTGATGTTCATGCACCACTCAAGGGGAAGTTTATATTGCTTACATTCTCTATTTGTTGATAACAAAAAGGGGAAGAGATGTTGGAGTGGCGTAGCATGGATTAAGGGGAAGACAAAGGAAGACAAGATTGTTTCATTCATGGTGAGATTTAATTATCTCAACTTCTGCTACTTCGTCTAGGGAAGTTTGTACAAGAACCGTGTTTGTTTTGTTATCAACAAATAGGGGAAGATTGTTGGGTTTATTGAGTCGATGATACAAAACAATAAAGAATGAAACATCAAGGGCTTAAAGTGACAAGAATAAAATCTACAAAAAGATGGAGGGACTTGCTTGCAAAAGAATATTTATTATTTAGTCCTTAGTAGAGATTTGTAAACCCTAATCCTCTACTATATAAAGAGGACATGGGATGTAGGTTTTCATAACTAAGTCTTCCATAATGTAGTCATTAAAGGTGTGTGTGTAACCTAGGCGTAGTGTATAAATGCCTAGGGATAGTTAGTTAGTGTTAGATCAAGTCTTTGATCTTTATTACAGTTAGTTAGTTTATGGTGATTGAAAACCTTGTGTCAATAACAATTATGTTTTTATTTATCCGCTGCGTATTGTCATTGTTATTGTTAAACCCTAAGGCTCATAAACGATCAAGAAACTATCTTCATCAATTGGTATTTAACAATAACAATAACAATGACTGGAGTGATCAGATTGAAGAAGGTCCCAATGCAGCTTTTCTTGCTAGTGAA
Source organism: Chrysanthemum lavandulifolium (assembly GCA_022545495.1). NCBI lineage: Eukaryota > Viridiplantae > Streptophyta > Magnoliopsida > Asterales > Asteraceae > Chrysanthemum > Chrysanthemum lavandulifolium. The sequence goes on from CM040240.1 coordinate 87,744,113, forward strand.
GCTTCAAAAGAGCATAACTTTGCTCTTATGGCCTATGCTTCATTTTCTGGTTCAGATTCTGAGGTATCTAATGATTCTAAAACTTCTGCTTGTTCTTTTAAATCATGTCAAGATAACTTAGAATCTCAAAAAGCTATCACTGAGAGTTTAAGGAAAGAAGTAGTAAGATTGTCTCTAGATAACTTAGGTTATAGAGTTGGTCTAGAAAGTGTTGAAGAAAAGCTTAATTACTGTATTAAATGTGAGTTTGAGTATGTTGATAAAGTTAATGTACTAGGTGGAGAAATTGATCTTAAGGATAGAGATTAAGATGCTTAAAGAGAAACTAGAAAAGGCAGAGTGTAAAAGTAGAAGCCCTAAAAGAAAAAGAAAACATGTTGTTAGGGTTGCTAAAACACGGTATGCTTGATCTAGTAAATAAACCATGAGGTCAAAATTGTTCATGGATGGTACCGGCCTTGGTTACAATGATATGCCACCACCATCTCTTATAAAACATGCACCACCGCAAAAGAGCTCTCATTTAGCAAAGAATTTAGTTTCAATAAACACAGTAGGTGAGACTAACAAGATTGAATCACCTAAGATAGGTTCGATAAGTCATCGATGCTCCCACAATTGAAGATTGGGAATCGATTCTAAGGAAGATAGATCCGAATCAACTCAGCCTGAAAAGATAGAGAAAGTTAAGAAAGTTGATTATGAACAACCCAAACTTGTACCTAGATTTGGAGCTCAAATTGCTAAGAAAGTAGTAGAGTACAAGGAAGTACCTAGGGAACAGATGAAAAGATTCATACCTAGGGGAAACCATAGAAACTTCAATGGACTAATTTCAAATAGATTAGGAGATGAGTTTCAATGTGTTAAAAAGGCTTGTTTTACATGTGGTAGTTTTGAGCACTTACAGGCTGTTATAAAAGCAGACCACAAGTTTGGGATCATTGGAGGAGGTAAATCATCAAAACTTTTCAAAGAAAACAAACCCTCATCCTAACAAAACATGATTCCTAGTGCGGTGTTGATGAGGAATGGGAATAAAAATCAATAGTCACTGCTTTGCACCTAAATGGGTTCCAACCATCGCTAAGCAAAATGTAAACACGGCTAAGCAAAATCAAACCATCGCTAAGCAAAATATCACCACCGATAGAAAAGAAGTTTTAAAATTCCAAAGGTGATAAGCGACACATTGGTTGGAAATCATTTTTATCTTTGTTAAGGCCTCGACTAGTTGGCAATGGAAGCCTAAGACCAAGGTGTTACATCATGTCAATCGTGCATCAATGGACCTAAATAAATTTGATTATGTTGATGCAGTAGGCGGACCCAAGTCGATATTGGCTTGGGTCCACAAAAGAACTAATTTGTTTAATTTCATGTGCGGGGCAATCTACAAGATGAGCTAAAAGACAAAGGAGTTTTTATAATGGTTGCTCTGGGCACATGACTTGGGATAGGAGCAACCTAGAAGATTTTGAAGCTTTTGATGGAGGATATGTGGCATTTGGTAATGATCCAAGGGAGGAAAGATACTTGGCGAGGCACAATCGAGCAGAAATTTAGACTTTGAAAAGGTCTATCCGGTATAGGGACTTAAGTATAATTTATTCGGTGTTTCTCAAATGTGTGATAAGAAAAAGGGTACTTTTGGTGAAACTGGTGTGTGGTGTTGTCACCGATTTTAAGATGCCCGATGAGAAATATATACGACTTAGGGTACCTAGGAAGGAAAACATATATTGTTTTGATCTTAAAGATGTACTTCCCAATAGGTCCTTAACTTGTTTGTTTACTAAGGCTTTAGTTGATGAGTCTAAGTTATGGCATAGAAGGTTAGGTCACCTAAATTTCAAAACAATCAATAAACGGTAAAAGGCAACTTAGTGAGAGGTTACCTTCTAAGGTTTTGAGTGTAAGGAACTGTGTGGCTTGTCAAAAGGAAAACAACATAGAGCTTCTTGTAAGACCAAAATCTATAACACCATCACACAACCTCTGTTTATGCTTCATATGGACTTATTTGGACCTACATTTGTTAAAAGTTTGAACCATAAGCGATTGCCTTGTTATCATGATGATTATAGTAGATTTTCTTGGGTATACTTTTTGGTCGCTAAGAGTGAGACTAGTGAGATCCTCAAGAGTTTCATTACTAAGATAGAAAATCTAGTAAATCATAAGGTTAAGATAATCGATGTGATAATGGGCCGAGTTTAAGAATGATGTGATGAATCGGTTACGTAGTTAAGGGTATAGAAAGGCAGTTTAGTGTTGCTAGAACACCACAATGTAATGGTGTGGTGAAAGGAAAAATAGGACACTAATTGAGGTCGCTAGGACAATGTTGTCGAATCTAAGTTACCTACTACCTTTTGGGCTAAAGCAGAGGTACTTGCATGTTATGTAGAATAGAAGTAAGGTAGTGAAGCCTTATAACAAGACCCCTATGAGTTTGTTACATGATAGGAAGCCAATGATTGCATTCCTAAAACCTTTTGGGTGTCTGTTACTATCTTGAATACCACAGACTACCTAGGCAAGTTTCAAGAAAAAGGCGATGATGGATACTTTTAGGCTATTCTTCAATAGTAAAGCCTTTAGAGTGTACAATAGGAGGACTAGACTAGTTGAAGAGAATCTTCATGTTCAATTTAGTGAAAAGACTCCTAGTGTTTAGACCAAGGGACGGATCGGTGTTTAACATTAATACGCTAACCAAATCTATGAATTATGAGCCTATCATTGCGGGAACTTCCACTAATGATAATGCAGTACACAAAGAATGTTGATGCGAAACAACTTCTAAGGAAGGCGATTCTCCAAAGGAGTTCTATTTGGTTGAAAAGTGGAAAGCTGGTTTTGTCTCACCCATCATTGATAAGCAAGGTCCCACTGATGATGATGCATTGAATACTGGAAGCAAAGTTGATCATCATCAAGATAAGGATGAGTTGTTGAAAGATAACTCAGTGTCGGTAGAAGAAATTGAAAAGAAGAAAAGGCATTCTGAAAGCACTGCTAAGCCAAATGAAAGCATTGCTAGGCCATCTTCTACCACTGATAGTTCAAGTGAAATCCCGGCTGCAAGTACTGATGATAGTACTTTCTTTGGAACAAATGCAAAGCCATTATTTGGTGAAGTGGAGTATCCCATGATCCTACCATGCCTGCTTTGATAGAAATTGATACTCCTACTGATGATGAAGACATGGATGATTTCTTCAATGCTGATTTGACTAACTTGGAAACTGTCATTCATGAAAGACCAATCACTACCACAAGGATTCACAAGATTCATCCCAAGGATCAAATACTTGGAAATTTGAATACTCCAGTTCAAACAAGAAGCAAGGTTAAGAACACTGCACCCTTTCCTGAGCAAGGTTTCTTTGCAAGATAACTTCACAAAAGAAATAGTCATAAAGATTTGCAAAATTTCCTGTTTGCTTGTTTTCTGTCTCAAAAGGAGCCCAAGAGAGTGGAAGAAGCTTTATCAGAAGAAGGATGGGTAGAATCAATGCCAGAGGAGCTTCTTCAGTTCAAACTTCAAGAGGTTTGGACATTGGTTGATCTTCCTAATGGTAAGAGGGCAATTGGGACAAAATGGGTGTTCGAAACAAGAGGATGAAAGAGGTATAGTGGTAAAGAACAAATCAAGGTTGGTTGCTCAAGGATACACACAAACCGAAGGTTTGGATTATGATGAAGTGTTTGCTCTGTTGAAAGAATAGAAGCTATTAGATTGTTTTAGCATATGCTTCATTCAAGAATTTTGTGGTGTATCGATGGATGTTAAAAGTGCATTTTGTATGGCACAATTGATGAGGAGGTTTATGTTTGTCAACCTCCGGTTTTGAAGATCCCGATCATCCCGACAAGGTTTACTGGGGTGAGGAAGGCTATGTATGGGTTGCATCAAGCTCCTTGGGCATGGTATGAGTGCCTGTCTACTTATTTGATGGACAATGGGTTTAAAAGAGGATTGATTGATAAAACTTTGTTCATTAGGAAGCACAAAGATGATATTTTATTGGTTCAGGTCTATGTAGATGACATCATCTTTGGCTCAACAAACAAGGAGCTATGCATGATAAGTTTCAAATGAGTTCTATGGGAGAACTCACTTTCTAAGCTGGTATGGACTAGGAGAAAGAAGGGCACCATGCTACCTTAGGATGGTGTTAGTGGTGTTGTTGATGAGGCTGTCACACGCTGTGGAGGTGACATGATTGGAAGGGCTTTCACTACTGATTCATGCTTAGATGCTGGTCAGGATAGTGGAAACATAATTAAGACCCAACCTTTGGCAACTCCTAATGTGGAGAGTTCCTTGGAACTTAACACAGGTGGAGGAATCCTTAGCCAACTGGCTATTACAGGGTGCATAGATGATCAGGCAAGGTGCGGTGCTATGTTTACTTTATCCAAGGATTCACCTCTCGGAGCGCTTAACACACTCAAGTGATGAGGATAGTTTGGAACATGAAACCGAATTGACGGATCCTAAGTTGGTACATGATGACTTTTCAATGAACCACCTCTCGAACCGCTTAACACAGTCGAAGTGGGAGGATATTCTTGAACAGTTTAATGTATTGACGGTTAAATGTGCTAAAATGGATGATACAATCTCAAGTCTTCAAGAGTTGGTCGTGTTTCGTGGTAAAGAAATTCGCAGTCAAGCATAGGATGTTTGTCTTGGAGAAAGTAAGAAGACACAGGGTTCTTTGTTTTGAGGACCATGAGGAAGATGAAAAGAAGGTGGACTCCTCTCCGATCGTATGTGGAGAATGTATCCAAACAGGGAGGAGTGAAGGCATGAATTCGGGGAGGTCAGATGTATCTATAGAAGAAGATGTTGATAGTGGAGATCAAGAATTTTTGGTATCTGATAAAGACGGGAATGAGGCTGTTCTTGAATGTTTGAAGACATTGGTAGAAGATGAAGTGATGTAGGACACAACCACAACCACTGCTAGTGTGTCTGCAACCACGGATAGTTTTGTTGAAACCACTGCTGCAGCTTTAAATGGCAATTGTACCCACTGCTATCATAACTACTTCCACCATTGTTACAACTCTCTCTCGTATCACCACCTAAATCTAAAGAAGTTGAGAAAGAAGCGCAAGTACATTAATCAATCTAAGCAAAACCTCATTAACTCTTCACCAATCATTGCACTGTTTTGTCTCTTAAACCTCACACAAACAAACCCAAAAGTAAAAGCTTTGTTATTCGTGAGCCTTTGAAGATGAAGGTGGCTCAATCGGACATTGGAAAGGGTAAAGGAATTGCAGAACAAAAATTGAAGTTTAAAAGAAAAGAAGAACAGATTGCTTATGATGCAGAATATGTAAAAAGGATGGTAGCTGAAGAACAAGTAGCTTTAGAGAAAAGGAAGCAAGAAGAAGAGGAGGCTAATCAGAAATGGTTAGCAACATGGTATGAATCACAAAATTATCTTCAGGCTTCTAATCAAATTAAGGATGAGTATACTACTCAAGAATGGGCATTGTTAGATGATGAGGAAAGAGCTAGAATGTTGGGTGAATGGGCAAGGAGGATTAGTAAAGAAAGGAAGCAAGTTATAAGAAATAAACCTCCTACAATTGCACAGATGAGGAATGTACTGATAAAGATTATTAATAATTCAGGCATTCATATTCCTGACAATCTTAGTAAATGTTCATTTGAAAGAATCCATGAGCTTTATCTGATGTGTACGAGGATTAATAATGAGAATTTTACTCCTATGGGTTCTGAAAAGGATGAAGAGTGGATTAAAAGTAATCTAAAGAGGAAATATGAGATTCGAGAGACATCGATTCTAAAAGACGAAAGTGAATGAAGATGGTAATCAAATTATCTTTTATGAGTATGAGTTTAAAGGAAGTAAAGGATCTTGGAAAATTCAAAGACTCAATAATGAAGTTTCGAGTATAATAAATTTTCACAGATGCTTGATGCTTTGATAGAGATAATTTTACGCATCTTTGGGAGCTTTATAGGAATAAGTTTGGTGATGTGCAACGGATGATTATCATAAGAGAATGATTTATAATCACTTGAAGATTCTATTTGAACCTACTCATGATGAACACGAATGGAAAGGACTCGCAATGGACAAGTTACTGAATGGTTTTATATCAAACTTGTGGAGTTCATGTGTTAACTATTTTGGAGAAGTTATTCATATGCTTGTGAAGGTGATTATCCTCAATTGAATAAGTATCCGAAGTTATTACTCGATGATGAAGCCTGGTATTATCAAGATGTTGATGCCCTATGATGGTCAAGCTTACAATTTGTTCTTTGAAGTATGAGAAAATTCTTAAATCTAGTAAGTGTTTGGCTACATCCTCCAATTAAGATGTTTTGAGCTTAAAGGAAACTTGAGAATTCTATTTGAATGTATCAAGTTTAGGGAGGATTTTGGGTTTTGGTTCCTTGGATCAAGAATTATTCTAAGTGTTGGAACTACGACGAGTTGATAAAACCACGGACGGAAGAATGGAACCATCGATAAAGACAAAACCGCGCTAGTAGTATTGTGTAACCACGGATATTGTAATGTAACCACCGCTAGTCTTGTATAGTCGGTTTAGTATTTTGTATTAGATAAATATGGAAAAGATATTTATCTTGTAGGTTACGTATTGTATTATGTAAAGGACTCCTTAGCCTATAAAAGGAGGTCCTAGGTTAGATTAGATATACGTATGTTTTATATCTAAGGTCGATACACTTCAAGGTTGTAAAACCCTAATACTGGTTAGAGTATTCGTACTAATAATAATATTGAGGTGTTGAATGTTCATTGTTCTTCTTCTTAAGATTAAGTATTAAATTCCGCGTGATACTTAATAAGTATTTGTTTAAGTCAGTTTCTATATTAGATCGTTTGCTCAACTGGGATCAACACATCATCCGAGCTTTCTTCTTCGGTTTCAGTAACGGGTGTCTTCCCTTTGTGTCTGATTTTAGACTTAGTTATTTATCTTTTAACCTTGTTGAGGTAGTTTCATCAGTAATTGATTCGGAGTGATAAACCACTTCTTCAAACTCAGTATCTTCAGAATCAATGTTCTTGTCCGCAAGTTTGAATGTCGGTTTTGGGTTAGGGATGACACCCTTAGATGGGACTTTTCTTTTGCGGGGAGGATTCCTCTTAGGATACTTAAGGGCACTCCCAGTGCTTTCTACACTTCCAGCACTGCCTGGTCTTTTTGTCTTCTTTATTGGAATAGCTGAAGACTTTTCATCCATAAAACCGACTTTGCCTTTCTTCACTGCTTCTAGGTATTGTGAATACGACGGAAGACTTTTGATATCAGCAGTGAGAAGGTAGTCAAGAAGTACTGCACCTTGTTTCTTTGTTGATGACTCCTTGAATCTGACAATGTTTAGCGTGGGCTCATATAACACAGAATGATTGTTGGGGTCGTTAAGTCTCAAGGGAATGGCCTGATTTTTCACGAGAATGTTCTGGATCAACAACTTCGTGTATCTGATGAAAAGAACCCTTGTGTCGGGCTTCTTGAGGTGAGACATCATGTCTTCCCAGATCAGACTTGCATATTCGATGTGCATTTTGTTGACCATGCCCCAGAAGAATTGTAGGTGCATGAGTTTAGGATGCTCATGACCGCTGTCTCTTTCAAAAACAGACTTGGCGATCATGATGTACAAAGTTCTCCAAGGCTGAGGAATGTTCTTTAAATCTACTGAAGAATGCTTGGTAATAATTCCTGCAGCTTCATCATAGCCAATATTGACCATGAATTGTAGTGTAGCCTCTTCAGTTAGAATTGGTACATACTCAGCAGGCTGGATAGCAGGAAGAAGAAGAATTGCTTGTAAATCACCAACAGTGACGGTGACCTGCTTATCATTTAGAGTAACCGTGACAGCATCTTGACCATCCACCTTTTTCATTGTATGCCAAAATTGGTGAATGTAGATCTCCGGCACAGTTGCAGAGTTTGTAAGCATGTTGTTGTACGGATGAGAGTTAAGAATATCCACAGCAATTCGACATGAAGACTCTGAGCAGGTGAATTTCTGAAAGTCGACCTTGGGGTTGTTCTTTCCAATCTTCATACTATAACTAGTAGGGAATATGTCTTCCATTTTGAGCTCATTTGGTGCGTTAACATTTTCCATGGTGATGTCCATATTGTTATCCAATTATTGAATATGTTATGTGAATGAATGTTACGAGTCCAATGTCACTTGTTGTCCAATAGTCCAAAGTACTCGTGATAAGTTTTGTGAGTGTATTAATTTTGAATTTTAAAGTCCATATTTTCACTCATTCACACAACATTTTAACCATTATAGCTTATTAGTGACATTTTAGCCTTGTGACGTTATGAGTAACTTATTACAAGTTTGTACACGTAACATTTCATAAGTAAAGTTATAATTATGGCTTAGGCGTAGGATTGTAAGCTTATGGTTAAACATTGTGACCATACGCGTAGGACTAAGCTTATGCGTAGGAGTCCATCTTACGCGTAAGAAAGCTTACGCGTAGGAATAGACTCTTGGCATAAATCTTACGCGTAAGCGTAGGTTGGGAGCTTACGCGTAAGGTTTACTCGTAAGAGCAAGCCTTATGCGTAAGAATCCAAGTTTACGCATATCCTTCACAGGATACTCGTAGTCCCTTTGTAGACCCTTACGCATAAGAGTTAAGCGTAAGATTTCTCTTACGTGTAACATCTACGCGTAAGGTATTCCTTAAGCGTAGAATCTAATTTTAACCTTGATTCTGAACTTGTACGCGTAGAAGCATGAAATAATTCAATCATAACATCTCCATTAACAATTTTATTCAACCTCTTTCAAGAACACATGGCATATTGAGTAAACTTTTATTTACGCGTAAACTTAGGTTAAGCGTAAGGATAAACCCTAGTAATTCAAATCCTACGCCTAATCAATCTAACCATGCAAACTCAACCAAATGTTTTCTGGGATGTTTTAGGAGCCATATGAGATGAATGAAGTAAGTTTTAACATCTAAAACCTCATGAATAAAAAATACCCAAAGTTACGAATACTTAAACCCTAAATTCAAATTGCACCATTTTGTAGTTTCTGGGTTAGATTCAAGAGTTTCTTTGGTTAATTAAGCATGTAGCAACCATATTTCAAGCCTCTAATTGTCCTAAAATACACACAATAGAAAACACCCAAATCTCACGCATAAACCCTAATTTTGAAAAGTGAATCATAACTGTTTCTGGGTTGAATTAGATGTTGGAAGCAACTTTAGGATTGATATTTAAAACATTTTAAAACATCCATTTCACAAAAAACAACCCAACATGACTTCAAGTTTGTATGCGTACACGTAAAAGCTTGAGTCATGCCTAGAGAAAGATCAAACCGTTGAATTTAAAAATGGTTAAGGACCTATGTTTGAAATTACTCAAAGAAACTTTAAACACTTACAAATTTGATGTTTATAACACGGATATGAAGTTGAATTATAGGCGTGGGATGAAGGTGGTTGAAGACTTTAATGTTTGAAATAAATGTGTGTATTAAGTGGAAGGGTTTTGTAAATTTAAGTTTAGACTTTTGACAAGTATAGCCCCTCCATCTCAACCATTTTCAATCACAGCCCGTAACTTTCATTTTGGTTTAAGCAAGAAGTGAAAGTTTGGAAAGAAGCTTGACGACACTCCCCCTCGACTTTAGAAATAGAGAAATTTTACAAAATTTGAGTCTGAGGAGTGTTTTGAAACAAGAAACGAATCCACCATTATCAAAGATACAACCAAAAAATGGGAAACATGCAAGTACAAGGTTTTATGAAACAGAAAATATTTACAATCTCCCCCTCAACACTTGACCGTGAAAATATTGAATTGTTTGAAAGAGTAAAGTGTTGACGAAAGATTTGTACTTGCAATGTTGAAGGAATTTTAGATAGAAGAATATTTTTGTATTTTATGAAATTTTATATTTTTTATATTTTGGTTTTGAGAAAATATTTACAAAAGAGGTTTTGGTGTTTGACAGGTTTTAAGAATTTGTTAAAAGTTCGTCCAGTTCCTCTGGAGTCAAACACCTCATGCCAATCCGGTGGATCAACTTAGTAAACCTAGCAGGAGCTAAGGCTTTGGTGAGAAGATCCGCCAATTGGTGTTCAGTACCCACAAAATATAGTTCAATAGTACCCTTTCCACATGCTCCTTTATGAAATGGTATCGAAGATCGATGTGCTTGGACTTCGAATGTTGGACGGAGTTGCACGAGATCGGAATAGCACTTCGATTGTCGCAGATACATCGGATTACATCAAATCGTAACCATAGTCTTTAAGTTGTGTTCTCATCCAATGAGTTGAGCACAACATGCCGACATGGCTACATATTACGCTTGGTTGAGGACGATGTACAATCCTCGCTTCTTGATTTCCATGAAACCGTTTATCACCAAGAAATTGTAAAGCACCAAGTACTTTTCTCGAGAATCTAAGCAACTGCGTGATCGTCTGAAAAAGCTATTAGTTGAAAACCAGAATCCTTCGGATACCAGATCCCCAAATTAATGGTTCCCTTGATGTATCGGAGGATTCTTTTAGCCTCCGAGAGGCGAGTTTCTGTTGGTCTCGATTGATAACGGGAGCAAAGATAAACAGCAAATACAATATCAGGTCTACTGGCTGTTAGATACATGAGTGACCCAATAATAGTTCGTTATTTGGTAGGGTCAACCAATTTCCCATGCAAATCAGCATCCATTTTCTTGGTATGTGCCATTGGTGTGGCATAGGTATCACAACTTTGCATTCCATGTTTGTTTAAAATTTCAAGAGCATATTTGGACTGACTTAGGAAAATACCACGGGGTGATTGATGAACTTGCAGTCCTAGAAAGAACGTAAGTTCACCCATCATGGACATTTCAAAATGTTTTTTCATAAGTTTTGAAAATTTGTTTGAGTACTTTTTATCTGTTGACTCAAAAATGATGTCATCCACATAGATTTAAACGATTAAAATGTGAGCCCGTGATATTGAATGAAAAGTGTTGGGTCGACCGAACCTTTAGTGAAATTATTGGCAATGAGAAAGGATGATAACTTATCATATCACGCCCGAGGGGCTTGTTTGAGACTGTATAGAGCCTTTTTCAGTTTAAAGACATGATTCGGGAACTCTGGATCAACAAATCCTTCCGGCTAACTGTTAGGTTCAGTAAATACCCAAACCCCTTAATCTAGGATTTGAATAGAAAATAACCTAAGTGCTTAGACCGTTAAACACTAACAGGTCACTGAGTACATAATCTCTCAGTGAGCTATCTTCAGGATGCTCAGTAAGAGACATAGAAGAAGTCTCTCCACTCGATGGCGTAACTTAAAGGGTGAAGATCGAGTCAAGAAGAAGATGGTGGATTCGGAAGTGATGACAATAACTTCATCAATCCTCAAACTTCTCTCAACTACAAACACTAAAGACAATGGAAATCAAGACTATGAAGATCAAGAATGGGCGGGACAAAGCGGTTATGCTTGAAGCGATGAAGGCGGAGTACTTATCTTCAAGAAGTCAACCTTCCCTAAAAGGCTCAAGATCGATCGACATGAAGAAAGTGACTTGGTCCCTTTACCTAATATAGTCTTTGTAAAGAGAGACCAAATACATCGGTTTTTGTCTTACGCAAAATTGTCGGTTTGTCACTTAGGAAAGAGTTAAAACTCATACTTGTATAAATAGCATAAGAGATGGAGTGAAAGGTTAAGCTTGTGAATTGTAAAACACACATACACACAAGCCATCTTTCACTCCTCCAAATACAACTTAATCCCCGAGATAGCTCGGTGGATACTTGTAGTTGTGCTCGGACTTAGCTTTGAGCTTAGAGAGGAGTTGCAAACACTTTGTCATTTCAATCCCTAGTCTTGTTAGGAAGTACTAGGGTAACGATTCTTCGATTCATTTCTAATAAGAATATGACGTTGAAAATTACTCTTGTGTTTTAGTTATATCTTTTAGGTCATTGATTCACTATTAGTCTTGTTTACTTCACTTAAACTCTTTTTATACTATAGTGAATAGGGAACAACAAGTGGTATCGAGCAAGGTTTGGTTATAAACCATTTTTAAGCCGCTCTAAACGCTTTTAAATCGGGATCCTTAAAATGGTGAAATTGATGTACCCCAACTAGTCGATAAAAGGGTGGAGCTTATTCATTTGTTGCCCCGGACTTGAAGTTGGTAAATTCAACAAATGGAAAAAGCGTATGCTTTGCTATTTGATTAGGATGGAACCTTATTATATCAAGTGTATAAATGAAGGCCCATTTATCCCAAAGACTCATCAAGGTTTGCCTAAACACAAGCTCGATGAACTCGGGATGAGAGAAGAGTGGTCAACCAGACCAAAGGCTCAAAAGTATCATAATATCTTGTCTTCCGACGATATTATGGAGTCGATTATAAGTCGTAGTACGGCCAAACAAACACAGGATGACCGGTTCATAGTCATGAAGGTCCTTCGATACAAGGAAAGCAGGATTATGGACACGAAACTTGAGTATAATACCTTGAGGGCTAAAGACTCGAAACTCATCTCAAACTTACACCGTTACAAAAATCTTTTAAATGAACTGTCAAATGATGGTGCTAAGTTGTCCAAACATGAAATCAATGTTGGCTTTGTCAATAGTCTCCACGATAAGTAGTTGAATTTCTCTCGGGGACTTAGGAATGCTAATCATATCCGAATCTTGAGCTTCACAATTTATGGGAAATTTGTCTTTGAGGAAAACCTCATCACAGACGATACCGACTTAAAGAAGTCTCAGAAGTCAAGAAGTCCCCACCACCACCTCATCACCAATATCAAGCGCTTTCTATTCTAACAATGTTGTTCAAGATTTTCGGAAAATTCGGATGATGAGCCCGATGAGAGATCAAGTGAGGAGTACCTAAATGACTGAACATCGAATTTCGTGAAAGGGCACTCCTTGCTAACTCTCAAAGGTTTATAAAAGAAACAAAGGTTTTCAAATGCTAAAGCAAATTAGGACATTTGAATGCTTTAAGTGTCACAAAGAGGTCATTTGCAAAAGACTGCATTTTCAAAAACAATTTGGAACCCTCTTATAAACCATCAAATCGGTCCTCGGGCTTTAGCAAATTTCAACCAAAATCTATCGGTCTCATCAAAACTTTCAAAACAAATCATCAAAACAAAAGCGTGATTTTGAAGCTAAGTATAAGAAATTCAAAGCTAAGCTTGCATTGCTTGAGGCCAGTCCCTCAAAACAACAAAAGTGTTCAATCATGCGGGGTAAAACAAATACCTTGTTGTTTGAAACCTTTGATTAGGATGAAGTGCCGTGTCATCGATGATGAAATGGTGCATGTCGAGCAACCGATGGCCCTTCGAGAAGAGGACAAGCTAGCGAGTTGGAAAGAATCATGCCGTGAATGGAGAATGGGTCAATATCACAATGAAGAAGGTAAATATTTTACTTTCTATGGATGATGACTACGAATGGCGATCTTACATGAATTATCTTAATGTTGACCTTAAGTTCGTAGAAGAGCAAAGACCTAATCTTTTTCAAAATACAACAAGCTAAGTTTTGAATTAAACAAGTGTAGGGATGAGCGCTTCTTTTAAAACAAGCTAAGCTTGAGGTCATTACTTTGCAAATTCAAAACACTTGAACTAGTTAAAAGAAATCGGGCACTTCAAGACGAACTCAAAAAGTTCAAGATTTTCTTGATAGTTGGATCTGCTAAGAATCCTGTGGTCTTTGATGCCTGGGAGCCCCAAGTGCAAGAAGAGAGTCTTAGGTGAAGATCATCTTCCGACTCTCTCAACAAAGACCGTGGTCCTAAGCCATTTGTGTCGGTGGTATGATTACCGGTATGTTGACTAGTCCCAAGCCCGGTGATTGGATTGATCGGGTTAATCCCGATAGTAAGCTTCCTAATTTCGATTCGGAAGAATTCTAGAGCACGAGAGTCAAGCTCTTAAGAGCATGCTTGGACTCCCTGGTGTGCCCAGAGTACCTTGAACACATTGAGTCCAAGTAGAGTCTAATGCAACGCCCACCCCTGAAACCTCTTGAGTCTTGCCGCACCAAGCTCGAGCTTACTCCAATGCAATTCAATCCTCATTCACCAAAAGAAAGATCTAGGCTTGGTAGAACCATCACGAAAAGGCCAACAAAACCAACTCAACAAGATTCTAATCCCACCGAGACTTCCACATCCTTGACTCCCATCAAGTGACCAAATTCAAGAATCGATCGAACTTGTGAGGAAGCTAACGAAAAGATGGAATCCAATGAAAAGTCCTCGAATCAATCAAGGAGACAAAGTCGACTTCATCTAGTTCCTCAAAGTCCAAGTCAAACCCCAAATCCAAGCGAGCGTGATCTATGCCACTATACCCGTCATACCACCGACAAGCTGTTATAGAATCATTTTTGTATGATCCGCAAAAGGATGATCCTGAATTTCGATCACTTACAATATGTAAGTTCACTCGATGAAGCAAACTTTACCAAAGTTGGTCATCGGTATGCTTCAACCTCCAAGTCTCGCTCAAAATTTAGAGCAAAACCCTTTCCTCCTTGTCCACACTGTGGGTTTAATGATCATCACCCCGATGATTGTCTTATGAACACATCTTTGTGACATTTATGAAATCGACTCATAAGACATCCCAAAGATGACAAAGTGATCCATGCTAGGAGAAGTTCCAAGCAACCCAAAATCACCGAGTCATCCTCGGTCTCTAAATGAAAAACACGTGGTAGCATAATGCACTCAACCACCGACCATGTGTCGATTGCCAAATTCAAAGAGACCTTGAGACCCAAGCCCACCAATGAGTGGGTCACTAAGAGAAACTAATTCGGTTTACTACTTGTGCAGAGACACGCCAGGGAGCCTATTTGGCATCTAGACAGTGGATGCTCAATAAGCATGACTGGTGTGAAGGAGTATCTTTACAAGTATGTAAAGGAACCAGGACCCAAGGTAGTATTTGGTGATAACTCATCATGTCCCACTGAAGGTTATGGTTCAGTAAACTACAATGGAATAGTTTTGTTAAGATTTGGAGAATCTAGGTATTAAAGTGTCGGTCACCTCAAGTATATGTAATCGTTAGAAAGCTTGTAGTCGTAGTTATTTAATGTTAAGTAGTATTTAGTTAGGTAACACCGTGGAGGACGCACGGGTCTTTACCCACTGTATGCCTGATCCACAGCCCGTCAGGTGGCGTTTTATTGTAAGACTATAAATACTCTCTACCTCCCAAGGTAAAGAGTTGGAGCTCATAATAAGATTTTTCTTTCTCTCACTAAAGTTTCCTAAACCTCTAACTTTCTCTCTCTAGAAATCATCTTGTACGCCTCTTGTGTTAGTGATATGATGTGTTTGTGAAATCCAATATGTTACAAATGGTATCAAGAGCCATGGTTAGATCATCTCTTACATATCCTTGGATTTCTAGTGGTTTTTAGATGGTTTTTGAGTTTGAAAAATTTTAGTGGTTTTTGCATCATTTGGTTCATCTCTTGTGTTAAAGTTTGAATTTTAGGTGTACTTTTATGTTTAGGATCATTGTATGTGCTTGGGTTTTGATTTGGTAAGCTTGAATCACTGTGGTTGAGCTTGTTTTGGATTGAAAAGTGCTTTTTTAAAGTTTTTCTTGGTAGCGACTTGCTTCAGTAAAAGGTAGCGAGTTGTAGTGAATTTTGGTAGCGACTTGGTCATAGCGACTTGCCTTTTGAGACAAGTCGACAAACAGTACACTTAGTGGATTCTCCACTACGGGTAGCGACTTGGTAAGGTAGCGACTTGCTTTCAATTTTGATAGCGACTTGTTCTTAAATTTCTTAGCGACTTGGTGTTAGCGATTTGGACCTTATCAAGTTGCTATTTAGCGACTTGTCATCTTAGCGACTTGGTGCATAGCGACTTGCTGTCAAAATTTGTAGCGATTTGGAACTTAGCGACTTGTCTTGTTATTACTCGAAGAACTTATAGCTTAGCGACTTGGTTCAAGGATTCTTAGCGACTTGGTTGACTTTTGTGTGTAATACGATTTTCTCTTGATTTAGTAAAATCCCGTGAAAGAATCTATTTCCCGGTTTAATCATTGAGCTATAAAATCCCGTGTAATCATTAAACATGTCTACCAATGTACCTACAATCATCTCCAGTGTTGCCGAGGATGTTCAAGCAGCTGGTTCAGATACTCGTCCACCCATGCTTGATAGAACTGACTACTATTCTTGGGCTCAAAGAATCAGGTTGTACTGTCTTGGAAAGGAAAATGGGGTCAACATTCTCAAATCGATTGATGAAGAACCTTATCAGATTGAGACTACAAGGGACTTAATTGATACAACTGCAGATGGAACTATGATCTATAGAATAGACAGACCAAAGACATATGATGAGCTCAATGATGGGGAGAAAAAGAGATTCGATGTTGATATCAGGGCTTCTAACATCATACTTCAAGGTCTTCCAAAAGATATCTACAAGCTGATTAATCACAACACCGAAGCCAAGGCAGTGTGGGATAATGTTAAGATGCTTCTTTACGGTTACGAATTAACTATGGAAGGCAGAGAATCACAACTCTATGATGGATTTGAGCACTTTAAGATGAAACCGGATGAGAGTGTCTATGAGTATTACGTGAGATTCCACAAGCTTGTTAATGACATGAGGAACATCGAATGACTATGCCAAACATTCACCGAACTCAAAGTTTGTGAACAACATGAATCCCGAATGGCACAAGTTTGTCACCTCGTGAAACTAACCAAAGGATTGAAGAATACAAACTATGAGCAACTCTATGCTTTCCTTCTTGTAATGAGAGACATGCTATGTTTGAAAAATGATTCTTGATCGGTTCAAAACCAACCGGGAGAGACAAGCTTATCAAATGATTCAACCGCCTTCTACTCAAACATTGGAATTACAACCAAAGCTTCACAAGTCATACCCATGGGTAATGGTAATCACAAACTCATTCCCGATCCAATGTTCAAACAAGTCGATCTTGATGCACACGTGGAAACTTCATTAATCAACTAGCTCTCGTGATCGGTCAAAACATGAACTCTCTCCCACTCACCAACAACAACCTCGTAACAACATCTAATCCACACAATCAAGCCACCGTCGAGATGGGAAGGTTATGGTACAACCAGTTCAAGAAAGGCGGTATGAACAAGGAAGAGGTGGAGTTGGTAGAGGATATGTGGCAAATCGAATAGGGAAGGAATGGAAATCAAGGACAAGCAAAGCCGATCAAGTGTTACAACTATGGTGGTGAGGACATATTGCAAGGAACGCGACATCACCAAAACGCCTCGTAATCAGAGTACTTGAGGATAAGATGTTGCTTGTGCAAGCTCGGGATAATGGTGCAACTTTGGATGAAGAGGAATTGTTGTTTCTTCTTGAAGGAAATGCCAAGACATATGATGCGATGTTGATGAGCGGCCAATTCAGAGATAGGCCACAATCATCGAATGCCTTTCAAGTCGTTGATTGTGATGCATATGACTCGACGTTGATGATGAACCCATCGCACAAACAATTTTCATGGCTAGCATATCTCCAATGGCCCTTCTAAAGTCTCTTCATCACCACAAACCGGTCCATCCAAAGACAAAATCATCTACGAGGTATTAAAACTATACGATGATCTTGATGTGCAAAAGATGCATGACAAAGTACAATCAATTGAAACTATTGAGTCGATATTGAAAATATGGGTAATATCAATGTTGTCCCATATGATCAATATGTGAAACAAAGTGAAAGTGAGATTGTACCAAGTGATGCATCTTCGCAATCAATGATGACTATGTTTTATTGAATACACCGCATGTGCCCCTAATGATTCTATTATCTCCGAACTTAATGCCTATAAAGAACAGTGGCCATATATGAACAACGTGCTAAGTTCGAGCTAACCACCCGTGAGCGAAATGGATGACCAAATCGTATAACTATTAGAAAAAGTAAGTTTAGAGAAGAAGTATTAAAACAAGAGTTAAACTCCTTACAAGAAAAGCTTTCTAAAGCGCTAAGCAAAAACAATAACTTCAAGAAAATGTTAAAATGCTTAAGCAAGAATTCAAGTGCTAAAGAATCAAAACTTTTGAATGATTTTCTAATCTAAAACCTTGAAAAACAAGCTCGAAAATAAGTTGTACGTACAAGGAATATAATTGATCGCTCACATGATCACGAAGCATAGAGTTCTCGGTGATAAGCATAGTATCCCCATTATAAAGGAATCCAACCACAGTATGGTAAGATAGCAAAAGCTGCTCAAAATGTAATCTATGATGGCAATGAGATTCTTAAACCTAGACAGACACCTAGTTGCATTGAGTGCAATCGAGGAAGATAGAAAATTAGATGATGCATCTAGGGAGAAAATGAATAAGAAGCTAGAAGATCCCGAATGTAAAAGAATAGCATAACGATCAAACCCTATGATTACAAGAAGGAAAACTGGTTTCCTTGAACAAGTTTAAGCCTCAAGCGTTGTTAACTCCCGAACAAGTGTTCGGAAAAGGATTTAGATAAGTGATAACGCTACACGCGTCGTTCGGGGTCAAGGAAACTTCCTTTTCTTGAGCAAGTTTTATAACACCCTAGGCAAAGATGAACCTAATCGTTGTAGTGTAGTAATTAGGGTAAGCCACGGGTATTGATATCGTTCTCTGGGGAATAGGAATGCTAGTAAGGAGTTACTACGCTAAGGTTAAGGTTGAGGAAGATTATTTTTGTATTTTTATATTTTATGAAATGGAAAGGTACGAATCTCGGGTATTGGATTTGGGGGGGGTTGGTATTTCTACCGATTACTCTACTATTATCTAATTATCTAAACTAAGGTTGTGGGAGTCTATGTCTAATTAATGTGTGCTCGTATGATATTTTAAAGATGTGTTTACTTAAGTTGTACTACTCCTTAATTATCTCCTATTGATGGTTGAGTTGTCACGTCCTTATTCTTAGTTGCGTTGTGTGTCTAAAGTTATAGGGTATGCTTTCTCCCTAACTCTTTGAACTTACCAAAGGGTCTCGTCTACAAACCCACTAGGGATGATAAACTCTTACTCTAAGGCACTCTTTGGATGGTTTAGCTTACAACTACTCGTAATTATATTCTAAGGTTCACAAAGATGAATCAAGCATTAAGTACACAACGAATGACCTATCGCATTACTAGATCATTAATCAACTAAGATAAGAAACAACCAATCAATATTCAATAATTAAGTTTCATACTTCCTAAGCAAACACACAAATAAATTAGCCGGACATGGAAAACATGCAAGCATACACACAAATAATCAAAGACATAATTGAATTAATGAAGTAAATACTTATCTTGATGTAAGATATGGTTTAAAACCCTAAAATCTTGTACAAGACACCTTAGGTTCGGTTTTAGGTTTTACTCCAAAAGACTCTCTTTAAACCGAAAAATTCGGATTCTATATATAAGATTACATATGCGACGGCGCCACCTTATGTTTCGTGGCGCCGTGTCGCCGCCATTAGGGTTTCGTCTTGGCCACGTTAACCTTGTGACGGCGCCACATTATGTCCGTGACGCCGTCCTCTTGACCGACGTCGTCGGATTGCATCTAGGCCGTCCGAGTAGCGACGGCCTACTCTTTTACAACCGGACGTCGTCACTTGAAAATACGAGTTTTGGGTTACGAACCGTCACAACATTTTTCGGACGGCGTCGCAATTAGCACCTTACGCCGTCGCCTTCTATTTTCAAAGAATGTGAGTGTCTCGATTTTGACTTTGGCCATTTTCTTCATATATTCGCCTTTTCGTCCAAATAAGTGCCATTCCAGCATTTTGCCTTCAAGAGACCTAAAAAGTGAAAAGGAACGATATTAAGCAATAACGGATACAAAAGTTTTTAAATAAGGACTAAAACGACCCCTCAAAATGGTACCTTTTAAAACCTTATCAATAAGCAAAAAGCAGAGAATCTTGTTGTAACAAACCCTCCCCTTAGGAAAATACATGCAGCGATTGTGTATCCTCCAAATACACCAATGCATTTAGTTCCTAGAACTATTGCCACTAAGATCAAAACCTTAATCAGTCAATATGTTATATTTCATTTATTTGTTGACTTTGAGAAAACTTGTAAGAAGAGGATCACACCTACTGGGATAACTGAAGGGGAAAGGGGTTTTGAGCAAACAAAAGAATGTTACTTAACTGAGGTCATGCCTTTCTTTAAACAACTAAAAGATCAATTTGAGAGTCTTAAAAAGGGGATAGATACATATATTAAAGGAATGGAAAAGGAATTTGATGCAATGATTGTTGAGGTTAGTGACTATGAGCGAGCATTAAAATATAATGAAATTGAGAGGAAGAACTTGCATACCTTAAATGAGAATCTGATTTCGATTGTATTTCTCAAGATGTGTTCCATCGCCACTAATTACTCTATTACTGCTTCTCAATTTCATGAATTATCTGTTGCTTTGAAAGTCTCCCATGATCGTGTCATTGAGCTTGAAATCAAAAACGCTAAACTAAGTGAGAAAATTGAACAGGATGATCATGATAATTTGGTAAAACATTTTTCTAAACTAGAAGTTGAACATTTTGATTTACAACTAAAGTATCAACATCTCAAAGAAAATGTTAAAACCTCAAACATCAAGATATCCTCAGATGTTCCAAAGTTTGATGCAGTTTTTGAAATAAACAAACGTGATGAACAGATTCAAGCTCACTATAAAAATATCAGAAAAATGAAAGCCCAAATTTCTCAATTAAAGGGTGAAATGAACAATGTGACTGGCTCCCAAATGCCTCCTCCTTTAGAGTCTCGGAATTCTCAAAATTTTCATCTTCAAAACTTGGTTAATGCTTTACAAAAGGAAAATGAGAGTTTTCTAGAAGAAAATGAAAAGGTTAAACGTCATTTCAATGAGTTGTTTGAGTCAATCAAAGTCACTCGTAACAAAAATAATGAAAAAATAACTTCATTGCAAAAGGAAATTGAGAATCTGAAGAGTCAGGTAAAAGGGAAAATACCAATGACAAATGAGGAGAATGGTGCTTCAAAGGTGCATGTCTGTAATAAATATGCTTTGTCTGTGAAATATGTTCCTCCTCATCTTAGGAATAACAAACTTGCTATTCAAACATATTTCTCATACCTTAAGGACAGCCTAGAATGTCTCCGTGAGATTGTAGAAGAAGATAAGTTAGAGAAACCACTTGATAATGCAATTGGCCATGCATGCTTATATGCCAAACGATCTCAAGAACTTCTAGAATGCTTAATTACAATATGCCCTAAAACCTTAGGTGAGCAAGTCAATCCCTGGATACCTTGTTCTATGCCTAATGCCAAGTATACAACTCATTCAATGCCCAATGTTATGAATGTGAACTCTAGTATGCCTTCAAGTAGTTCGGATCCCAAAGACATCTAAACAGAAATGCAAAAGTAGCAAAACCAACTAATGTTCCCATTCCCTCTGAGAGTAATCGGTGACATTAAAGTGAGCGGTCAAAGTCTCAAGGCAATACAAGGAATGATAGGACCTTGCAAGCTAAGAATGTGCATTGGAAAAGAGTAGAAGATCACCCTAGGAACACTATGTTTGAGTTGAATAAAACGAATCGTGTTGATTCTAGTATTAGCTATAAGCATACTGTAATTAATTCGAATTCTGCTACTACGTGCAAAACATGTAATGAATGCTTGATTTCGGGTACTAATCATGAATGTGTTGTGAATGGGTTGTCTAATGCTATCAATTGCCCGGTTAAAATTGTTAATGCTAAAAATCATGCTAAAAAGGCTAAAAGGCAAAGACGTAAGAAAGCTAGAAAACAGTGGAAACCCACAGGAAAAACATTTAGAAAGATAGGTTATCAATGGATACCTTTTGGCCATAAGGTTAATCAAACAATGCCCACTAGAAAATGGATGCCTACTGGTAGAACTATTCCCTTAAGAAGTGAACATACTTTGAATAGGTCAAATATTGATACTAGCACTGCATCTATTTCTGATGATTCCATTGCTTCTATTTCTGATATGGGTGTTTCTATTTCTGATGTGGGTGTTCCAATCACTGATACTAACCAAATGGAACCCATTCTTTCATGGGGATCCCAATTATCCGATTATCCATTCTTGTGCATGTTCAACTGCAGATCGTTCAAATCGATTACGTGGTACACGGACTCGGGATGTTCCAAGCATATGACCGGAGAGCGGTCGCGCTCATGAACCGTGAGTAAATTCATTGGGACTATTAGATTCGGGAGCGACCATTTTGGAGCAATTATGGGTTATGGGGATTATGTAGTCGGAAAAGTGTAATCTCCAAGGTATATTATGTGGAAGGTCTTGGTCATAATTTGTTCTCTGTTGGTCAATTCGTGATTCCGATCTAGAGGTGGCCTTTAGAAAACATACTTGCTTCGTTAGAGAGCTTGATGGTGTGGAATTATTAAGA
The DNA here is from genome assembly GCA_022545495.1 of Chrysanthemum lavandulifolium. Lineage (NCBI taxonomy): Eukaryota > Viridiplantae > Streptophyta > Magnoliopsida > Asterales > Asteraceae > Chrysanthemum > Chrysanthemum lavandulifolium. Next base: position 87,766,663 of record CM040240.1, read on the forward strand.
GGTACTCGTGGTTCTAACCTATACACCATCTCTATCAAAGACATGATGAAGTCTTCTCCAATCGCTTCTTTGTCAAAGGCTTCTAAAACAAAGTCATGGTTATGGCATCGTCGTCTCAATCACTTGAACTTTGGCACCATTAATAACCTTTCCGTAAAGGATCTTGTCGAGGCTTACCCAGTTAAAATATGAAAAAGATCATCTTTGTTCACTTGCCAATTGGGTAAAAGCACGAAATATGCTCACAAACCAAAACCCACAAATTCGAGAATGGAAGTTCTTCATACCCTTCATATTGATGCATGCGGACCAATGAGAGTGCAAGCGATAAATGGGAAGAAATACATTCTAGTAGTTGTTGATGACTACTCTCGATTTACTTGGGTAAAGTTTTTGAGGACAAAGGATGAAACTCCGGATGTTATCATCAAACTAATCAAACGACTTGAGTTCGACTCAACAATACGATCGAATTGTTCGAGCAGACAATGGCACGAGTTTGTTAACAAAGACTTAATTCGGTTTATGAAAGTGTTGGAATCGGTCATCAAAGAAGTGTTCCACGAACTCCTCAACGAGCGGTGTAGTTGAAAGACGAAATCGAACTCTTGTGGAAGCCGCAAGAACAATGCTAATTTATTCAAAGGTTCCAATGTTTCTATGGGTCAAGCCATTGCCACCGCTTGCTACACCCAAAATCGTTCCATTATACACACCTCTCATGGAAAAACTCCATATGAACTTGTTCATAAACGAAAACCGATCTCTCCTACCTTCGTGTGTTTGGTGCCTTATGCTATCCAACGAATGACGGTCAAGACTTAGGAAAGGCGAGATATTGGAGTTTTGTTGGCTATGCACCAAACAAGAAGGGTTCTGAGAATCTACAACAAGAGAACCCGAAATATCATGGAAACAATTCACGTTCGTTCGATGAGTGACCGGTCAAATGGCTCCGGACAATCCATTCAGGTCCCGCATCACAACTCTCATCTAGTAGTCCCATCAATTCTACTCTTGTGTCTAATCATTCACCGCAACTCCCTATGTACCTCCTCTCGAAGATGATTTGAAGAAATTGTTTAATCATATGTTTGATGAACACTTTGAGCCAAGTGCTATTGATATGTCAATTCCATCAACAAAGGCTGCTTCTATCCCTGTCAATGAAGTCAATCCTTCAGTTTCTATGTCATTAAGTCCGGAAGCGCCTGCTGCTGATCAATCAGTCTCATCAACAAACATTCAATCACCGAGTGTACATCAAAAATTGCTCATGATTCACAAGATGAAGTTAATCCCTTTGCTACTCCCGAAGATGCTCCATTTGGAAATATATTTGCTCTAGAATCATCATCTGAACCATCTTCATCAAGAGACATCGACTCTGCTACTTCAGTTCCACAACAACAACCACATGAACACCTTAGAAAATGGACATATGATCACCCATTGGACAAAATCATTGGAAACCCTTCTCGTCCTGTATCCACTCGTAAACAACTTGCTACTGATGCCTTATGGTGCTTCTTCAATTCCGTACTCTCTAAGATCGAACCTAAAGATGTTAAAACTGCGATGAATGAAGACAGTTGGTTCAATGCCATGCAAGAAGAAATTCACGAGTTTGATCGATTAGATGTATGGGAATTAGTATCTGCTCCAGACTGTGCTATGATCATTGCTCTAAAGTGGATCTTCAAAGTGAAGCTTGATGAGCATGGTGATGTGTTGAAAAATAAAGCTAGGTTAGTGGCTAAAGGATATCGTCAAGAAGAAGGTATTGACTTTGAGGAATCTTTTGCTCCTGTTGCTCGTATCGAAGCCATCAGAATCTTCTTGGCTAATGCGGCTGGTAAGAACATGATCATATATCAGATGGATGTAAAAACTGCCTTTCTTAATGGTGATTTGAAAGAGGTGGTTTACGTCAGCCAGCCAGAGGGTTTTGTGAATCCAGAGCATCCTACTCATGTCTATCGCTTGAAAAAGGCCCTTTACGGTTTGCGGCAAGATCCTAGAGCATGGTATGATCTGTTGTCAAAGTTTCTTCTATCTCTTGGATTGAGCAAGGGAGCAGGTTGATCCGACATTGTTCACCGTAAAGTCGAGCAAACATTTAATTCACGTTCAGATTTATGTTGATGATATTATTTTTGCCTCGACCGACCCCAATGAATGTGATCGTTTTTCAAAAGAAATGGGTTCTAAATTTCAAATGTCAATGATGGGACAAATGTCATTTTTCTTGGGATTACAAATTTCACAAAGTCCCGGAGGCATTTTTATAAATCAATCTAAATATGCAAACGAGATATTAAAGAAATTTGGATTTGTTTCTTGTGACACCGTTGACACTCCCATGATTGAACGTACCAAGCTGGATGAGGACCACTCAGGGATCATGGTTGATCAAACGAAATATCGTAGTATGATAGGATCCCTGATGTACCTCACACTAGTAGACCGAACATCTTGTTCGCTTGTGTGCATGTGTGCTAGATATCGTGCTAAGCCTACTAAAAAGCACCTTGAAGCGGTTAAGCGGGTCTTCGGTATCTCCAAGGAACCATCAATATTGGACTATGGTGCCAAGGACACGGTATGTCACTAACGACCTATGTAGATCTTGATCATGCGGGATGTCAAGATACACGTCAAGCACGCGGAGGTGCTCGCTTTTGGGTGATAAGCTTGTGAGCTGGTCGTCAAAGAAGCAAATGAGTACTTCTATTTCCTCTACAGATGCTGAATACATAGCCATGTGATCGTGTTGTGCTCAAATCCTATGGATGAGATCCCAATTATCTGAATATGGCTTTGAATTCAACAAAATCTCTCTGTAATATGATAATAAAAGTGCTATTGCTCTCTCATGCAACAATGTTCAACACTCAAGAGCAAAGCACATCAACATTCTACATCATTTCATCCGGGAGCAAGTGGAAAACGGTGTGGTGGAACTCTATTTTGTGAAGTCAGAATACCAGTTAGCAGACATCTTCACCCAAGCTCTTCCAAGAGAACGTTTTCAGTTTATTCTTCCACGACTTGGCTTGAAAAGCCTTCAACCAGAAACACTCAAACGTCTTCAGGAGGAAGTCGAGGAGTAAAGGTCTTTCTTTATCCATCTCTCTGTACATATTTATTCAAAAAGCAAAATACAAAATTACAAAACCTACAAAAAAAAAAAAAAAAATCTCAAAAATATTGTCTTTTTGTCATATTTTTCTTGATTCGATTAATATCTACGGTCTTTGTGCTGTCAGTCAAAGAGTGACACGGGTCTTTAGATGTTGGTCGAATATACATATTCGTTTAAAAACAATCAAAAACCAAAAAAAAAATCAAAAATTGTTTTTGGGAGAAAGTGAAATATATGGTTTATTGTCATTTCAGGCAGTAACCCGATTTTCAACGAAAGAACAGAGCCATGCTTTATCTTGCTTTTTCAAATCTCATGCTCTGATTCTATAAACAATTGCTTTCAATCTAATGAAAACTAATTGCTTTGAAAAATAACTCGTACTCTATTTTTGTAAATCATCTGGACTTAACTTTTGTTAAAATATCTATCTCTCAATCAACAACTTATGTCATTGATTGAGGGGGAGAATGATTTCAATTAAATCAAAAGGTTATTTTTCAAAATCATGCATGTTTAATCTATGGAGTTCAAAGTCTCAAAATCCGATCCTTATCAGTTAAAACTGTTTTCATAATTAAGTCACAATTCTCCTTAAAAGCTTTCAAAATCAATTTAAATCAACAAGAGATCTCAAATATCAAATGTTTTGTAAATTGTGATCGGGGGAGAATTTGTGATTTAAATTGGATTTAAACTGATAATTCGATAAATGGGTTCATAAGTGTTTAACAAGTTTTCCTCCCCGCATGTGACAAACGATTTCAAATTTTCCATGCACATGTTGAGGGGGAGCATCCACTTTAAACCTTAAATTAGTGAAATGTGATTGAATTGTATCTAAGTTCAGGTTCCCTCTAATATGTGCAAAACTCTTTCAAACTTCGAGGCACATATTGAGGGGAGCAAACTTTGAAAACCTCATCCTTCCTCAAAACGTTTTATCTACTCAAATTGATTGGGAAGTGATGATGATCATTTTAGAAAATGTTAATCAAAAGATTGGACCTTGCATTCTTAATCTAACGATTTCAAAGATCTCTTGCCTCCATGTGCTAAACAATTTCTGAATTTTATGCATATGTTGAGGGGGAGCATTTCTAAAATATCAAAACAATTAAGATACAAAATACTTTGATTTTATATCACAAGTATCTTGATTGATTTTCAAATGGTTTTCAATTGGTTTCAAGGCGGAAGAACTATTTCAAAAGACCGACCAACTTTACTTTATGCATGGTGATATAAGGATGATAAGGTTAGGTTGAGGTCCAATGATTCGCCAGACCGACCAACATTTTTCTAAACTAGAAGTTGAACATTTTGATTTACAACTAAAGTATCAACATCTCAAAGAAAATGTTAAAACCTTAAACATCAAGATATCCTCAGATGTTCCAAATTTTGATGCAGTTTTTGAAATAAACAAACGTGATGAACAGATTCAAGCTCACTATAAAAAGATCAGAAAAATGAAAGCCCAAATTTCTCAATTAAAGGGTGAAATGAACAATGTGACTGGCTCCCAAATGCCTCCTCCTTTAGAGTCTCGGAATTCTCAAAATTTTCATCTTCAAAACTTGGTTAATGCTTTACAAAAGGAAAATGAGAGTTTTCTAGAAGAAAATGAAAAGGTTAAACGTCATTTCAATGAGTTGTTTGAGTCAATCAAAGTCACTCGTAACAAAATAATGAAAAATAACTTCATTGCAAAAGGAAATTGAGAATCGAAGAGTCGGGTAAAGGAAAATACCAATGACAAATGAGGAGAATGGTGCTTCAAAGGTGCATGTCTCGTAATAAATATGCTTTATGCATGAAATATGTTCCTCCTCATCTTAGGAATAACAAACTTGCTATTCAAACATATTTCTCATACCTTAAGGACAGCCTAGAATGTCTCCGTGAGATTGTAGAAGAGGATAAGTTAGAGAAACCACTTGATAATGCAATTGGCCATGCATGCTTATATGCTAAACGATCTCAAGAACTTCTAGAATGCTTAATTACAATATGCCCTAAAACCTTAGGTGAGCAAGTCAATCCCTGGATACCTTGTTCTATGCCTAATGCCAAGTATACAACTCATTCAATGCCCAATGTTATGAATGTGAACTCTAGTATGCCTTCAAGTAGTTCAGATCCCAGCACATCTAAACAGGAAATGCAAAAAGTAGCAAAACCAACTAATGTTCCCATTCCTCTACAGAGTAATCGGTGACATTAAAGTGAGCGGTCAAAGTCTCAAGGCAATACAAGGAATGATAGGACCTTGCAAGCTAAGAATGTGCATTGGAAAAGAGTGAAGATCACCCTAGGAACACTATGTTTGAGTTGAATAAAGCGAATCGTGTTGATTCTAGTATTAGCTATAAGCATCTTGTAATTAATTCAATTACGCTACTACGTGCAAAACATGTAATGAATGCTTGATTTGGGTACTAATCATGAATGTGTTGTGAATGGGTTGTCTAATGCTATCAATTGCCCGGTTAAAATTGTTAATGCTAAAAATCATGCTAAAAAGGCTAAAAGGCAAAGACGTAAGAAAGCTAGAAAACAAGTGAAACCCACGGAAAAACATTTAGAAAGATAGGTTATCAATGGATACCTTTTGGCCATAAGGTTAATCAAACAATGCCCACTAGAAAATGGATGCCTCTTGGTAGAACTATTCCTTAAGAAGTGAACATACTTTGAATAGGTCAAATATTGATACTAGCACCGCATCTATTTCGATGATTCCATTGCTTCTATTTACGATATGGGTGTTTCTATTTACGATGTGGGTGTTCCAATCATCGATACTAACCAAATGGAACCCATTCTTTCATGGGGATCCCAATTATCCGATTATCCATTCTTGTCTGCATGTTCAACTGCAGATCGTTCAAATCGATTACGTGGTACTGGACTCGGGATGTTCCAAGCATATGACTGGAGAGCGGTCGCGGCTCATGAACTTCGTGAGTAAATTCATTGGGACTGTTAGATTCGGGAACGACCATTTTGGAGCAATTATGGGTTATGGGGATTATGTAGTCGGGAAAAGTGTAATCTCCAAGGTATATTATGTGGAAGGTCTTGGTCATAATTTGTTCTCTGTTGGTCAATTCTGTGATTCCGATCTAGAGGTGGCCTTTAGAAAACATACTTGCTTCGTTAGAGAGCTTGATGGTGTGGAATTATTAAGAGGTACTCGTGGTTCTAACCTATACACCATCTCTATCAAAGACATGATGAAGTCTTCTCAATCGCTTCTTTGTCAAAGGCTTCTAAAACAAAGTCATGGTTATGGCATCGTCGTCTCAATCACTTGAACTTTGGCACCATTAATAACCTTTCGAGAAAGGATCTTGTCGAGGCTTACCCAGTTAAAATATGAAAAAGATCATCTTTGTTCGACTTGCCAATTGGGTAAAAGCACGAAATATGCTCACAAACCAAAACCCACAAATTCAATAATGGAAGTTCTTCATACCCTTCATATTGATGCATGCGGACCAATGAGAGTGCAAACGATAAATGGGAAGAAATACATTCTAGTAGTTGTTGATGACTACTCTCGATTTACTTGGGTAAAGTTTTTGAGGACAAAGGATGAAACTCCGGATGTTATCATCAAACTAATCAAACGACTTGAGTTCGACTCAACAATACGATCGAATTGTTCGAGCAGACAATGGCACGAGTTTGTTAACAAAGACTTAATTCAGTTTATGAAAGTGTTGGAATCGGTCATCAAAGAAGTGTTCCACGAACTCCTCAACAGAACGGTGTAGTTGAAAGACGAAATCGAACTCTTGTGGAAGCCGCAAGAACAATGCTAATTTATTCAAAGGTTCCAATGTTTCTATGGGCTGAAGCCATTGCCACTGCTTGCTACACCCAAAATCGTTCCATTATACACACCTCTCATGGAAAAACTCCATATGAACTTGTTCATAAACGAAAACCTGATCTCTCCTACCTTCGTGTGTTTGGTGCCTTATGCTATCCAACGAATGACAGTCAAGACTTAGGAAAGGCAGATATTGGAGTTTTTGTTGGCTATGCACCAAACAAGAAGGGTTACAGAATCTACAACAAGAGAACCCGAAATATCATGGAAACAATTCACGTTACGTTCGATGAGCTGACCGGTCAAATGGCTCCAGGACAATCCAGTTCAGGTCCCGCATCACAACTCTCATCTAGTAGTCCCATCAATTCTACTCTTGTGTCTAATCATTCACCTGCAACTCCCTATGTACCTCCCTCTGAAGATGATTTGAAGAAATTGTTTAATCATATGTTTGATGAACACTTTGAGCCAAGTGCTATTGATATGTCAATTCCATCAACAAAGGCTGCTTCTATCCCTGTCAATGAAGTCAATCCTTCAGTTTCTATGTCATTAAGTCCGGAAGCGCCTGCTGCTGATCAATCAGTCTCATCAACAAACATTCAATCACCGAGTGTACATCAAAATTGCTCATGATTCACAAGATGAAGTTAATCCCTTTGCTACTCCGAAGATGCTCCATTTGGAAATATATTTGCTCTAGAATCATCATCGAACCATCTTCATCAAGAGACATCGACTCTGCTACTTGATTCCACAACAACAACCACATGAACACCTTAGAAAATGGACATATGATCACCCATTGGACAAAATCATTGGAAACCCTTCTCGTCCTGTATCCACTCGTAAACAACTTACTATCGATGCCTTATGGTGCTTCTTCAATTCCGTACTCTCTAAGATCGAACCTAAAGATGTTAAAACTGCGATGAATGAAGACAGTTGGTTCAATGCCATGCAAGAAGAAATTCACGAGTTTGATCGATTAGATGTATGGGAATTAGTATCTGCTCCAGACTGTGCTATGATCATTGCTCTAAAGTGGATCTTCAAAGTGAAGCTTGATGAGCATGGTGATGTGTTGAAAAATAAAGCTAGGTTAGTGGCTAAAGGATATCGTCAAGAAGAAGGTATTGACTTTAAGGAATCTTTTGCTCTGTTGCTCGTGTCGAAGCCATCGAATCTTCTTGGCTAATGCGGTTTGGTAAGAACATGATCATATATCGGATGGATGTAAAACCGCCTTTCTTAATGGTGATTTGAAAGAGGTGGTTTACGTCGACCACCGAGGGTTTTGTGAATCGAGCATCCTACTCATGTCTATCGCTTGAAAAAGGCCCTTTACGGTTTGCGGCAAGATCCTAGAGCATGGTATGATCTGTTGTCAAAGTTTCTTCTATCTCTTGGATTGACAAGGGAGCAGTTGATCCGACATTGTTCACCGTAAAGTCGAGCAAACATTTAATTCACGTTCGATTTATGTTGATGATATTATTTTTGCCTCGACCGACCCCAATGAATGTGATCGTTTTTCAAAAGAAATGGGTTCTAAATTTCAAATGTCAATGATGGGACAAATGTCATTTTTCTTGGGATTACAAATTTCACAAAGTCCCGGAGGCATTTTGATAAATCAATCTAAATATGCAAATGAGATATTAAAGAAATTTGGATTTGTTTCTTGTGACACCGTTGACACTCCCATGATTGAGCGTACCAAGTGGATGAGGACCACTGGGGATCATGGTTGATCAAACGAAATATCGTAGTATGATAGGATCACGATGTACCTCACGCCTAGTAGACCGACATCTTGTTCGCCGTGTGCATGTGTGCTAGATATCGGGCTAAGCCTACTAAAAGCACCTTGAAGCGGTTAAGCGGGTCTTCGGTATCTCCAAGGAACCATCAATATGGGACTATGGTACCCGAAGGACACGGTATGTCACTAACGACCTATGTAGATCTTGATCATGCGGATGTCAAGATACACGTCGAAGTACGCCGGGAGGTGCTCGGTTTTGGGTGATAAGCTTGTGGTGGTCGTCAAAGAAGCAAATGAGTACTTCTATTTCCTCTGGAGATCTTTGAATACATAGCCATGTGATCGTGTTGTGCTCAAATCCTATGGATGAGATCCCATTATCTCGAATATGGCTTTGAATTCAACAAAATCTCTACGTAATATGATAATAAAGTGCTATTGCTCTCTCATGCAACAATGTTCAACACTCAAGAGCAAAGCACATCAACATTCTACATCATTTCATCCGGAGCAAGTGGAAAGCGGTGTGGTGGAACTCTATTTTGTGAAGTCGAATACCGGTTAGCGACATCTTCACCCAAGCTCTTCCAAGAGAACGTTTTGAGTTTATTCTTCCACGACTTGGCTTGAAAAGCCTTCAACCGAAACACTCAAGCGTCTTCGGGAGGAAGTCGAGGTAAAGGTCTTTCTTTATCCATCTCTGTGTACATATTTATTCAAAAGCAAAATACAAAATTACAAAACCTACAAAAAAAAAGAAAAAAAAAAAAATCTCAAAAATATTGTCTTTTTGTCATATTTTTCTTGATTCGATTAATATCTACGGTCTTTGTGCTGTCAGTCAAAGAGTGACACGGGTCTTTAGATGTTGGTCGAATATACATATTCGTTTAAAAACAATCAAAAACCAAAAAAAAAATCAAAAATTGTTTTTGGGAGAAAGTGAAATATATGGTTTATTGTCATTTCGAGCGAGAACCGATTTTCAACGAAAGAACGAGCCATGCTTTATCTTGCTTTTTCAAATCTCATGCTCGATTCTATAAACAATTGCTTTCAATCTAATGAAAACTAATTGCTTTGAAAAATAACTCGTACTCTATTTTTGTAAATCATCCGGACTTAACTTTTGTTAAAATATCTATCTCTCAATCAACAACTTATGTCATTGATTGAGGGGAGAATGATTTCAATTAAATCAAAGGTTATTTTCAAAATCATGCATGTTTAATCTATGGAGTTCAAAGTCTCAAAATCCGATCCTTATCGATTAAAACTGCTTTCATAATTAAGTCACAATTCTCCTTAAAGCTTTCAAAATCAATTTAAATCAACAAGAGATCTCAAATATCAAATGTTTTGTAAATTGTGATCGGGGAGAATTTGTGATTTAAATTGGTTTAAACGATAATTCGATAAATGGGTTCATAAGTGTTTAACAAGTTTTCCTCCCCGCATGTGACAAACGATTTCAAATTTTCCATGCACATGTTGAGGGGGAGCATCCACTTTAAACCTTAAATTAGTGAAATGTGATTGAATTGTATCTAAGTTCAGGTTCCCTCTAATATGTGCAAAACTCTTTCAAACTTCGAGGCACATATTGAGGGGGAGCAAACTTTTGAAAACCTCATCCTTCCTCAAAACGTTTTTATCTACTCAAATTGATTGGGAAGTGATGATGATCATTTTAGAAAATGTTAATCAAAAGATTGGACCTTGCATTCTTAATCTAACGATTTCAAAGATCTCTTGCCTCCATGTGCTAAACAATTTCTGAATTTTATGCATATGTTGAGGGGGAGCATTTCTAAAATATCAAAACAATTAAGATACAAAATACTTTGATTTTATATCACAATTATCTTGATTGATTTTCAAATGGTTTTCAATTGGTTTCAAGGCGGAAGAACTATTTCAAAAGACCGGCCAACTTTACTTTATGCATGGTGATATAAGGATGATAAGGTTAGGTTGAGGTCCAATGATTATGAGAACCGGATGGATCTACCAGGACAAAACCACTTGATAGTGTAGAGTCCTTAGGTATATTGAAAAAGGAGAAAAAATGAGATATGGGAAGAGTGCGGATGAATCGAGCTAATCTTGGAATAAACCCAACAAGGTTCTAGTTATGAAGTTTCGTAAGCAATCAAGGGTTGAAGAATGAAAAGAAACTAAATGTGAAAAGGGTGAAAATAAATAGCCTCCATTTATTCAACCTTAGGCGAAACGGGTTCAATTCATATACTCTTGGTGGTTACCAAGGTAACATCGGTATTGAAGACAAGACGTCATGAACCCGGACGCCTTTGCACTACAACTTCCCAAGCCACTCAAGTTTCTCTTTAAAGGACTTGTTTCATTCTCACGGGAACCGACTTAATCTATCGACTTTCTCTTAGAGATTGTTGATATTGAAGAAGGAGACCCTCTCCTAGTCTCCGTGAGGAACCAAATATGCACAATTGAGTCTAGAGCCTCGAGATCATCTATAAATCTCTTTAGGACACTTTGAATGAAGACTCTCAGTTTCATATAATGTGGAAAGATAGATAATATCTTATGAGTCCTATGCATTATCCTTGTGGTATTGCGGAACATCCGAGTAGTATGCCAACATACTCACAATGAAGATGGAAAGCCTTCGGAGCCAATATCAAACAAGCTCTGGTAGGTGGCATGTGAGATCTACCCAATAGATCAACCATGTGAGAACCGAATGAAACAATGGGGCGATTCAATCTTTTGAATCAATCTGGTTCGAGTTATGGATTGACGGATACCTTTGAAAACCGGTCGTTGTGCTTAAAACTCTTTTCTTTAGCACATCGATGTGTACTATGTTTCAAAATAAAGGTGTTTATGATTGATAATTGATTTTCATCAAAACCTTCATTGTATTGCAAAAACAATTTCTATTGAGCGATACGATTGTTATTTTCAAATCTCTTTTCATCAATCGGTGAATCTCAATTATTTGGTTCACTCACTCGGTGTTGTCTTCTTTGAGGCGTTCGGTTTGAGAATAGCTAGAGCATTGCGAAACCACATCAAGGAAATTCTTGAATTTTACACGATCACAGCGATACTTGTCTTGATCAACGGGAACCGTGGGTCGTGTACCTCAATTCTACAAAAGTGATCAAAGACACTCTTGTGCGCTTTATTGCTAACTGTTTTATGCGGAACACCCGACGTTTGCGGTGATCGAATGAAGCGGTCAATCCATAGCCACATGCTCACACAACACATTCATTTCCAAAGAAATCATGATTAGTGCATCAATGACTCGATATTATCACTCCATGCTTCGCTACTGCGATGCCAATATCATGAATCAACGAAGCTTCCGCTACTCGATAAGAATATATCATGATCCAGAATGTGAGCAGGTCGGTTCAAATGTCACAACACCACAATGGATGAGTCAGAGATTTACTGTGGCTGATGATCTCAAAGTTGGCTCAAAACTCAGTATCACGTGGATCAGTTAAAGACCTCCACTCAGATTATCCTGAAGCATTTCTATACTGAAGCAGTCAAGACAACCTGTTACACTCAAAACAGGTCAATCATTGTCAAAAGACATAACAAAACCCCATATGAGATATTCAAAGGTAGACTTCCTGATATCAGCTATTTTCATGTGTTTGGATGTCCTATGTTTATTCATAACCACAAGGATCATATAGGCAAATTTGATGCTAAAGCTGATGATGGATACTTTCTAGGTTACTCACTGATCTCCAAAGCCTTGTGGTATTTAACACAAGGAGACAACAAGTTGAGGAAACCTTTCATGTCACCTTTGATGAGAGTTCGAAAGCACCGAGTTCACCAACACATCGGTGGAGGAAATAGGAATTGATAACTCATCAAGATATCCTCCCGATGAGTATAACACTAAAATCAATTCCTCATACCAAGTCGATCTTGACATCTCATATTATGTCTTGCCGTACAACTGTCACAACCAACTGTCGCTGAATTCATTGATAATCAATCGGTCCCTATTTGGGATAGGCAACACCGATCTAAATGATCGAGAACTTGTGATTCATGAAACCCAACTGAACAAGACATCTCAACAGATGTTCTTAATGGTTCTCGTGGCTCATGCACCGAACTCACTCCACGAGTCTCCATGACCTCCTCAAGCTCGGATCCTAGACCACAAAGTAAGTGGACAAAATCTCGGGACATTGAGCTTGTAAACATCATTGGTGAACCCACCGAGGGCATGCTCACTAGAAGCCCGGCGCTAAGTTAACTACTGACTTGACCAATGAATGTCTATATGTTGATTACCTATCGATATAGAACCCAAAAGTGTCATTGAGGCTCTAAAACACCCAAGTTGGGTTCGAGCCATGCAAGAAGAACTTCAACAGTTTGATAAAAACAAGGTCATGACCTTGATCAAATGTCCTCGGATGTCATAGTCATAGGAATGAAGTGGGTTTTCGAAACAAAGCGGTAAGCGATGCTTGTCATTAAAAACAAAGCCGGACTTGTAGCCAAAGGTTACAGATCAACAAGAAGGCATTGACTATGATGAGACATTTGCTCTGTTGCAAGAATGGAAGCCATCGGGATCTTCCTTGCATTTGCTACCTACATGAACTTCAAAGTTTACGGATGGATGTAAAAGTGCATTCCTAAATGGTGAACTCAAGGAAGATGTGTATGTTCAAGAACCTCCGGCTTTGAGAGTAGTGAATTTCGACTATGTCCGCAAGCTTGATAAAGCCCTTTATGGATGAAACAAGCTCCCGAGCATGGTATGAAACTCTCTCAGCCTTCTAATTTAAAACAAGTTTGTCGGAGGAAAGATAGACAACACATTGTTTATCTACAGGACAAAACAAGATATGATACTAGTCCAAGTATATGTTGATGACATCATCTTTGGCTCAACAAACTACACTCTTTGCAAAGCAGTTTGAAAAGCGATGACAAAGAAGTTTGAAATGAGCATGATAGGTGAACTCACATACTTCCTTGGACTACAAATCGAACAAGCGATAAAGGAATCTCTATCACCAAGAGAAATACACAAGAAATCTCTTGAAGAAATATGAGATATCGATCGTGCCTCGATAAAGACACCAATGGTCCCTCCTAACAACCTTGGACCCGATCTCACCGGCAATTTAGTCAATCAAACCCATTTCAAAGGGATTGTTGGCTCACCGATGTATCTAATCGCTTCCACCGGACATACAATTCTCGATCTGTCTAATTTCAAGATATCGGTCAATCCCAAAGAATCCCACCTCACTGCAGCCCAAAAGAATACTCGGGTACAAGGGAACCCCAAGCCTTGGACTCTATTATCCAAAGTGCTCGGGGTTTGATCTCAAAGGTTACTTTGATTACGATTATCTTTGGTGCAACATGGACGAAAAAAGTACCTCGGGGTCTGTCAATTTCTTGGAGGAAAATTGGTTTGTTGGAGTGCTAAAAGCAACAATCGGTGGCTATGTCTTTAGTGAAGGCGAGTATGTGGTTCTGCGCAGGATGTTGTGCCAATGTTTTATGGATGAAAAGTCAACTCGGTTGCTATGACATCCATTACAAAATGGTACCCATCTTCGTGACAACACCGATGCAATTTCAATCTCCAACAACCCCGTCCTTCATCAAAGAACCAAACACATTGATATCGATATCACTTCATCGGGGACCACATAAGGAGAGGAGACATAGAACTCTATTTCATCCCTACGAATATCAACTAGCGATATCTTCACCAAACCTTTGGATGAACCTACGTTCATGAGGCCGAAAGTCGAATTGGGAATGCTTGACATTGAAAGTCGGGCATCCGAAAACCAATCTCGATAAGTTCTCTCAAATGGTTCCTCCTCCTGACGAAACCCACAAGACAACCTCTCCTTTGAATGAGTAAGACTCATTCGGGGACCTGACTATAGATATTGAGCATTTAATGAGTAACTAAATGCACCAAGTATTAGTTACTTAAATGTCCTAGGTTGGTAAACACACCAATTTAATAAAGGAATATATGTCTCTTTGTCTTACTGTCATCCATGTCAAGGGTTCCATAATTACTTACCTCACCCCACTTGGCATTAAATGCCTCTCCTCACATGAAATATTCTAAGGATATTTTATTACTGCAAATTGCACTTTTACTATGCCTTTATTGTTCCCATGAAAAGCGATTTTATCATGCGGGTAGTGGAGGGTGGCATTAAATGTGGAAATTCAAACGTTTTCAAAAACCGACTTTACAAATCCACAAATATGCACAAACTACCCCTCTAAACACACTATAAATACCCTCACAAAATCCTTATAACACACACAAAATATTTCTGCTAACAAAACTCTGTCAAAATCTCTTTTCAAACCCAGGAATCTTTGTGTTATTCAAATCATTTTTCTGAAAAATCTTCTCTGTAAACCTTTACAAAAGTTTTTCATCACAACTTAAGAGATTCAAAAACCTTTGATAGTTCTTGTCAAGAAAGTTTTTTTCAAAACCCAAAAAAACCTTTTAATGGAAATAGCAAGAACACAATCTCTTCAGTTTGTAACACAATGGGTAGGGGATCTCAGTAACGTTGAATTTAAAACAAACAATATCATAGGCAATTTTGAATACCCACAAAATGTCCCAGCCTATAAGGACATAACGAAATTTTGTTCAACCGCCCACCGAAAACGGCCTTTGTTTAGTGTCCTCTATCTTGTGCAAAACCTCCTCATGGGTTTTGGGCAACATCTAAGGCCTTTGACCCGACACCCTCTCTCGATGAGAACAACCTTAGACCACTCGGAATATCTCATCGATTCGGTCTTAACGGGGCAACAATTCACCTGGATTATAAAACATTTTGCACCTCAACGAGGTTAGACTACAACACTGGAGTTTATGTCGCCCATCCTGAACCCTCCACAGTGAAGGATGGGTTAAAACAAATTGTTTTAGATCCAAATTTTTTGGACAAGACCCCAGTCACAAAGAGTTCATTTCCCGTGGCTTGGAGGATCCTATTCACTTTTGTGATTTAGTTCCTCGGCGGGAACCACTCATCCACTGAACAAGTTAACTCTATTCAGTTGAGCTTGATGAATGGGGTCACTTTCGACATCGAGGAGATCATTTACAGTGATCTCGTAACCAAGCTCCAGACCAAAACTAGGACGAAATACGTTTCATATCCTAGGTTTGTCTCTTGTGCTTTACAAGTGTTACTGGGCTCCAATTATCCTCAGGAAGAAAAAATATTGTGCTTTACCTAGCATCCTGAGTCAATCAAATTTTCAAAAGGACCCATCCCTTGTCACTAATATTGAATTGACGGCCCATATGGTTGCTATAAACAATCAGAGGGAATCAGTGTCTCCTAACCCTGCTCCTAAAAAGAGAAAGGGAAGTCTCGGACTAGGATTAAGACCAAACCCAAGTCTCGGGGCCCCGAGGCTTGAGAACACCGCCAAAAGGCAAAGAAAACCCAAGACCGACTTGCCACCCACCGGAGACCAAGCAACATCCACCCAGGGACAACGAAGGACACCGATAAATCACAATCGGTGCCCTTGGTCCAAACTACTACTCCCAAGATCCGAGGAGAAACATACAACCCGGTGGTAGGGAGCACCTTCCACTTCGCCCAAGAATGACATTAGCAAATCAAAGCCTTTGTCCGAGGGCACATCTGAATGATCCCAAAGAATCGAGGGAACCAAACAACCCGATAGGGATATCACCTTCATCGACTACGCTAAAGGCATTGGAAAAAATCCATCGGTGTCTCGGGGGTCTCGGGGGACAAAGACTCGGAGGGACGGGAACAACCCGCGATCTGGAACCCAAAACCAATCGACTCCGGAGAAGGCACTGGAAAATCCCACCATGATCTCGAGGGTCAGCGGGGACAAAGACTCGGAGGAAATATACCACCCGTTGATATGGAACCCATCACCAACCCATTGTTGATCGTTGCGATATTCTTGGGATACTTTTCTCGATGATGAACCTTCGAAAGTGAAGATGTTATTTTATCGCCAGGGAAGAAGTGGGCCGAGGTTCAATCGAACAAGAACCCAAGCACGATCCACGAGAGCATCTTGAATCACCATTCCACCGACAATAATGACTCGACTCCTCTTCCTCCACTAATGAATTCAAAAGATTTGACAATGTTCTTCCACTAACCGAGAGGCGGCTTGTTCGATGGATCACCAAAGCTTCAAGGAAGCTATACTCGGGTCATTTGAAACATTGTGGGAACAACACTGCGAGGTGGTGCCGATTATGCATATCTCGAAAGCTAAGGTACAAGCCTTTGATGAAAACGTTCATGAGCACATGGATCGATGTATGACACTCTTCACGATCGGATGACAACTTGGCTAACTTTCTCGGGCACCTTCAAGGTGTAGGCACTAAGACAGATGAAATCGAGAATTTGTCAAAGAAGACCCAGCTCAACTCTAAAGTCTTTGAAGGCTACTGAGGCCTACTTGAAAAAATCCTCCACCTCACCGAATCGATCGAAATGCTCAAATCGCAAATGTTCGTGGTCTTCAATCTTGATCCAGTCTCTTCAAACTACATTGGGCTCTGTGAATACTCAGGTGGCTACTTTGGCTCAAGCATCTTCCTCCTTGGCCTGGAATCTCGGGCCCAAAATGACTGCTTTTGAAGTATCTCAGGCAAATTTAGAAACAAAAGTCACTGGTATTCAAACAGATACTTCATAAATCAAGGCAATGATCATTGAAATTTATCAGGGCTTTCAAGGGTCAAGCGACTCCGTCCCCTCGGCACCATTACCAACTCTTGCCCTCACTTACGCTCCAAGAAGCAGTTGAGGGGAGAATATTGTCAAGAAACTCCTCTTCACCGAGGGGAGCCAACACCACCAGTATCTGAAGCTCCAATATCATCATCACCACCAGTCCCAGCTGTACCTATCTCATCAATCCCACCACCAACATCAACAACAACAACAATGACAGTGATCACACCAATAACAACAACAACACCGCCCCTGGTAGCATCTTCTTCTTCAGGACAGGACAAAGGAAAAGGCATAATGACGACACCACTTGAGCCTGAGAAGATTACCTTTAAGATCGGCAACACTGAGTACCTGCTCACACCACAACAGCTAAGTTCATACCTTGCTAAGGAGGAAAGGAAAAGAAACTTCTTTGAAGAGGAAAGAAAGAGTAGAAACCTTGGTACAAGTAGTTCTTGAGGAAGCTGAAACATTAGAATAGATGCAAAGAAGCTTGAAAAGGGTCGAGCGGAGACGAAAGTTCAAGGGCGCCGAGCAAAGAAAATGGTGAAATGAAAATGTAGTTGGAAGAAAAGAACAAAAGAACTGCGACCATCGGAAAGCAAGAATTGACCATTACAATTGGACAATGACAAGCGAAGACCGCCAAGAAGATCATCGATGTCAAAATCATTCCGGTCTAAACCATCGGCAATGAGCGTCTATGGGGATGATAAAGACATTTCGAGGTTCATGATCCCCAAAATTCACCGACTTTGGGATCACCGAACTCGATGAACTCGGTCCAATATTTGAAAAGAAGCAAAATGCGGTGGTTAAGGAGCGATGAAGATGCTCGATAAAAGGTATGAAAGGCGAGGAATACACCAAGATAACTACTGATTCACCGCTTAATCGCACCTCAAGGATCTCAACCACAATCATCCAGCGGCAAAGGAAAAGAGTTGAGTTCCACTGAGATTAAAGTGCACGGACTAGAATGCAACAGGAGCTGCTGAAGGTGTGAAATTCGTGAACTATGCGGTAATTGAAAAGCCTTAAAGAGGGCTATTCTACATTGATGTCTATGGAAACCCGGCATTTCAAAGATGGAGTGACATTGATCGGCGGTGTGGTACGCAATGCTAAGCTACATACCAGTGGCCTCTCAAATTCAGACTCCTACAAACGTCAGGTTCTGTGCAGACCTAAATGCCAAGATAAGAGAGCACCCTAACAGAGAAACACTCATCACCAAAAAAGTAAAGCTTGAAGCACTGGGAATCCATCTGGACTGACATCATTTTCATTATCTTTTGTACTAGTAATAGGAACCTTGTAAATTGATCAATAAATGATATATGTTTTGTAACACCCCAACCCGACAAGGGTAGAAGTGTCACATTCTGGTGTCATATCAGAACATACAATTAAAAGCGGAAGTCTTAAGAATAAAGTATCAAGTCATTTAAACAATGATTTACACGGAAAATTTCAAAACCCAAAATGTCTAAGATAAAATGAAATCTCAAAACAAAAGCCCGTCAAAATAAGTCCAAATAATAAGGTAACTAGGGTTGGTCCACTCAGATAATCCAACTCTCAGCCCATCAAAGCCCATCTTCAAACCTAAAACCCGCGCAGAAAAAGAAATGCGGTGAGCTTAAAAAGCCCAGTGAGCGGATATAACAAAGCGAAGCTAAATAAAATCAAAATGCGAAATGAAACAAAGGAAGCGGATAACAAAGTCGCAGTGAAATGAGGACAATGAGTCAATGAGGATCTGCGAGAACACAATTATCTGAGATATCCAAAGCACATATAACAAGGAGAACGAAGCCGAGCAAAGCATCAAGACAAGCATACAAGCACATACAAACCGGGCATACAAGTACGAAACATAAGCAAGCATAGCGACGTCATATCCACACAACATATCAAAGATACAATCAATTCAGAAATCGAAGGCGTACAAGCCAAACGAGATATCTACAGAAAGCGGAAGCAATTAATTAATAAGTGAGCATGGCAATTCACGGGTCAAAACCCTTAGTTGAAAACATCACCAATA
The DNA here is from genome assembly GCA_022545495.1 of Chrysanthemum lavandulifolium. Classification (NCBI taxonomy): domain Eukaryota; kingdom Viridiplantae; phylum Streptophyta; class Magnoliopsida; order Asterales; family Asteraceae; genus Chrysanthemum; species Chrysanthemum lavandulifolium. The sequence continues at coordinate 87,786,250 of CM040240.1, forward strand.
TCATAACGGTGGAAGTACTAACAAAGATCAACACATGGCGGTCAACAACACGCAGATAAGGATACAACGGATAGTCATAGTCCACGAGATCAACCGAGCGTAGTACACATAATAAGCAGACAAAACTATCGATTACACATTAGCATGATCACCGGACAATACAGAGGGTCACATAACGGTGAGATCACATATCATCGATAGAAACAGTAACTCGAGATAACCGCATATTAATCACATCATAGCGGGATAATCAATGGTCACATAAAACATGAATAGTATAATCAAATTCAATAAGCATATAATAACCCGATGCGTGAGTGGAACCATAGTCCAAGTAACGGAATGAAAGTGTAACGATCAATGTAATGGAGTATCTATATCTTGGTAAAAGTGAATCATATAAGGGTATTGAGTAATGAACAAGTGTCTGATTATGGTGCGTTGGGGAATACGGAAGGTACAATATAGGTTTATCAAAAGTGTAAGGGTTATCGAAATCTACCCGAGCCGGAAACATATCATATCATATCATATCATAAGTAGCCATTGTATTCGGAGGGTGGCCTCGGAATACCATACATAATAGGAGGAGACCTCGGTAACAAATGGAGTAGCTAGCTCCCGAATTGTGAATCTGCGGATTGCACCCGACATCATTCACCATATATATCTCCAAGCAGATCAAATCCTCGAAACATATCATATCTAGGATGCATCCATACGCCCCCAGTGGCCAAATCATATACATATAGTGAGCTCATAATCATATCATATCATAATGGGGGACGTGTGTATCATCACTCGTCACACCGGAGTCATGCCATTGGTGCATCAATGACACGGTCGGGTTACCTTCGACTAGGAACACATATTTGGCTCGGTATCGATCAAGGGTCAAAGCATAATCATATCATATCATAAGGGTTCATATCAAAGTTCATATCAAAGTTCATATCAGAGTTCATATCAAAGTTCATATCAAAGTTCATATCAGAGTTCATATCAAAGTTCATATCAGAGTTCATATCAGAGTTCATATCAGAGTTCATATCAAAGTTCATAATCATGAGGTTCATAATCAGAAGTTCAGAATCATAACAAACGAATATCATAGCGAACAGAATCATATCAAAGGATTATGTCGGAATCATATCAAAAGGATCATAGCATGAGGAAATCATAGCAAAGGAATATCATAAGTGAAGTAAATTCAAGGATCGAAAGTTATGAGAAATCCCTACTGAAAAAGGATAGAATATCTGTACCTCAATCGAAGCAAGCAAAATTGAAACGTAAGGTCACACGATGAATCAATCCCGCCGTCCGGAACCTATGAATTAGATAACGCTTATTAAGATTGGATTACTCATTTTAGACGGCTTTCCACTTTTAGCAGGTTTCCACTTTTAGTAACTTTCCATTTTAGGTAACTTTCTATTTTAGGCAAGTTTCCATTTTAGGCAGGTTTCCATAATTAGCAACTTTCCGAAAATAACAGATTTCCGTATTTAGCAGATTTAGTCATAAATGATATAATTAAAGTCAAATTAGGTTAAAATAGTGAAAACAAGTGCTATCATACTTTAAGGGTCATTTATGCCAAGTTTTACAAGTTTAGGGTTTAAACCGTCATCATTACAAAGCATAGGGCCTTAAGTGTAATTATATCAAGTTTACTCATTTTGCACCTTTAGTTCATTTAGTTATCACGTTAACATATTAACCCTCCAGTTTCAATAATAACAAGTCTAACCTTTAACTTATATAAATCGTATATACGTACATAATTAAATCCTTAGATTTTAAACATGAATTCGGTTGACGTTATAAGCCATTACATTTCGATTAGTACACGTTTTCACAACCCTTGTGTGATTTTCCTTTAATGTCGAGACACATAAACCTTTAAAACAAACCATACGACACAAGTCATAACCAAACGAAAACCCTAGGTCGATATTTACGATTTCCATGTTGTTAATCATTAGACACGTTTAAAACAAGTTTATATTAATCCCTAGTGAGACCCCTCTTGTGTCGAGACCCCTACCCCAATTCACAAATTAATGCGCCCCATTTGAATACCAAAACGAAGCCCTATACCATGATCAATTGACACTAATAATACCAATTGTATACACACATTTTAACTTCATTTAGGTTTGATAATAACCAGAAGAAAGTACATGTCGAGAGGTTTCTAATAATCAGTTTCAAGGACCAGTTTTATGCATCTTTATATTTGACAATACATGGGTTTTATTTCATGAGTTCATGTATCCCTTTTATTATTTCATGTGCTAGCCTCACTTTATTATTTACGTGACATGATAGGGAGGTACAAAAGTATGCGCATGGGCTTCACCAATGACCAGATTTCATAAATCAAAAGAGGCGAGAAGACGATAATGAGGTTACCTTTGGAGCGTGGAAGAGAGGAAGGAAACCAGGCCAAGATCACAACAGCCTACACCCCTTATGGCTTGGTACCCCACAACAGAAATACTCCAATGCAGCCTCACGACCTAGCCTCTCCACAACCAATCCAGGAAACAAAACGAAAATCACAAGATGATGCTGATACCTTGTTGTGCGAGACGAATAAGCAGCAAGCAAGAGTGAAACAAGAAACAACGAGCCCCCCTTTGTACTTCCACCCTCACGACAGCAGCAGCAATATAAAGCAAACAATAAAGCCAGTGACCTCGAACCAAGACTCACGTTTACAACGCCATTTGCTGCTTGTCTGAACCGAATAAAATGGAGGGTTTCCTCCCATTTTTTTCTTCTAGCCGTCACATTTGGTTTAGGAGTTTTTAGGTTTTCTTTCTTGAAAAAAAAGAATGAATAAAACGTGATTAGGGGGTTTAGGGGAGGAAATTTCGGCTAACATAATGGGGAATTATATGTGGGACGTTTTATGGGAATTAGAGGGAGGAGACCAAATCAACTTTGTATAGTTTCCATATATATTTTATACACTTATTTTAAATGTCTATTACAAGTATTTACCTAGTCCATATAACTTAATATTGTGTTACCTTTATTTGTGGCACAAGTGTGAATTTATAAGAAATGTCCTATGTAATCATGTAGTTTAAGTGTTTAATGTATTTAACACGCATGATAAATTTTACGAATGTCTTATTTATTGGCTTGAGGGCATTATGGTCATTCACACGTTTACGAAACTTTAGGGTTTTACATGTTTTGTCAAAATATTCACTGTTCCTTATTGTATTCATTAGTATATTCAGTGTAAGAAGAAGCCATTTGCTCACTTACACTGATCAAACACTTAGGCTATTTGTATATCCAAATAGGGGGAGACTGTTGGGTTCAATAAATACCCAAACCCCTTAATCTAGGATTTGAATAGAAAATAACCTAAGTGCTTAGACCGTTAAACACTAACAGGTCACTGAGTGCATAATTTCTCGGTGAGCCATCTTGAGATGCTCGAAGAGACATAGAAGAAGTCTCTCCACTCGATGAGGAGGAACTTAAAGGGTGAAGATCGAGTCAAGAAGAAGATGGTGGATTCGGTAAGTGATGACAATAACTTCTGAATCCTCAAACTTCTCTCAACTACAAACATCAAGACAAACCGGCCGAAGACTATGAAGGCGAAGAATGGGCGGGACAAAATGGTTATGCTTGAAGCGATAAAGGCGAGTACTTATCTTCAAGAAGTCAACCTTCCTAAAAGGCTCAACATCGATCTTGACATGAAGAAAGTGACTTGGTCCCTTTACCTAATATAGTCTTTATGTGAGACAAAATACATCGATATTTTGACTTACGCAAAATTGTCGGTTGTCACTTAGGAAAGAGTTAAAACTCATACTTGTATAAATAGCATAAGAGATGGAGTGAAAGGTTAAGCTTATGAATTGTAAAACACACATACACACAAGCCATCTTTCACTCCTCCAAATACAACTTAATCCCCGAGATAGCTCGGTGGGTACTTGTAGTTGTGCTCGACTTAGCCCGAGCTTAGAGAGAGTTGCAAACACTTTGTCATTTCAATCCCTAGTCTTGTTCATAAGTACTAGGGTAGCGATTCTTCGATTCATTTCTAATAAGAATATGGCGTTGAAAATTACTCTTGTGTTTTAGTTATATCTTTTCTGTCATTGATTCACTATTAGTCTTGTTTACTTTACTTAAACTGTTTTTATACTATTGTGAATAGGGAACAACACTGACTAACATATACTGTTTCCTTCAGTTGACCATTCAAAAAAGCGGTTTTGACATCCATCTAATAGACCGTGATGTGCATGTGAGCCGCGAATGCCAGAAAAATCCGTACAGCTTCAAGTCGAACAACCGGTGCGAATGATTCCTCAAAGTCAATTCGCTCTTCTTGTCTATAACCGTTAGCCACCAGACGCGACTTATTTCTGATAACCTTACCTTTAGCATCTAACTTGTTTTTCCAAATCCATTTAAGACCAATAACCTATACCCAGGTTGGTTTTTCAACCAATTCCCATACTTCAAGACGTTTAAACTGATTAAGTTCTTCTTGCATGGATTCAATCCAGTTGTCATAAGTCATTGCTTCTTTAATTTTTTAGGTTCAGATTGGAAAATGGTAAGTGCATAAATGCAATGTTCACCGTCAGTCTGAAGGCGTTGTCGATTCTGACCGTTGATTCGGGTTTCCAATGATGTTCACAAGAGGATGGTCTTTAGTCCAACGATGTGTGGAGGGTTGATGTTGATATACATTGTGCAAATTAGGAGGATTCAAATGGCTTGTGGATGATTCCGCAACATCGAAGTGGCGCTTTCATTAGCAAAAGGATTGAATAACGCATTTGGATCATAATCGCAGTGTAGGTACTTCTTGGTTCGAAAGATCATCACCGGTTCGGGGTCATTGGATGCGGTTTGTTCAATTGTTGTTGTAGAATCAATTGAGGTGCTTCTTCAACAGTTGTTGTTGTTTGGTGTATCGGTATTGGATTATTATCGGGTTGAGCGGTGAAACATTTGATACATCTGGAGCATGTTGATCAATATCATCACTAAACAGAGGAGCAAATAGTTGTTCTATTTGACGACGAGTAAGCTGTAGGCTTGGTTTAGCTCATGATGGGGGTTTGGGTAAGTTTAGACGGTTATGGTCGGGTTCCAAGCTGTTTTGCTCAGAAGCCATTTTTGTAAGCTCATCAAAATTGGCATGAATCGTTTCCATAATCTCCCTTGTACGACGATTCCATATTCGGTATCCCTTAGAGTTTTCACAGTATCCAACAAAGACTCTAATGTCAGCTTTAGCCTTGAGCTTACCAAAGTCATCACGATCATTATTTGGGTAACAAAGAGAACCAAATACATGAAGGTGTTTTAGATTCGGTTTCACTACAAGAATTCTGTCAATTTCCCACGGACCAAATTTGTGGCTAAAACACCTATATCGGTGGGTAAACGGCTAATACCCACGAATTACCCACAAATTCATATACATGGGCAAAACCTCCGAGGCTAATTGTGTACCCACAAAATATTCAAGTGGTGGGTAAATTTACCCACAATAACTTTGGTGGGTGATCGGATTAAATCGTGTGTAATTTCTTTATGGGATTTCATAAGGTACCACGAGTATACCCATGGACATAGTTGTGGGTTTTACTTGGGTAACATTTACCATGGAATACAGTCGTGTGTAAGCACGAGGGTAACTATATTAAGCATCCCCATATATAATTTGTTAGTGTGACTGAAGTAACAACATAAATTTTCATGGGCAGGTCATCGCCACCACATGCTCACAATAGTATATACTATATAGTATGATACTATAACAGATATATCCTAATTTATTAAAAATTTGAAAGCATGTATAGATATAATCAAAAACACAATTATCAAAATGAATTGTATTTCATTAATATACATTCAATTACAATCTACAAATGGTTTCACCCATTATTCATTATACAAAAAACCACAGAAAAGTGCAACTGCTTAGAAGTATTGATAGACAATAACATATCAACAAGTTGTGTATGTTACAACTCAATGGTGCATTCAAGAACCATCTATCAATCCGAAAAACTTGCTTTTGTGAGTGGATTGCTCAAACATGATGCCAAATCTCTCTATGCTTTGGTTTATTGATCAATAATGTTCATCAAACCCTACAAATCATACACAAGTAATCAGTTGTAAAAAATATCAAACAACCATGACTTGAACATGTTAATATATTCAAATGATCAACACTCTGAACATGAATTGGCTAAAAATGTAACCATTATGAGAGTTAAATTTGTTTCAAGAATGAAATCTATAAGTGATGCCGAAAAGAAAATCGAAAAGAATGTATAGCATATTCAACAAGACTAGTATCACTTGCTACTTTTGTTTACAACATTTCTATGTGTGTGAATAAGGGGCAGATTATGAACAAAAACAAGGAAAGAATTTACCAAAGAGGGTGTACATGACTTTAGCCATTAGTTTATACCAAGAAATTGTCAAAGCATTCACTTTGGCATCCTTAAGCAAATGTGACTGCAGACACAAATCAAAACATCTTATTAAACATATAGAGATAGATTGCTCAGCAGGAACATAAATATCAAAACAAGATTTAACCTTAACTAAAAGTTATGGACTTATATTTATGACTCTTTGGAAACTTGACAATCCTTATGGTGAAGGACATTTAATCACTAACAATGTTTTAACTAAACAAAGTTTAATGTTTTTCATGGATAGAATTGACTTCTGTTTAATAAAACACGACAATATTTCCCCTATCAAGTTGATAATCTACAAGAATATACTTATATGGTAATATGCATTTTAAACTTGGTTCAGGAATTACACCAAACACTTGTTGGACGTGACGCTCGGTTTTTAAATTCTACAAAAATACTTCTTGCCTAATCTCACAAACATCAAACGAGATATAAATAACATTCCGGGAACGTTAAACTTAATACACCAAAATGGTAACCGAGACAAAGGGAAACACGAAGTACCATCTGTAAGACTAAATATGATAAGTGCGGGTTATACGGTCTACAAAACAAAAACTCGATCAATAATGATATCCAATATAAACATAATAGATTTATAAGATAAGTTTTACCAAACCAGAAACATGTCCATAGGACAATAACTCTTCACGAACATGAACTTGATATGATATGGATGTTGTCAAAATAATAGGATAACTTGGTATGATCTTGTGAATTAGCGAAGAAAATATTGTTGTTTGGTTTTGAATTACAGAGAGTGGTAAATTGAGATGCGAGTGGTCAGTTAAAAGGGGGGATGGAATAAAAAAAGTTTGGAGGGAATTCAAAAAATTTCAGAGGAAGAAGTGCGGGAATATGAAACTTCGTTTGGAGGTAAATGAAAAGGTACATACACTGTACCAAAATGATTACAGTAGAAAAAAAATATCATGTAAATATGAATTAGATAATTAGAATGATGATAGTTTTATAAATTGTCTACCATAAAATATATTAGTAACTATTTTATGTGGTTTTCAACAAAAAAGAAATTTATATGGCAACTAAGACAAGTGTTAACGGTCTCGTTGGTTTTTCAACCGACGAGCATCGGTTTTGAGACATCGACGGCACCAACTTGTCGGTGGTGTATCGGTTGGGTGTTCTTCGGTTTAGCGATGAGCAAGAGACAAGGTAGTGCAAGGCCCATTTTTGTTTTGTGTAGGGGTGATCACAAAACCAAACCACACCGAAAAAAAAAAAAAAAAAAAAAAAAAAAAAAAAAAACCTATAGTTTGGTTTTTACTTTTCCAAAAACCGAATCGTAATAACCGAGCCGAACCAATTTTATTATACAATAATTAAGCATATATCTAATATGATATAAACAAATTAGTAAGTGAATCAAATTTACAAATTCATATTCATTTTGTTGCAGGATTTGTAATATATTTGTCTCAGCGTTTATGTGTGTGCTCGACGTATATGTGAGTTTACTTGAAGATATTTTTAATATGTATTCGAAAATGATCATAATATGTGTGTTTGACTAGCGAGTGTGTGTGTTTCATCTATATGTGTGTATGCGCAAAGACTTGAGATTACATTATTAGGCTTAGATTAAGAAAAAAAGTAAAGAATATTAACCAATTGTCTTACGTAGTGTGTATGCGTAAAGACTTGAGATAACATTATTAGGCTTCGATTAAGAAAAAAAGCAATGTTGCAAAAATCGGTCAACTCGGCCGATTAATCGTTAATCGGCCGAGTACCTTGTCGATTTTTGAAAATCGGTCAAAAAATCGGCCTAGGAAAAAAATCAACACTAAGCAGTCAAAAAATCGGCTGAATCGGTCAAAAATCGGCCAAATCGGTCAAATCGATCATTTAAAAAAAAATTTAGGCATTCTACTTAATTTGGGGATCGTATATTTCATTTATAACGCACAATGGGCATCATAATCAGAATTTGAGCCTTTTATCGAGGTTTGGAAACATAGCAGGCTTGGAATCGGTTAAGATTTTTAGTTTGGTCTCCAAAAATACCAAACAATTGCAGGAAATACCAATCCGATTAATTACCGATTAATCCCGATTTGACTGATTACTCGTTACATGGTGGTCGACCGCCCGACTACAGATTCACGATTTTTGCAACATTGAAAAAAAATAAAGAATGTTAACCAATTGTCTTACGTAATACAAGTTTGTTGGTACAAATTGGCTACGCCCATATATAAACAGTTCTGTTCAAAAAAATATATAAACGGTTGAAAACCGAAATAACCGAAAAATGAACCGACAAAAACCGGTTGTTCTAGTTTTGGGTTCTCTAAAAGCCGAATGTATTGATTCAGTTTTAGCCTAAAACCGACCTAAACCAAACCGTACTCACCCTTATTTTTGTGTGTGTGAGTGTTTTGTGGGGCATATTTGTGTTTAAAGAAAGAGACACACCATTGGTTGTAGGTGTGTCAGTTTGTATGTCAGTAGTGAAGTGGTGATGTAGCGTTGAAATGACACAACTAACGCAAAAAGAGACGTGTAACGGTTGGAAGTGGTCTTAATATTTTGAACGAACAGGCTTATATTTTATTAACTCGGCTTCCTATACTGTAAACGGACGAACTTATATTTCGTGTGTTGTAGCGCACGGTATTATGAATCTTTCTAACCATATACTTCAAATTACTCAAATAAAGGCCGAGGTTTAAGGTGATTTCGTGTGGTTTTATCTAGAGGTGCACAAATCGGTTTTTGGCCAAACCGGTTCCGTTTTAAAACCGGATCGGATCGACCTAAAAAGTCAAACAGGTTTGACCCAAAACCGGATCGGTTTGAAACCAATTTTAGAAGAGAAAAGGGAGATCGGTACTAACCGGTTTGTAGCTGGTCTAAATCGGTTTACATCAAATTGATTTTTTGTAAGGCTGGTACAAACAGTGGGGCAGTGGCTAGGCTAGAGGTGCACAAATTACATTTTTGAACTTTTAATAACAAAACAAATTTAAACATATAATTATTTAGGATAACACACCATATAGCTTAAACTCGCGGGACAATGTTTACCCACAAAATTTCCACATAAAACACTTATTGACAAATACTCGCGTAAATAGTTTGCGGGTAAGTATGTGTGTATATACTTACCCACAAACTACCCACTAAAAATTACCCAGGAAAAATAAAATGTGGGAAATATAAATATAGCCATGAAATTACCCACATATTTACCCATGGTAACATAATCCATGGTTAATTCGTGGGAAATATTATTGCCGAAATAATTTACCCACATATTACACATGAAGTAACTTTTAGTGGGTAATTCGATGGGTAAATTCATGGGTAATTCGAGGGAATGTTTCATCAAAGATTCAATTCTATAATCATGGGTAATCGGAGGGAATTTTGTGGGTAGATACTCACGGATCAAATTTCATGGGTAATTTTAGTGGCTAATTGACTGAATTCTTGTAGTGTTTGCGGTTATGGATAAGCTCATAAGGTGTTTTGTTGTGGCGTTTGGTAATCATTGGACGGTTCTGAGTGTAGCATGCAGTTGACACGGCTTGACCCACAAGTAACTGGAAGTTTGCATTTATCAACATCGTTCTTGCGGCTTCCACTAGCGTCGGTTTCGTCTTTCAACAACTCCGTTTTGTTCAGGTGTTCGTGCAATTGATGTTTGATGCTCAATTCCTACTTTCTCATAGTATGCACGAAGAGTTTGATTCACAAATTCAGTTCCTTTGTCTGTTCTGATTTGTCTGACTGTGTTCTGGAGCTAAACTTGAATTTTCGTGAGAAATGTGATGATCATTTGTGGAGCTTGATCTTTACTTCGAAGAAAGTAAACCTAAGTCCACCTTGAATAGTCATCAACAATTACTAGAATGTAGCGTTTTCCATTAATCGTCTGCACACTCATCGAGCCACACAAGTCCATGTGAAGAAGATGAAGCACATGCTGGGAGCTGTGTTCCACTTTTGAAGGAAAGTGAGCATGAGTGCTTTTCCCTTGTTCACAAGCTGAGCATAGATGATCTTTCGAATAACGAAATCTTAGGAGACCTTCAACAAGTTTGTAACGTGCAAGATTGGTTATGGTTTGAAAGTTTAAGTGTGAAAGACGACGGTGCCATAGCCAAGATTTTGTAGATGTTGCCTTAGAAAGTAGACAGATGGGAGATGAAGCAATCATGTCTTGCATTGAGATTGTGTAAAGACTTGATGTGCGGTTTCCAAACATAAGATCGTTTCCTTGTAGATCACGAATGAAACACGTTTTCTCCCTAAAAGCAACTTCCAAATCTCCATCACAAAATTGACCGACAGAATAGAGATTGTGACCGAGTCCTTCCACATAATAAAATCTGCTAATTTTGATGTTTCCATTGATGTAATCACCATAGCCCATGATAGACGTGAAGTGATCATTCCCGAACCTGATAGTGCCAATGAACTTAGAAACAAAGTTTGATAAGAGTTTGAGATTGCCTGTCATGTATCGGGAACATCCGCTATCAACAATCCAGAGGATGATCATATCACCGCATTACACATAGGCGACACGGTGGAATAGAAGTAGAGGTGGAACACGAATAGTTAGAGGGTTCCACATCTGATTACATTAGACACACACGTGTTAATGATTTTGGGAATCCATTTAAAGCCTGGTATGTTTTGTAACCATCTCTGCCAAGTCCAACTAGTCTTAGCTTTGGTCTTACTGAATGCACTAGGTGATATTTTATTCCTAGGAGGTGAAGTGGGTTCTACGGGTACATCAATAATATTTGCAGAAACACTAGAAGGCAGTTTACCTAGCACAAACTTATAAGCATTAGTGGGCCTAGAGGTATTCCGTTTTCTATTGTTCTGCTTACGAGATAAGATAGCATTAGCAACATATTTATCATGACAACCAGAAAACATGCTTTTATGACAACCAACACAAGATGCTTCAAACATAACATTCAAAGTACTTAAAGGTTCAACATTCGTTACATCACTTTTTCTATTACATTTGTCTAACGCAATGTCTAAATTGGGTGCAACTTGAGTCTTATTTAAATTCCTAACGTGTTCTTCTACTTCAGAGTTCTTTATTGTTCTTTTCTTACGTCGCAACTTCCTATTCTTCCTTATGGTGCTCTTAAGCTATGAAAGGCTAGCGTTGGGAAAAGAGGCAACTATTCTTGTTTCAGTGGAAGGAAGCACATTAGTATCTTGTGGTTTATCATTAGGCGTTCTAGTGTATATGTTAAACATTCCTGGGGCAAGTGCATTTGCGTTACTAATCTTAACTTGCTTAAGTTTTACCAACTCTGCTTTTAAGTTATGCATAGTGTGTAACAAATCTTGATTTTCAGAGCGAGTGTTTCCATTATTTCGTAAAACTTATTTGGTATATGCAAGATGATCATCAGCATCTTTTGACGCTTGAGCACGAGTCTTTTTGAGTAAATCAAATATGACACCATATTCAGTTTTGACTTTGGCAATTTGTTGTTCATATTTTGAAATTTGACACTTAAAAGACACGTTTTCATCATCCAGTTGTTTTATTTTTGGATCAAGAGATTTTGAACGCAACTGGTTGATCTTGTTTTGCAAAGCAAGTTCACGATTTTGACAATCTTTTGGCACCATTGAAGACGATGTTTTGCATTGGAAAGCTCATTTAACAATCGCTCGTTTTTAATTTTTAAAGACTTGATTTGTGACACATTATCGGTACGCTCAACATTTTCAACAGAATCAACAGCGATATAATCAAATGCATATGCAACAGTATGTAGTAACACAACATTTATGGTATCAGCACAGATAACATCTTCCAAGAGTCGGTCAACATGACTTCTTAACAATTTCTTTTTACGTTTAGTGTTTGAAATCGATGTTTCTGTTTGCTCGAAAACTTTTTTCATAAGACCAATCTCTTTCTGAAGATCCCGTTCCCAATATATTGCACACATTTTTAGATTTCAGACATGTGGTAAAATCCTTTTCTGAAAAATATCCCTTTGTTGTCGCGCAAATGGCGATTGAAAATGTTCAGCTTTAATTTCAGAATTAACTTCAATTGCATGTTCCAAAAGTTTGATATCAGACATGAAAGTGTCAAAATATTTTAGAACCTGACATCGTTCAGCTAATGGCTTTATTTCACTAAAAGAAGGTAAAGGACCATTAATTTGTGCAACATTGGGTCGGGAAACATCATTAGAAGAGGACTCTGGAGGTGGTGTGACAACCCAAGGTGTGTTAGAATGATCCTGTTGTGTGACGAAAGTTGTGGCTTTTGAATAGTTAAATGGTTTGCAATAAACAACATTTTTCAATTTTCACCGACTCTCGTCTTCTGCATCTAATTCCTCCATACGATTATATTCAACAACACTGATGATTGAGTCATCAATTCTATGTTCTGCACTGTAAACTTGAGGATTTGGTTTGAATGCTCTATTTGAAAAACGTGGTTTGTAATCAGCAAGAATTAGTCCATATCCATTAGGATTTGGTTTAAAAGAAAACTTTTGAATTTTTGTGATTGACTCACCATGTTTGTAAACAACATTTCGAAACTCTTTGATTTTGTTTTGTAAGTCGACAATTTCCTCAAGATAGTCATCTATTTGTTTCCTCGAGTGCTTTTTGTACTCACAAAACTGTTTTTGACAATTTAACAACTCAGACTTGGCTTTTTGAGTTTCCGAAGTGACAGCGTTAAGTTGTTGTTTGTGATAATATTTCAATTGTTCTATTTGAGACAACAAGGCATTCTTTGATGCAACTAGATCACAGATCTGTTTTTCCAAAGATTTTTTATTTTGGTAAGATTTAGCAAATGCGACTTCAAAATCTTTTTCACCTTTCTCTTTGGTTTGAAAAATGTTGAGTTGGAATTTATAGCATTCATTATCCTTAGTTAACAGTGCAATTTTATCTTGTAATTTCTTATTGATGTCATTGCACTTTTCCAGTTGAGATTTGTTGGTCTGAATTAATTTGGTCATGAGTTCAAGATCTAGATTAGACAAAGGTTCAACTTTTTCAACTTGAGTCGCAACATAGTCATTATTTAGATCCTCAAATATGACCACGGAGTCAACTTGATTATCAATATTAACCATAAGGTCATCTTGATCGTCAAATATGACTACGGGATCCATTTGATTCTCGTCGGAATGAGATGTAGAAGGCTCATGTTGAACACTCTGTGCCTTGTCGGACACAGATGTTGACGGAGATATCAGATCATGTATAAGTATGTTTGGATCTGGTACCTGAGACAAGCCATCAGTGTCATACACTGGGCCTGTGTCACTCATGTGGAGCTCTTGCATGTTTGTCATTAACATCACAGCTACGTTAGCCTGCAAGTCCTCCATGTCATCATCAGAATATGCATTTGCGATGAAGCTCTGTTCCTTGTTGGTAAGAGTTCCACCAGCTTCATCCTTGATAGCCAAGAGTAAAGCCTCTTTATGATAAACGCTGCCTCTTGTCCTCGGCTTTGGGCATGCATTAGCCAGATGACCCTTCTCATTACAGTTATAGCATCGGAGACCATTAACCCCAGTCTGAGTGTTTCCCTGATCAACCACATGAACCCGTTGTTGTGGAGCACCCATGTTATTCCTTCCATTAACATTAAACCCTAGACCATTACTCATCTGACGACTATTTCCACGATTCTGAACCTCAACCCTTCCATTGTTAACAACAGCTTGATTCCTTGTATTTGATGAGGTGCAAATGCGGTTGTTGGATATTTTTAGCAAACGACCGAAGGCTTTTGCTATCATTACAAATCCTTGATTCATTGCATCGAAGGCTTCTGCATCCTCATTTGATTCACTGTAGAGTGCCTGATCATTGTTGTTGTTGTATGGAACCAATTAAGTTTCTTGTGATTGTTGTTGTGAAGAATCATATGGTGTAATTTGAACAGTTGATTGTGGAGGGTTTGTGAAAACAGTTTGCAAGGTTGGGAATTAAGGATAACCTGCTTGAGCCCACAAAGCAAGAGTTTGATTATCCGGGAGTGAAGGTGAAGCAGGGACCCCACGGATGATTCTTTCTTTGTCAACTTCCTTTTGGTGGTACTTCAAATAGTCATACAACAATCCGTATGTAGCTTGATGAAGATTCTTCGCTTGACGGATGAATGTAACATATTTTTCCCAATCAGGACCAAGACAGCTCAGGAACTTTGTGTTGATTGCAATTCTAGGCATAATGATATTATGTTTATCCAAGTCATTGATGATGTCTGAGAACCGATGATGATATGACTCTAATGTATCCCCTGGTTCAATCATGAAGTGTTCATATGCTAAGTAGATTTTGATTCCATGTCTTCTTGATTGAGTTCGATGCCTTCCATTAGAAGATGAATGTGCTCCCACATTGCTTTACCAAGATTCGAGCATCAACACTCTGATATCGGTTGGGTAATCCCAAAAGGATATATTGCATTGCAAGTTCATCAGCTTCTAAGTGAAGAAGTTGATCAGTAGTAAGTTGATCAAGACCGAGAGTAGCATATGGATCTCCGGGTATAGTGAGAGTAGGCATCTGAAAAGGACCTTCAAGGATGACCTTCTTCAAAAACTTTCCATGTGGCTTCTTTAGATCACAAACCTAAAGAACCTTATCACCCATTGATCGTAGTTTCCGGGAGTGAGCATTGGAGGTCCGCGAGGATCCACCGTGAATGGATTGTTGGCTACTTAAAGCTTCACACATCTTTACAAACCAAGATTGTTCCTTTGGTGTTGTAACATTCATGGCATACTTGGCGGGATACTGATTTTGAAAGTATGTGTAATGTTGTACTTGTTGACGAGGGTTTGGTGGAACCATTTGTGGTGGAAGAGGGTTTGCTCCTTAAGGAAAGTGATGAAATTGTTGTTGAAATTGTTGCAATTGTTGTGGAGATGGTGGAGGATATTGTTGATAGAATTGTTGTTGTTGTTGTTGTTGAGGATACTCATGAGGAAAGTAGCTAGAGTATGGTGGTTGAGACATCTTGAAACTTATGTTGATGATGGATCTTTGTAGTCGAATGAAACTTTGTTGATGAAGTAACGTTAAGCGTAGAACCAGCTTATGCGTAGAAAGTGCTTTATGCGTAATACCCAACTTACGCGTAAAAGAGAACTTACGCGTAGTGAAAGTTTACGCGTAAACTTGAGAAAAACTTAGCTTAGGCGTAAGCAAAAGACTTAGGAATAGAATGCTTATGCGTAATACTTCCTTAAGCGTAAGACAAGCTTATGCGTAGGAAAGGCTTAGACAAAAGTATTCTACGCGTAAGAATTAGACTTAGGCGTAAAACTAGGGTTTTGCCCAAAAATACTTTACACTTATACCAGTGTAAAAGATATCCAAAGTCGAAGTGTTCTCAGGCTTATCCAAGCAAGAAAACACTGAGTAAGCCAACATCACTAAAGATCAAATGATGAGAAGCTTACGCGTAACAGACTGCTTAGGCGTAGACTTTAAAGCTTACGAGTAAAACTAGGGTTTTGTTACGAGTAGAAAGTACAAACTATCACCAAAAATGATTTTTATGCCCAAAAGTGTTTAGAAACCTGATTTTTATGATGAAATACCTTCAATATCACCAAAATAACAAGAAAGTTTGAAACTTGATGATCCAAATCCAATTGCACCCTTACGCGTAGACAGAACCGCAAGTACAAAAACAAGCTTTAAAACTATGTTACACACGTAAAGTTTGAAACTTGATGCTAAAAACTTAAACTTTAACACTAAATAAACCTTAAACCACAAGAATCTTGAGTTTTTAAGTGTAAAAAATGAAGCTTTAAACGTATGAAAGGTTTATAGCACAAAACCCACGCGTATAACAAAATAACTTCAAAAACAAATATGTTTCACCCAACTAGATGACGAATGATACCACTGTTAGGCCACCATATTTTAACACAAGCATCAATATGTTAGAAATAGAGATGAGATAGAGCGGATGAACACTACACACAATATACACAAATGATATGAGAAAGGTTATGCGTATGATATTAAAAGTAAATGAACAACCAACCTTCAAATGAATGTTTACAAAGGTATTTATAGGGGAAGGGACTAGTGCAACACTACAAGTTCTATTCCTTCCTTATTGGACATGGGCCAAGGCTTATGGGCTTTCTACATAAGCCTTGCCATTAATACCAACATAAAATCCTAATTAAGCAACCTATTATATATTGATTACAAACACTTGAAATATAGTTTAGGAGTGATTCCAACATAAGTAAAAATGATGAATCATTAAATGGTTTTTTCCAGGAGACCATACTCGATTCGATCTGGGGGCATTGGCGTGTTAAGATAGACTAAACCAATGTCATTACTATATTAAGTAATATCCAAGTGGGAGCTGAAAAGTTTATGGATATTTTTTAATATGAGTATGACCGGACTCGAACTCGAGACTTCGGGATTTCACACATTACGTATGAGAATTAATGTTTAGAATAATTAATATATAAATGTTATTATTATTAATTATTTGGTCACGAAATAAATACTTAACGAAAGTTAATATTTAACGAGTTTTGACTAACGGTGGTTAAATGTAAACTAAAAGGACTAGAGATGAAATTAGTAGATGGGAAAGATCTAGAACCCCTTTGGGTTCTCTATGGCCGATCGTATGGGTTCCCAAACGCATTCTCACACAAACTTGTTCTCCAAGATAAGTTACCTATAAATACAATCCCTTGTATTCATTCATAACTAATCTTGGTGACCTACAAACCTAATTTCTCTTCTCCTTTCCTCTCCCTTGTGTGTGGCCTATCGTTCTCCAATCCCTAACCCAAGGGATTCGATTTTCCATACCCAAGTACAAGTGTTTGGTTTGTTCGTGATCAAGAACCTAGCTTTTCACATCAGTTCAATATTAGTACGTGTGTACAAGAACGAAAAACAAATACTATTGTGTTTGTGGGTATCTTGCTATTCGATATCTAAAGGGGTCGAAAATTATAAACCCTAATTTTAGCGTTTAGGGTTTGTTCATTGTTCTTGATATCGTGTATTTTTTATTTGCTAAAAAGTACGCATTTTCTTTTAATTCGGTTAATTATTTACAAGTATTATTTCAATTACTTCCCCTGCATGCTTTGATGATGTTTACATGTTTTCTATAATTGTTATAATTAGTAAAACCCAACAAATATAGCCTCAACTTTGCATTTTTTAGTTTTATTTTACAATTCTAGTTTAACGAGGCCTAGCTAGGACCGAGTTTTTACGAACGTATTTTAGTACTTTTTTAATGTGTTTTTCAGGATTCTGGTTTATGAATATATATTGGTACAATCCGAGCTTTGTCGCTCACCCTTATACATGCATTTTTAGTTCAAGCTCTTTTTATCCTTTCTTAACAGTTAGTAAAATTTTAACTACTAACTCAATGTATAGAAACCAAATAAAGTGTGTATACTAAATTAATGCGGTAGTGTAGAAATCCTTATTGCACACTTGCAATTCAAGTTGAAGTTAAATATTGTAGAATTCTATGGAATGGCAGACACATTGGCCCGAACTGACAATTTAGGGCACGATGTTCTTGCGTCAGAAATAGTATATCCAGTAGGGTATGGTCAAATATGGACACAAAAGAATTTTAGATGAAATGTCTTTCTTATTCATGATGATGATCGTTGCTTGTACAATATTTGTTGGGCGAGTACATGTAAGTAATGTAATGGTTGATTTTAGGTTAGATAAATGGTCATCAAGTCATTTACAATGTACATGAGCAAGATGGACCTAGGGTTGTTTTCTGGGAGCTCCAGTGAACCGCATTGATTTATTACTTGTAGTGTGAATATATAGTCAATAGTAAACATACTCGATTTTATGAAAGGCACCATGTCCAAAATTTTGGTGTTACAAATTTTGCTTAGCTATAATGAAATGTACTTTGTAGGTTTTGTTCTAGGTCCGCCAGTAAAACGAGGTCGTCAACCTAACAGTCCGTGTGTTACGTACAATAAGTCTGACCAAGATCATGCAATAGCTCCAGGGAATTTTCCAATCCGTGTCATTTATGCTAAATCTAATCAAGTTATTGCCACACGCACTTGACGTTCCACAAATAAAACCCTATCACCTTTTTCGTCACACAAGTATTTTTCTACTTTCACCAAAGAACTTATCACGCATATAACAATTTACGTGTCAATAGAGAAAGGATACAATGAATCATGGTAGAATTTGACCTTCGCTAGATCCATTATGTAATTAGTTGGCCACCTAACAAAAACCTGTAACAATCAATGTTTTGACTCAAACCTTGGTACAAATTGATATTTCATCAAAAGTACATTACATTAAGCAAAATTGACCTTCATTATGACACTTTTGTTATTATTGATCATTATATGTTTGATTATCCCTCAAAATGATGCAAGCAAATGGAAAATCGAAGTCAATGGCAGACAAAATGAGGATTCCGATCCCCACTAATATTGAAGAAGAAGAGGCAACGGAAGTAATTAGTGGAGGGCTTGATTAAAGTAACCGCGATTAATAAATGACCGCTCGTTTAATTTAAGCAAACTCATCTCTCGCATCTCTCCACTCGGAGGATTATAATATAGTTACAATAATTATATAATTGTTATTATTATAATGTTTTCGTTTATAAGCTTTTTTAATTTAAAAGTGTATATATTCATCCATCCTTTTCCTTGCTAACAAACCATTTATTGAAGTTCTATTTGGGTTTGTAACATGTTAATAAACATATTTGGCTCTGCAACGATATAAGATACATGTTTTGTATGTGCCACAACCAGACACGGTGACATCAAAGACAACCCAACGTTGTTTTTTTTTCTTTTTTTCTTTTTTTTTTTTTTTTTTTTTTTTTTCACAGATTGAGCTTGTTGACACACCCCCTTAATGCCTCAAGAAAGAAACCAAACTCGAACTTCTAATTTCCCATCACATCGTGTCACCTAATATGTTTCTATTCATATTCCAGCACTATATACACTTGCATTACGTACTTCTTTCAACTCACATAAGCCGTGTTTGTGAATGATTTCGTTTCTTCTGAAAATAACGACTTTATAAAAATACCGACTTTATACATATATTGCTAAACGTATACACATATGACATATGCACATGTGCATAAAATAAAAATAAATAAATAAAACAGAAACATCATTATACCAGGGAGTGGATTCAACAAGAATAAAAATAAAAATAATAAGAATGAGAAATGTTTTCAGGCATATATTTCAAATGAAGAAATAAAATTTTATGATAAATGCATCTTTTTTAGTAGGTGCATATGAAATATACGGCTGTGGTTATTTTTAATTATTCTCCTTTTATTTTTATTTTTTATTTGATCCTTATCCTATTATATCCTAGTTAATCTTAATTAAAGAAAGAAGAAAACAATAACCACCCTTTGTTATTTTTGACCACACACACATCCTCAATGTAGGAGTGTCGTCCAAAATAGTATCATCAAATGTTTACACTCAATTGAACTTTCCAAATTGGGTATGGCCTATGTGCATTATGCAAGGAGTTCGTCATCATGCTTTGAGTCGTTCTTTAATTTGTAGCCCACTTTTGATGGTCTGCTCACTGCCTCTTGTCCAAAAGCGTTTTCTAACAATATAGTAATCACAAAAAGTAAAAGGATCGTAGGGTTACATTTCATTCTAATTTCTAAACAGCCTTTCAGATTAAGTATTAACCATTGACTCTAATCTAGCTCCATAGTAATTGATTCTAGGCAAGATTCAGACCGGGTTCACGTTGATGGGTCCTAGTCAACCATGCTTACGTGAGTAATTTCGGGGGTATTTGGTTCATGTCTACGTATAATTAATTTTCTTTTTCCTTCTTTTCATATGTGTTAGTTTAGCACCACCAATTTTATGATTTAATATATGAGATGAGTTATACATAAATTGAGAAGGATAGACGAAGTCGGCCCACCATATAAGACTCGAAGCAGTGGTAGCCTCTTCTCACTCGTGAGTTGCACCTCACGCATGAACACCCAAAACTCACATACCATCTCACGCGTTAGACAGCAAAAAAAACATGTGAAAGGTGTCCGGCTTACCTTTGGTGAGTTAGAAAAAATGTGGACCTCTTTTTTGTTTTAATGTTTTCTTATTTGATTTATGAGTGTGTGTGAGGTATTTAGTGAGTATATTTGTATAAAGTGTGTATTTTAAAAAAAAGTGAGAGGAAAAAGACCACTACGGGTGAAAGGTGATAGGGAGTAAGAGGAAGTGAGATGAGAGAGAAAGCTAATGTGACTCTGATATATAAGATGGAGATAGTGACCATTACTTTCAAGTAGAGGGCGGTTACAAAAGTATCATGTGACAATAAAACACGTCTATAAAGATGGAAAGAAAATCTTATAAGGTGACAACTAGAACAACTATATTGTATGGGTCAAAGTGTTAGCTGATAACGAAGGCTAAAGCAAATAGAGTGTAAGTGGCGAAAATGTGAATGCTAAAGTGGATTTGTGGTAATAGTGACTGATCAAAGAATTTAAGAATAGTGTAGCACAAAATATTTGGCTAATTATAATTTACATGAAAAAAAACTCTAAGTGTCACAAATATAGATTGGTGTTGCACATACTTCAAAATGCAAATTTTCGAAAACATTTACATTAGGTGAGCTGAAATTGGGTGTTGTCGTGCTACACTCACCGCTAAGGTGGGTCTAACCTAATGGTAAAAAAACAATATCATACATGAACTCAAAAGAATTTTTTTGAGCGAAACTTAGAGTTGCGGCTATCATTAACGAAATGAGAGAATGGCGGCTCATATGATTTTTTATTTTTGGACATGTCACGAGGAAACTACATATATCACCAGTTAAGAGAGGTCGCACCAACTGCAACCATCAGTTTTCCTTTTACCGATACACAGCCATAGCAGGCTACGACCCGGCCTAGTGAAATGGCTTCACTAAGCAAAGGTTCCTAGGACGGTCGAGCCACAGCTATCACGATCGTGCACGGTCACACCCCTGTCAGAATATGAGCCACAGCCGTTACCCGCATATATGGTGTAACATTTAAGTGTCTCATCTAGACGACCAAAGCACCCTGATAGGACTTAAAATATGATAGAAAGTTCAATGCAGGACCCTCCACGCCTTCCATCCCAACAATCACTTGCAAAACTCTAACGGGATCAACATACACCCAAAGGATGGCAACGTTAGATAAGGATGAAAGAGGAGCAAGTGTCCCCATATCCAACCCCCATACACGGGTAAAGGATCCCAAACCATAAATGCCTTCGCCATCAAAACGACTAAAATTTATCTCACACCACAAAAAACCAAATGAAGACAAAATGCCCTTCGTAAAAATACAATGAAAAACCTACGACAAAATATTGGAAGCACCGAATGAAGACAAAGTGTGCAGGTTATATTAGACAAGAAGAAGAAACACATATTGGAAGCACTTATTACTTATTCATTCTTCTTGGAGGAGGATTTAACTGCAACTTCATACATATCCTACCGAGCTAATCAGGGGAGTACTAATTTCTTTCTCTTTTATTTACCTTCCTTTATCATAACTTTGATACTTTCTGGGAAACATTGGGGACAATGTTCAGTTTAAGTGTAGGGAGGGAGAATAAAACGGGAACTTAGAAACTATTCACTCATTTTATTTTTGTCTTGTCCTTAGTAAATTGTGCAATAAACTATGAGAAATATTTGTTAGGGCAATTGTAGCACCAAATTTAAATTTTTTTATGTCATTTACGAGTTAAACTTTAGTCTTAATAAAGCGTCTCATGGATATGAATTATATGACTAGCACAAAAATCGTATACCACTCAAATTCCAACCCAAAAATGTGAGGTTCGCCCCTAGATCTTTCGGAATAAAAGCATTCATCTTTAATGCTTAATGAGTGTACCGGTAGTATAATAGATTCTAGAACTTTTTTTGTGATGCATTCCAAGATCGCTAGTGAGACTACATTCGTGTAGTTAGGATTAACTAAATGATAAGAGGCATTAGGATAACCCTTGTTTGAAACCTGTAATTTAATTACGTCATCCACATCGGTTGAGTAATTTTCCCACAACTTTGCGATGTACTCATCTTTAGTACACGATACCCCTAGTTAACCCCTCAGAGCCTATCCTTATCGCGGTTCTCGTGATGTTCCGGTCTCCGAAATATTAATGAAGAGCATTGTTTACAATCCACCCCCAAATGTTACACCCAAATCGCCTTAGCCTACCTCGTATGCACTCATCTTTAGTGCATTATTGTTATCATTATTAAACCCTTAGTTCAATTATCTAGTTACTTGCATAGTTGCTAAGTCGAGTCATATCATTTGTGTACAGTTTTGGGACGATTGAGACTCATGGGTTAAAGTAATATTTTATGGAGTAACGGGAAAGAACGTTAAATTCAAATTCCCTTTGTCTACGTAATTAAGTACTCCAGGTGTTTTGATCTTTTCAAATCGGGTCAATTAGTGTTAGTTAAATAAAAACTCATGTGTAGGGATGCTCCTATAAATCCCTTTATTGTGATTTTATCGTAGAGGATGGTAAAGTAAAAAGGTATGAAAAAATGAAAAAATGAAAAAAAAAACATACGGGCTACCATCCTACATCTATTTTCATGTTTATGTTTTTAAGTTTAAGTTTATGTTTTGTTTCAATTTGTTTAGTGTTAGTGAGTCGAGTCTTGGCTTATCAAAGCCACGCTTTACATGCTTGTAACATAAGATTTTTAACTTGCCACCACTAAATATCCCCTATCCAACAAAACCCTTTACTTCCCTATCCTAAGCCTAACATTACAACCCTTTGTAAAGACCTCTTAGATAGTTATTCTTAGGTGCTTACGCCAAAGCGGTGGAGGTTTGATCTATTCTCAAGCTTATGGTAATCTATGTACTATGTCAGGTAATGAGTGTTTATCTTCCATTTCCTTACATATTATATTTCATATAAACCCGAGAGATGAAAGAATTCAAACACCAATTGTGAGGTGCTAGTGTATAATTTCCGTGCTTGTTATGACTATTGTGGTGCTTGTATTTGTTGTAATTTATTTTAAACCAATGCTTCATGCCCCCTAACTTATAAACTGATTAGCCAAAAGCACATTTGCTTGAGGACAAGCAAATTCCAAGTGTAGGGATATTTGATAAGGATTTAAAACATACATTTTTAGGGGGTCATTTAAGCCCTAAATCTACACATTTTATATCCGTTACTACTTAAAATCATTCCTTTTCACATTTTAGGTCTTTTGGAAGCAAAATGTTGGAATGAAGCATATTTGGACGAAAGGAGCGAAAACATGAAGAAAACGACAAAGTCAAGACTCTAGTTGTTCTTAAATCCTGACGGCATCCCATCTCAAAGGGCGACACCGTCACTTGTTGAAGATTTTGATAAAAGACCAAGCGAAGGCTTAGGTGATTTTTTGGTTCTAAAGCCTGACGACGT
This sequence comes from Chrysanthemum lavandulifolium, assembly GCA_022545495.1. Lineage (NCBI taxonomy): Eukaryota > Viridiplantae > Streptophyta > Magnoliopsida > Asterales > Asteraceae > Chrysanthemum > Chrysanthemum lavandulifolium. The sequence continues at coordinate 87,810,275 of CM040240.1, forward strand.
CACGTGTTAAATCTGGAGGGCGTCACCCTTTGTTTTTCACTAGCCGACCAAGGAACAAATCCCAGACGATGTCCTTATTGAAGAGACGGCGTCACACTCATAAGCTGACGTTGTCCCAACGATGACTTGGCACAAACGAAACCCTAATGACGGCGACCTGACGGCATCACCAGCAAAAGGCAACGTCGTCGCAATTGTTAATTTATATATAGAATTCGATTTTTCTGCATTTAAGGAGGTAGAACTTTGGAGAGAAAACCATAATTTGGTTGTAGTCCGACTTGGACAGTATTTTGGGTTTTCATACCCTTCTTGACATCATAAGATAAGTTTGTTAATCCATATTATCATTTTGTCTACCCTATGTTTAATTGTTTGTGTATATGCTTGCTTATTTACCATGAGTACCTAAATTATCATTGTGTTTGCTTAGATCTATGAAACCTATTTGTTAATTATTATTAGGTTGTCTCTTGTCTTGATTGGTAGACGCTAGAGTAAGAAAAACTGGCTTCTTCTTTAATTGTTGCGAGCTTGAACGTCCTAAATAGCAAAAATCTTAGGAGTGCACCTAGGCTATCGTTGTGCTTATTGAGTGCCTTAGGATAATAGAGTATTCGGGGGAGATACTACGGTACTTGGCGATCCCGGATAGTCTACAGGAGAGTTACGATTCATAGAATTGGGGAATTTAGCACCGCCTTATCACCAAACGGAATACAACGCGCCAATTAAGATGAGGATATGACAATTCAATCGACCAATAAGAGATAACTATGAGTAAGAACATCTAAGTAAACACATTTTTAATCATCATAAGAGCACACCTACATTAGCATAACCTATCTTTACTTTTTCATTGTTCAAGTAGTTAATTAGTTTAAGTAAAAGTAGTTAAAATTGGTAGAAGTACCACCCCCCACTCCTATAGCCCGAGATATTTATTTCCTTTCTAAAAAATATAAAAGACTAAAAAGAATCTTCCTCAACCTTACCTTCTCGTCATACATCTCTTCCTAGCATCTATATTCCCCTAGAGAATGATCAACCCCCTGGGCTTACCCCATACTACACTACATCGATTAGGTACACTGCCTAGAGGGTTGTAAAGCTTGCTCGTACAAAAGAAAGTCTTTCGACCCCGAACTCCGCTATCAGCAGATTTCAAGGATATCCCTTTTTCTCATATATCCTTATTAGCCAATGTTTTTGCTCACATTGAACCTACAAGATATGCTCAAGCAGCCAAAGACAAAAGGTGGGTTGAGGCAATGGATAATGAGCTTACAGCTTTGGAGATAAGTAACACTTGGCAGCTTACTACTTTACCAAAAGGCCACAAACCAATCGCTTCAAAATGGGTGTTTAAGACAAAGTATAATCCTTATGGTACATTTGAAAGACTTAAAGCAAGATTGGTAGTCAGAGGCTTTAGACAAAAATAAGGCAAGGATTATAAACACACCTTTTCACCTGTGGCATAACTGGCAACTGTTAGAGTTCTAATTACCTTGGCAACTACAAAAGAGTGGGATTTACACTAGTTGGACATTAATAATGCCTTTCTTCATGGTTACATTGATGAAGATATTTATATGTTGCCACCAAAAGGTTATCACAAAGCTGCTCCTAATCAAGTATGTAAGTTAAACATGTCTCTTTATGGTTTAAAACAAGTTTCAAGGCAATGGAATCATGAGTTGACAAAATTCCTGCTAAGTCTGAGTTATGAAAAGTCTAAGCATGATTACTCATTGTTTGTTCAGGATATTAATGGTGAATTCACTGCTGCTTTAGTTTATGTGGATGATGTTTTGATCACTGTATATTGCTCAACTGATATTCAAGCTCTTAAACAATCTATTGACTAGAAGTTCACAATATCTTGGTTTGGCAAAGTATTTCTTCGGCATAGAGTTGTGCATAACAACTACATGCACTTACTTGAACCAAAGAAAGTACATTTTAGACCTGTTAACTGATGTTGGTTTGACTGCTGCAAAGCCTAACGAATTCTCTTTACAACTCAATTAAAGTTGTCTCTTGACAAAGGCACTTTACTAAAGGATCTTGGTTTTTACAGAAGATTAGTTGGAAGATTGTTTTAATTGACTATGACCAGACCGGACATCTCATATGCAGTCCAACATTTAAGTCAATTTGTCTCTTCTCCTACGGATGATCATATGCATGTTGCACTGCATTTGCTTAAGTATCTAAAAGGCACAGTTTCAAAAGTCCTTTTCTATCTTGTCCAATCTCATGGTAAACTCACTGGTTTCTTAGATGTTGAATGGGCTTCATGCCTTATGACCAGAAGATCTTTGACATGATATTGCACTTTCATGGGGAATTCTTTAGTATCTTAGAACACTAAGAAACAAGTTACATTTTCTATGTCTAGTACTGAAGCTGAATACAGGAATATGGTTGCTACCACATGTGAACTATTATGGCTAAGCTACTTATTACAGGATTTGAAAATCAAAGTTCAATACCCAATGACTCTCTTCTCTGATAACAAGTCAACTCGGCAAATTGCAACCAATCCATGTTGTGGAAAACTTGAAGGGGGTTGAATAGTTTACCGATAAAAAAACTTTATTTTGAAACTTATTGAAAGATCAATCGATATTGATCTTAGATATGTTAGTGAATAACAATCAATATGCAAGCAATATATATAAAGAGTAAATAAGGAAAGAAACAATCAAACCACGACAAGTTGTTTATAGTGGTTCGGTCTACAAGGACTCTTTTTCCTTACCCTACTCCACTCCTCGAGTCTGACACTCAAAAGTTTAACTTCACTAGTCAACAAGCTCCTTTCACCAGCGGAGAAACCTTTACACTTCGCTTACACACTATTTCCACACTAAGCTAGATGTCGAGTACTTTTCCAAGGGTACAACCACTCCCACACACAATGTATTTTAAGGACTAAAATACTAACCACTCACACTCACAAGTTTATGATAGTTTGGTACATCAATGATGTATGAATCAAGACTAGATCATACAACAATAAATAAACAAGACTTCCAACTATTTGTTGAAGCTTGAATATGCCTTGATCTTCTTTGCTACAAAAGGATCACTATAATGATATGAAACTAAGTTAGAAATGTTAGAGAGAAGGAATGCATGTGATTATGCTAGAAAGGGATGGGAAAACAACTTGGTTTGGCTATTTATAGCCAAAATGAACAGCATGCACCATGGACTACGGAACCCACAAAAGGGTTCCGCCCGTGTATAAATTTCGTGCCGCCAGGGTCTGACAGCAAGATTATCAAAATCTTACCAAAGTCAACCAAATCTATCCAAGATTGTGTAAGATATTTAAAGTCTAAATCTATACAAAATATCTAGTGAATTCCTCTAGAAATTTCAATGATGCACCACATGATGTCATATGTTGTTTTCTAGTTTTAGAAATATGTTAAATGTAAATACATATGTAATGTTTTGTTTTAAGAAACCAAAATATGCTTGATCTAAAAATGTTAACAAACATTATGGTTTAGAGGCATATCAATAATATGATTAATCAAAATGTAAATGCTTGAGTGATGAAGATATTATTTGATGAAAAGCTTGTTTTAATATCTATTAAACTTGACAAGCTTTAAGCTTTATGAAAATTAAATTTACTTTTGTCGTTAACAAAACTTAGGTAAAGATCATAAAATATAAATAACGTTTAATGATGATATTTGTATTAACAATCTCTCCCTTTTTGTTGAGGACAAAACATAAATTTTATTTTTATAAAAGGTGTAAAGTTTGTACAAGAGTTATAAAAATACGAAATTAATTTTAGAACTTGAAAGATTTAGATAAAGATAATAATACTAGTTTGTCCAATTTAGACATGATGTTGAATTTTCAGAAAGTCAAAGTATGCAGTTGACTTTTATAGAAAGTCAAAGTCTTCATTAGTCAAAGTGTGATGTTGACTTTTCATAAAGTCAAGGTATGCAGTTGACTATTATAGAAAGTCAATGTCCAAGTTCTATAATATTTCTCCCCCTTTTGTCGAAACAAAAAAGAAGAGGCAAGGCGGAATATGTATTGAGCCCGAGCCATTATCTCCCCATTGGCCAACGCTCCCCCTAAATTGGGTGCCAAGAGAAAGATATATGGATTGTGAAAAAACTACAAAAAAAATGTTAGTAATAAGCATCATCACAAGCATTTCCAATCACCATGTAACAATTAACAACAATATAAGAAACACCATTCACTTGTTAAAATTTTCATGATGTAAAAATCATGAAATGGAACACAATGATGTGTTAGTACATAAAGAAAATCCTAGAAAAGAAAAAAAAATAATCCTAGAAAATTAGAAAAATACAAAAAAAAAATCCTATAAAAGTAAAAATACTTAAAAGATAGACTAGGAACCTCCTATTGAGGTGGTGGATGAGCAAGAGCATTAATTCGCTCTAGGATGTGGTTGATGATGAACCTCATTTCATCTTGAAGCTCATGGACCATCACCCGGGTCCGTTCGGTAATGTGGTTTGTCCGCTCACACTTTGAGCAACCGTGTCTAGGAGGGTAATATGGTTCATGATTTTCTGGTGGTGGAATGGTGGAGTTGTTGGTGATGGTAGTTGGAGTGGTGATTATGGAGGCAATCAAAGCACTTTGCATTTGCATGGTTTCACTAAGGTGAGAGTCCACCATATTTGAGAATTTGTAGAGGTGGTGTAGCTCGGCTTCTATCTCCTCTTTAGTTGGGTGATCATCCCACATGGATTCCCCAATGTCCTCTATATGAGGATGCATGGATGTTGGAGGTAGTGGATGATCCCCATACAAAGGGCCATGAATTTTCTTGTGAATAGGATTGAAAAGAAGAGGTTGAGGCCCTAACGGGGATTTTGGGTCAAAGGATGGATGTGGAGACTCATGAGCTATTCGCTCAATAGTACCAAAGGATAGTAGTGATGGCGGATGATTGGGCTTAGGAGGCAAGTCCTCCAAGTCCTCCAAAAATGGGTTTGGAGATGTAAGTGGTGTAGAGAATAGCTCTAATGGGACGAGTGTTGGAGATTTAGGAGGTGGTGGTGACTTGGATAATTGGATAGGATCCGGTGGTGGTGAGCTAGTAATGGGAGTCTTTGTTGGTGGTGGAGTAGTGACTATGATAGGTGATTTTGGAGGTGGTGTAGGAGTAGTTAAAGTGAGGAAGTTCTCATCTCTTATGGGAGATGAGATGGTTAAGGGATAGGAACCGGAAGAGGAGCTTATGTTGACAAATAAACATGGTCTGACGCTCATTCTAGCCGTTCTCTTGCAAGGTTTGTTTGATGGAGAAGGCTTAGTCATTTTTTGCTTAAGTTTTTGCAAGTAGATGAGAAGAATTGAGAAGGAGTGAGGATGATCATCTTAGAAGCTCTTAATTTATAGGATTATGAAATTATGGAGAAATGTGTTTGATTTGATGTTAAACCATAAAATAAAGGGGGTTTCTAATGATTTGGAAGTGTTTTTAATGCTAGTCATATCACCTAAGTCAAGCCATACAAGAGGGATGGAGTGAAGAGACAAAGATATGCAATAAATGTGTTCTAATGATCGTTGGATCTTTAGAATCAGATCACCCACGGATTTCAAGGAACCAAATCTTTGGTTTCTTCCTTTATAAAAAAGGGTTCCTTGGGTGAATTTTTGGAATTTTTGAATTTTGGTGGGAAATGCATATCCTATATGCCTAAGTGTGTTAAACTAGTTCTAATATGGGTAAGAACTAGTAAAAATAATCCTAGAGGTAAGTTATGGTACTATGGAATGTTAAAATAATAGAAATTTAGAAGCTTACCTGCAGGTTCCACGTCATCAATTTTTTACACAGGCGGAACCAAAATTTTGGTGCCGCCTGGTCCGCTTGTTCAGGTTTGGCGGTACCAAAATTTACAACAGACGGAACCAAAAAAATGGTGCCGTCTGATCCGTGGTGATCAGAATTCTTCACATACCCATATTTTAACTATCGAGGACCTTTCCGAAACCTGAAATTTTTCTTAAAACATATGACATTAATTATTTCTAGTTAGAAAATGTCAATAACACATATACAAACATAGTGGAGCATAGACTTTAACCAAGGGCTAACGATTTTCACATAAGTGAAAATGGGTAAAATTTGATAACACACTTGTGCTATCCCCCTGCATAAATCGGTTAGCATACAACATTGTTTCAAGTTATTTTATCCTCCTACAAAGTAAAAACGACCAAATAATATCATACGTCATTTTTTTAAGCTTGTTCCAAAAAATCCTTTAAAAACCTCATTTATCCAACTTTTTGTAGATCTTTGTCATCATCCTTCCAAGGCACTTGAACATCCTTATCCAACTTTTTGTAGATCTTTGTCATCATCCTTCCAAGGCACTTGAACATCCCCTTGGTTTGCTTGAACTCCGCCAATTCATTCTTGATTTCGGGAAGAGATGCATAGTGTTGGAATCACTCCTAAACTATAATTCAAGTGTTAGTAATTAATATGTAATAGTTAGCTTAATATGGCTTTTATGTTAGTAATCATGCCAAGGCTTATGTAGAAAGCCCATAAGCCTTGGCCCAAGCCCATAAAGGAAAGGAAGGGAACTTGCATGTTGCCTTAGTTCCTTCCTATAAATAATACTTGTAAACCCTCACTTGAGGGTTGGTTGTTCAATTCACTCGTTCACTCTACGCATAACTCTTCATACATTATCATACGTGTGTGTGTGTGATTGTTCATCCGATCTCTTCTTCTCTATTTCTTCTATTGATGCTTGTGTTACAAATATGGTGACCTAATAGTGGTATCAATCGCCAAATAGTTGGGTGAAAAGCTTTTGTTTTTGAAGTTATTTGGTTTTACGCGTAACACGGGTTACAAACTTTTCACGCTTAAAAAAATTTGATTTTTACACTTTTCAATCCAAGATTCTTGTACTTTCAAAGTTTTTAGGTGTTAAAATTTCAGTTTTAAGCAAAAAGTTTCAAACTTTACGTGTAATTCTTCATTTTTAAGCTTGGTTTCATACGTGGGTTTATTTCTACGCATAAGGTGTTTAGAAGTTTTGGATCATCAAGTTTCACACTTTTGTGTTATTTTGGTGATATTGAAGTCGTTTCATCACGGATATCCGGTTTAGAATCACTTTGGGCTAAGAATCCTTTTTGGTTACATTTCGCAACAAAACCCTAGTCTTACGCATAAGACTTCCTTGGTTTAATCTTCAGTTTTCGTGGTTTACTCAGTGTTTTCTTGCTTGGATAAGCCTGAAAACACTTCGACTTTGGATATCGTTTACACTGTGATAGTGTAAAGGATTTTTTGGGCAAAACCCTTATTTTACGCATAAGCTCAATCTTACGCGTAGAACTCTTTACGCCTAAGCTTATTCTTACGCCTAAGCCTTGTCTTACGCATAAGCTAATCTTACGCATAAGTTTTCTACGTCTAACTTTCAATTTACGCCTAATCTTAGTGTTTCTCAAATCTTATGCGTAAGCTAATCCTACGCGTAAATATCACTTTTACGCGTAAGTTTGGTGTTTTTACGCATAAGCATTACTTTGCCTTAACGTGGTTTCTACGCCTAAGGATACTTCATCAACAACGTTTCATTCGACTACAAAGATCCATTTTACAACACAAGTTTTTCAACATGTCTCAACCTCCATACTCTAACTACTTTCCTTACACGTATAATCAACAACAACAACAACAACAACAACAACAACTTAGTCCACAACATCAACAATTCAATCAACAACAACAAATTTATCAACAACAATTTAATCAACAACATTATCCACAACAAGGAGCAATTCAACCACTAATGGTTCAACCATCACCTAGTCTTCAAGTACAACCTTACACAAACGTTTACAATCAACAACCATCCAGGAACACTATGAAGGAACCATCTTGGTTTGCAAAGATGTGTGAAGATTTAAGTAGCCAGCAATCAATTCATGAGGCAGGATCACTTGATAGACCTCCAATGCTCACTCCTGGAAACTATGATCAATGGGTGATTAGGTTCTTTAGGTTTTGTGATCTAAAGAAGCCACATGGAAAGTTCTTAAAGAAGATTATATTGGAAGGTCCATTCCAGATGCCTATTGTCGTTACACCCAGAGATCCAAATGCTATTCCACCAAGAGATGATCTCACAAACATTGCAACTGTTGCTGACCTTTCTGGTGATGAACTTCTACACTACGAAGCTGATGAGCTAGCAATGCAATATATCCTTTTAGGATTACCCAATCCAATCCTTCGAAGTGTTGATGCTCAAAAGACTGCAAAAGCAATGTGGGAACATATTCATCTTCTCATGGAATGCACTGAACTCAATCAAGAGGATATGGAATCCAAAATTTACTTGGCTTATGAACACTTCACGATTGAACCAGGAGAGACGTTAGAGTCTTATCATCATCGATTCTCAGACATCATCAATGACTTGGAAAAACATAACATCAACATGCCAAGAATTGCGATCAACACTAAGTTCTGAGTAGTCTTGGTCACGATTGGGAAAAGTATGTCATTTTCATCCGTCTGCGAAGAATCTTCATCATGCTACATACGGATTGTTGTACGACTATTTGAAGCCTCATCAAAAGAAGTTGATAAGGAAAGGGTTATCCGTGGACAAACTGTTTCACCTTCACTTCCGGATAATCAACAACTTGCTTTGTGGGCTCAAACTAGTTATCCTCCTCAACCCACTCCTCAACCAACTGCCACAATTACACCATATGATCCGTCACAACAACAATCTCAACAAACTCAATTGGTTCCATACAACAACAACAATGATCAAGCACTTTACAGTGAAGCTAATGAGGACTCCGATGCTTTCGATGCATTGCAACAAGGATTTGTTATGATTGCTAAAGCTTTTGGTCGTTATACAAACAAATCCAACAATCGCATTCGTTCCTCATCAAACACAAGGAATCAGGCTGTTGTAAACAATGGACGAGTTGAAGTTCAGAATCGTGGTTATGGTCGTCAGATGGGCGGTGGTCAAGGGTTTAATGCTATGGGAAGGAATAACATGGGTACTCCACAACAACAGAGAGCTCAAGTGGTTGAACAGGGTAATGCTCAGAATGGGATAAATGGTATTCGTTGCTATAACTGTAATGAGAAGGGTCACCTGGCTAATGCATGCCCAATCCCGAATGGAAGAATGTTGTGCACTGAATTAGCAATTGCACAGTAAAAATGCACTGTTAACCAGGGATATTGAATGCTTAAAACGGCAACTCAATTGTTTCAAAACTCAAGAAAAACGTGAAAAAGGTTTTGAAGTCGCTTTTGCTAAATCACACCAAAACGAAAAATCTTTAGAACGACAGATTTGTGATCTAGCCGCATCGAAGAATGCTTTGTTGTCTCAAATAGAACAAGCTGAAACATGAACATACAAAACAACTTAACGCTCTTACTTTGGAAACTCAAAAGCCAAGGTGAGTTGTTAACTTGTCAAAATAGTTCTCGGCGTACAAAAAGCATTCAACGAAGCGAATAGATGACCATCTTGAAGAAACTGTAAACACAAAACAAACTCAAAGAGTTTGAAATGTTGTTTATAAACATGGTGAGTCAATCACAACTATTCAAAAGTTTACTTTAAAACCCAATCCAAATGGATATGGACCGAATATTGCGATTACAAACCAAAGCTTTCAACCAAAGCATTCAAACCAAATCCACGAAGTTTCGGTCACGAATACAAAATTGATGATTACATTATGAGTGTTGTTGAATATCATCGTCAAGAGGAATTAGATGCAGAAGATGAGAGTCGATCAAAATTAGAAAATGTTGTTTATAACAAACCATTTAACTATTCAAAAGCCGTCACTTTCGTCACACAAAAGGATTCTTCTAACACACCTAGGATTATCACAAATACGTCTGAGTCTTCTAATGTTGCTCCCCAACCAAATTATGCACAAATTTATGGTCCTTTACCTTAACTCAGTGAAGTAAATTCAAAATCCGAAAATCGTCAAATTCTTAGATATTTTGACATTTTCACTTCTGACCTCAAACTTTTAGAACGTGAGATTGAATTTCATTCTGAAATAAAAGTTGAACATTTTCAATCGCCTCGGTAGCGAGAACAAAGAGATATTTTTCGAAAAGAATTTTACCCCATGTTAAATTTTGAAAAATTGTGCGATGTATTGGGAAAGGGAATTTCATAAGGAACTTGGATTGATGAAAATCGTTTTGAGAAAGCGAAACATCTATTTCAAATACAAAGCGTAAAAAGAAAATGTTACGAAAAGATGTTGATCGACTCTTGGAAGATGTTATCTGTGCTGATATCCATAATGTTGTGTTATTGCATTCTTTTTCATATGCATCTGATTATATCTATGCTGATTCTGTTGATTTTGTTGAGAATATTGATAATGTGTCACAAATCAAGTCTTTAAAAGTTGAAAATGAACGATTGTTAAACGAGCTTTTAAATGCAAAACGCCGTCGTCAATGGTGTCAAAAAGATTGTCAAAATCGTGAACTTGATTTGCAAAACAAATCAACCAGTTGCATGCCAAAACTTTTAATCCAAAACTTGAGCAACTGGATGATCAAAACGCGTCTTTGAAGTGTCAAATCTCGAAATATGAACAAGAAATTTCAAAAGTTAAAAAGGAATATGGTGTCATATGTGATTTACTCAAAAAGACTCGTGATAAATCATCAAATGACCTTGATGATCATCTTTCATACACCAAAGATGTTTTAGGCAGTAATCGAAAACTACAATCTGACAATCAAGATTTGTATCACAAAATCCATGAGTTAAAAGCTGAGTTGGTGAAACTTAAGAAAGATAAGGATAGTAACATCGTAGTAACCGCACCCAAACAGATTCAAAGTGAAACTAGAATGCCTACTGACAAAACACACGATACTAATGTGCTTCCCTCTACTGAAACAGGAATAGTTGCCTCTTTTCCCAATGTCAGCACTTCACAGCCTAGGAGCAATACAAGGAAGAATAGGAAGTTGCGACCTAAGAAAAGAACAATAAAGAATGCTGAAGTAGAAGAACACCCTAGGACTTTGAATAAGACCCATGTTGCACCCACTTTAGATATTGCGTCTGACAAATGTAATGGAAAAAGTGTTGTAACGAATGTTGAACCTTTAAGTACTTTTGATATTCATCTGAAGCTTCTTGTGTTATTTGTCGTAAAAGTATGCTTCGATTGTCATGATAAATGTGTTGCTAAACCTATCTTGTCTCGTTTACGGAATCTAAGAAACGGAATACCTCTAGGCCCACTAATGCTTCTAAGTCCGTGCTTGGTAAACCGCCTCTTTAGATTCTAAGAAACGATTGATGTCCTGTAGCTCGATATCACCTCCAAGGAATGTAGTACCACCTAGTGCTATCACTAAGACTAAAGCAAATACTAGTTGGAGATGGCGAAATGGATACATAATACACTAGGATTTAAATGGATGCCTAAAATCATTGATGTGTGTTTTCTACAATAATCGCTTGAACCCTCTAACTCTTGGGTTCCACATCTACTTCTATACCATTTGTGTCGTCGCGTGTAATGCAGTGTGATCTGAGATCATCCTTTGGATTGTTGATAGCGGATGTTCCCGACACATGACAAGCAATCTCAAATCGTTATCAAACTTTATTGCAAAGTTCATTGGCACCGCTTGTCGATTCGAGAATGATCGGTTCGCAGACTATCATGGGCTCGGAGATTACATCAATGGAAACATCGAAATTAGCGTGGTTTATTATGTGGAAGGCCTCGGTCACAATCTCTTTTCGATCGGTCAATTACGTGATGGAGATTTGGAGGTTTGATAAGGTTTTAAAGGTACCATTTGAGAGGTCATTTAAGTCCTTATTTGATCACTTTTGTATCCGTTATTGCTTAATATCGTTCCTTTTCACTTTTTAGGTCTCGTGAAGGCAAAATCTTTGGAATGGCACTTATTTGGACGAAAAAGGCGAATATATGAAGAAAATGGCCAAAGTCGAAATCGAGACACTCACGATCATTGAATGTAGAAGGCGGCGGCGTCGGAGCTATTTGCGGCGCCGTCGGAGAATTATTGTGACGGTCGAACTCAAAACTCTTGTTTTCAAGAGACGGCGTCTAGTTGTGAAAGAGTAGGCCGTCGCTACTCGACGGCCTAGATGCGATCCGACGGCGTCGAAAGTCAAGAGGACGGCGTCACGGACATAAGGTGGCGCCGTCGCAAGGTTAACGTGGCCAAGACGAAACCCTAATGGCGGCGACACGGCGGCGTCACTAAACATAAGGTGACGCCGTCGCAATTGTAATCTTATATATAGAATCCGAATTTTTCGGTCTTTGTGTGGAGAGTCTTTGGGTAAAACCTAAAACCGAACCTAAGGTGTCTTGTACAGATATTTTAGGGTTTTAACCCTATCTTACACCAAGATAAGTCTTTGCTTCATTAATTCAATTATGTCTTTGATTATTTGTGTGTATGCTTGCATGTTCTCCATGTCCGGCTAATTTATTTGTGTGTTTGCTTAGGAAGTATGAAACTTAATTATTGAATATTGATTGGTTGTTTCTTATCTTAGTTGATTAATGATCTAGTAATGCGATAGGTCATTCGTTGTGTACTAATGCTTGATTCATCTTTGTGAACCTTAGAGTATGATTACACGAGTGATTGTAGGCTAAACCATCCGAAGAGCGCCTTAGAGTAGGAGTCTATAATCTCTAAGTGGATTTGTAGACAAGACCCTTTGGTAAGTTCAAAGAGTTAGGGAGAAACGCATACCCTACAACTTTAGAAACACAACGCAACTAGGAATAAGGCGTGACACTCAACCATCAATAGGAGATAATTAAGGAGTAATACAAACTAAGTAAACACATCTTTAAACTATCATACGAGCACACATTAATTAGACATAGACTCCCACAACCTTAGTTTAGATAATTAGATAATAGTAGAGTAATCGGTAGAAATACCAACCCCAAATCCAATACCCGAGATTCGTACCTTTCCATTTTCATAAAATATAAAAAGATAAAAATAATCTTCCTCAACCTTAACCTTAGCGTAGTAACTCCCTACTAGCATTCCTATTCCCCAGAGAGCGATATCAATACCCGTGGCTTACCCTAATTACTACACTACAACGATTAGGTTCACCGCCTAGGGTGTTATAAAACTTGCTCGAAGAAAAGGAAGTTCCTTTGACCCCGAACGACGCGTGTAGCGTTATCAAGTTTTAGGCGCGTTGCGGGAATAGAATAGCTAGTTAGTAGTCCACCTCGTTTAGGTTTCTTTGCTTGATTCCTATCAAGTAAACTTTTTTCTCATTTTAGATTTCTCTTAGTCTATCCCCTTCTTCGTAACTTTTGTTCGTAACCCCATCACTTTTCATCATGGAAGGTGATAACCCACTACCATTCATCAACATACCACCAAATGACCCGCCAAGAGCCCGTACTCTTGGTGAATACTCAAGACCAAGCCACTTAGGCTATAGGAACACCATTGAGCTTCCCGACCAAGCCCAAACTACGGCCTGCGATCCGACACCATCCGGTTGGTGCAAAGCGGATGTGCATTCCATGGACTTCGTTCAAGATCCAAATCGACATCCGAGGATTTCCTCAAAATCGTCGATTCCATCGACCTTGATGTTACTACTCGGGAGACCACGCGCTGCGTCTCTTCCAATTCTCTCTACGGGACCAAGCTAGTAATTGGCTTGAGCGACTTCCATGGCTCCATCTCAAGTTGGGATGATCTTACTTCGCTTCCTTGCTCAATTTTTCCCACCGGGAGAACCACTAAGCTTAGGAATGACATCTTGATGTTCCAACAACGTCAAGGTGAATCTCTCTAAGCATGGACCCGATTCAAGGACTTACTTCATAAAGTCCTCATCACGGCATTGATCTTTGGCTCCAAGTCCAAATCTTTTATGATCATGTCAACTTTCCCACTAAGCGATCCATTGACCAAGCGGCGGTGGAAAACTTAGTGATCTCACCGCGAAGAATCATGGGAAATAATAGAGGACCTTGCCCTCTATGACAACGAAAGTTGGGATGACCCCGTGAGTGCCCAAAACCGTCAAGGCAATCTCCTTGCCTCCTCCCGACCGTAGGATGATCGAACTTGAAGATCGGGTTAAATTCCTCATGAGTTCCTCGAAAATCCTAAGTCTTCACACCATGTGAACAAAGCTTCCTCTTCATGTGAGTCGTTTTGTGATCCTCATAACACGCGCAATAGCACCCGATCCCCGAACACGCTTCGCTGACTACGCATCCTCGTATTAATGGAGCAGGAGGAAGATTCCTACAACACCGGACCTAGGAATTTCAATGAAACCCGAGAGGCATCGAAGGAAAGCTGATTTCTCACGGGGACAAACCAAAGAATTCACCTCTAATGATTTCTCATGGCCCCACCTAACGGTCCTAACCAACAAAACATCGAAGGGATGTTGCAAAACCTAGTTACATCCCAAGAAACCCAAATAGCTAAGCTCTCGGACCGCTTTAATAATCAACAAGCCGAGATGGATAGGAAAATAGACAACCTTTTGAAAGCCATAGCTAATAGTGATAAGAAGGTTAGTGCTATCTCAACTCCCGAGCCTTGTGCATAGAGATTAAGGATCCAAGCAAGCTAAAGTATGTCCAATTCGTCAATACCATCGCCTTAGTTGAACCTGATGAAACAAATGACGAAGAGGACTATACACTAGTGGATGAGGAAATACCCGAGGAAATAGATGAAGTAGACATTGACTATTTCAACGAATTTCCTACGGACGAAGAACTATCTCGCCACCCTCACTTAGTGCGTGACCTCCGTCACATGTATGTTAGGAAAAGTCCTCGAATTAAGTTTGGGAACCCTTGGAATCTTAACATACCATGTGTCATAGGACACCTTTTTGTGGCAAAAGCTTACATTGATCGCAAGTCCCCAATCAACATAATGACTAGCACCTACTACAATTGGATATTGAAGAAGCCTATTCCAACTAGGCAAGACCCCAATGATCCTAATGTTAGTTGCAATTTTCTTGGTAGAGTTAAGGGATTGCCCGTTTATGTAGGTAGTTTCACGTTTCCTCGGATTTCATAATTGTGGATGATATTAGCACGACCATAGACCCTAGCTTATCCCATGTTATTCTAGGAAAACCTTTCATAGAAAGCACCGGAATGACCTATGACCCTCATTAGGAGTAGTGCGATTCAAGAATAAAACGATGACATAGCTTACCAAATGCCGTTTAAGATTGAGAAGTTTTCGTCACTCTCTAATGATGAAAAGGAACTTAAACTATCGGTCTATTATAGGAATGATGAGGATAGGGAGAAAGGTGTTGATTATGTTATGGCTAAGATTTTCGGATTCTACAAGGATTGTTTGAGCCAAGGACGGAATATGAGGACCGAATGGGGAGAGGATGAACTCTTAGAGAAGCGCATTTTAGGGCACTTCTACAACATGGAATCCCCCATTAGAGGCCGTCAAGAGAACGGTGGTGAGAAAACGTAGGAGCATGACTACGAGTCTAGCTACAAGACTCTTAAATAAAGAAAAGCGCTTCGTGGGAGGCAACCCATGCTTAATTGTTTGCTTGTTAGTGTCATATATCTTTTATTAATTGTTTATCCTCATGTTTAAATTTGTAAAAATGCTTTATTTTGTTTTTAACTTCGTCTTAATTACATATAAAGGTATTTTACATAAGGGATAAGTGTAGGGAGGATTACACACGTTTTCAAAAGAAACGTAAACATGAGAATAACAATTAATTAAAAGATATATATGTTTGTTTGTTCGAGTCAAATGCTTGTATCGAGTCATAATGAATGTTTTGCAGAAATTTTTCCAGATTCTAAAGATGTAAATTTTCCAGAAATTTTTCGAAAATCGCAGACCGCTTTTTGTCGGGATAACTTTGACGGCGTCAGATCGCAACTGACGACGTCGAGGAAGGAGTAAAACATCGATTACTTTTCTCGTTTTACGAGCTACTTATAAATTTTGGAATTTTCCGGTCTTAATTTTCTTAGAAATTCGTAAACATCCATTCCACAAGCATTATATCCTAGTTTAAATCGAGTCTTATATATATTATTACCGCGATTTTACGCGAAGGTTTCGTTTGTTTTCTTCAAGTGTGCGAGTTTAGTTTGTCAAGAAGAAGTTACATAAGATTGGAAGGAGCTTTTCACGCAATAATTCTTCTTGAAAAGAATTTAACCACCACTTTGCGGATCCTACCGAGCTAATCGGGGAGTATTAGTTTCTTCGTTTTAATTACCTTCTTTTATCATAACTTTGATACTTTCGGGAACATTGGGGACAATGTTCGGTTTAAGTGTAGGGAGGAAAATAAAGCGGAACTTTGAAACTATGCTTATCCTTGACTATTTGCTTTGTCCAATTGTGATTGTGTAATAAACCATGAGAAAATGTCGGTTAGGGTAATTTTGGCACCAAATTTAAAATTTTCATAACATATAGGAGTGGGCCATTAGTCTTAACAAAAGCGTCTCATGGATAGGAAGTTATATGACTAGCACAAAACCCTTACCACCCAAATTCCACCCAAAATGTGAGGATCGCCTTAGATTAGTAGGAATTAAAGCATTCATCTTTAATGCTTAGAGTGTGAACCGGTAGTATATTAGATTCTAGAACTTGTTTTGTGATGCATTCGAGATCGCAAGTGAGGCTACACTTGTGTAGTTAGGAATAACTAAATGATAAGAGGCATTAGGATAACCCTTTGTTTGATACATAATATAATTACTTCTTCCACATCGGTTGAGTAATTCTCCCACACCCTTTGCGTTGTACTCATCTTTAGTACACGATACCCTAGTTAACCCCTCGAGCCTATCCTTTTCGCGGTTCTCGTGATATTTCGGTTTTCGAATATCAATGAAAGCATTGTTTACACCCCACCCCAAATATACACCCAAATCGCCTTAGCCTACCCCTTATGCACTCACTTTTAGTGCAAATGTTTGTTATCACCCTAAACCCTTAGTTCAATTATCTAGTTGCTTGCATAAGTTGCTAAGTCGAGTCATATCCTTTGTATACGCTTTTGGGACGATTGGGATTCATGGGAAAAGTTAAAGTTTATGAAATGACGGAAGGGAACGTTAAATTCAAATTCCCTTTGTTTGCGTAATAATGTACCCCAAGTGTTTTGATCTTTTCGATTCGGGTCAAATTAGTGTTAGAATAATAAAAACTCAAGTGTAGGGATATGCTTATAAATCCCTAGTATTTTGATGTTATCTTAGAGGATGGTAGAGTAAAGTGTATGAAAAAAAAATATATATATATATATATATATATATATATATATATATATATATATAAAAAAAAAAAAAAAAAAAAAAAAAAAAAAACATACGGGCTACCATCCTACATCTATCCTTTAAATTTATGTTTGTTTATTTTAGTTATCTAGAGTTTAGAGTGTCGAGTCTTGGCTTAGCAACGCCATTCTTCATATCTGCGCTTAACATAAAGATTTTGACTTACCACCACTAAATAGCCTATCCCACCAAACCCTTATTTCCCTACCGTAAGCCTAACATTACAACCCTTTAAAAGACCTCTTTGATAGTCTTTCCTAGGTGCTTACGCCAAAGCGATGGAGGTTTGATCTATTCTCGAGCCTATGGTAATCTATGTACTAGGACCGGTTAATGAGTGTTTATCTTCCATTTCCTATATTGTTATATTTCATTTATACACCGAGAGATGTGAGTATCCAAACACCCCATGTGAGGTGCTAGTATGTAATTTCCGTGCTTGTTATGACTTTTATGGGCTTGTATGTGTTGTGGACCATTTTGAATTAATCTTTGAATGACCCCAACTTATAAATTAATTGGCTAAAAGCACATTTGCTTGAGGACAAGCAAATAACAAGTGTAGGGATATTTGATAAGGTTTTAAAAGGTACCATTTGAGGGTCATTTAAGTCCTTATTTGATCACTTTTGTATCCGTTATTGCTTAATATCGTTCCTTTTCACTTTTTAGGTCTCGTGAAGGCAAAATCTGGAATGGCACTTATTTGGACGAAAAGGCGCGAATATATGAAGAAAATGGCCAAAGTCGAAATCGAGACACTCACGATCGCTGAATGTAGAAGGCGGCGGCGTCAGAGCTATTTGCGGCGCCGTCGGAGAATTATTGTGACGGTCGAACTCAAAACTCGTGTTTTCAAGAGGCGGCGTCTAGTTGTGAAAGAGTAGGCCGTCGCTACTCGGGCGGCCTAGATGCGATCCGAGACGATGTCGAGAGTCGAAGAGGACGGCGTCACGGACATAAGGTGGCGCCGTCGCAAGGTTAACGTGGCCAAGACGAAACCCTTATGGCGGCGACACGGCGGCGTCACTAAA
This sequence comes from Chrysanthemum lavandulifolium, assembly GCA_022545495.1. Lineage (NCBI taxonomy): Eukaryota > Viridiplantae > Streptophyta > Magnoliopsida > Asterales > Asteraceae > Chrysanthemum > Chrysanthemum lavandulifolium. Next base: position 87,828,742 of record CM040240.1, read on the forward strand.
CATAAGGTGGCGCCGTCGCAATTGTAATCTTATATATAGAATCCGAATTTTTCGGTCTTTGTGTGGAGAGTCTTTGGGTAAAACCTAAAACCGAACCTAAGGTGTCTTGTACAATATTTTAGGGTTTTAACCTATCTTACACCAAGATAAGTCTTTGCTTCATTAATTCAATTATGTCTTTGATTATTTGTGTGTATGCTTGCATGTTCTCCATGTCCGCTAATTTATTTGTGTGTTTGCTTAGGAAGTATGAAACTTAATTATTGAATATTGATTGGTTGTTTCTTATCTTAGTTGATTAATGATCTAGTAATGCGATAGGTCATTCGTTGTGTACTTAATGCTTGATTCATCTTTGTGAACCTTAGAGTATGATTACATGAGTGATTGTAGGCTAAACCATCCGAAGAGCGCCTTAGAGTAGGAGTCTATAATCTCTAAGTGGATTTGTAGACAAGACCCTTTGGTAAGTTCAAAGAGTTAGGGAGAAACGCATACCCTACAACTTTAGAAACACAACGCAACTAGGAATAAGACGTGACACTCAACCATCAATAGGAGATAATTAAGGAGTAATACAAACTAAGTAAACACATCTTTAAACTATCATACGAGCACACATTAATTAGACATAGACTCCCACAACCTTAGTTTAGATAATTAGATAATAGTAGAGTAATCGGTGAAATACCAACCCCCAAATCCAATACCGAGATTCGTACCTTTCCATTTTCATAAAATATAAAAGATAAAAATAATCTTCCTCAACCTTAACCTTAGCGTAGTAACTCCCTACTAGCATTCCTATTCCCTAGAGAACGATATCAATACTGTGGCTTACCCTAATTACTACACTACAACGATTAGGTTCACTTTGCCTAGGGTGTTATAAAACTTGCTCGAAGAAAAGGAAGTTCCTTTGACCCCGAACGACGCGTGTAGCGTTATCAAGGTTGCTTTTTGGGAGAAAACTTGTTTCATTCGTGATCTACAAGGAAACGATCTTATGTATGGCAATCGCAATTCAAGTCTCTACACTATCTCCATGCAAGACATGATGGCTTCATCTCCCATCTGTCTACTTTCAAAGGCAACATCAACAAAATCTTGGCTATGGCACCGTCGTCTCTCACATTTAAACTTTCAAACCATAACCAACCTTGCTTGATACAAACTAGTTGAAGGTCTCCCGAGATTCCGATATTCTAAAGATCACCTAGGCTCAGCGTGTGAACAAGGGAAAAGCACTCGTGCTCACTTTCCTTCAAAGGTGGAACACGACTCTCGAGATGTGCTTCATCTTCTTCACATGGATTTGTGTGGCCCGATGCGCGTGCAAGCGATTAATGGCAAACGCTACATCTTGGTAATTGTTGATGACTACTCAAGATGGAGTTGGGTCTACTTTCTTGAAGTAAAGATCAAGCTCCACAGATGATCATCACCTTTCTCACGAAAATTCAAGTTCGACTCGAACACGATCGGACAAATCGAGCAGACAAAGGAACTGAATTTGTGAATCAAACTCTTGAGAATTTTATGAGAAAGTGGGAATTGAGCATCAAACATTTATTGCACGTACACCGAACAAAGCGGAGTTGTTGAAAGACGAAACCGTACGTTAGTGGAAGCTGCAAGAACAATGTTAATCAATGCTAAACTTCCAGATTACTTGTGGGCAGAAGCTATATCAACTGCATGCTATACTCAAAATCGCTCAATGATTACTAAACGCCACAACAAAACACCTTTTGAGCTTATCCACAACAGAAAACCGAATCTCAAACACTTTCATGTCTTTGGATCCCTTTGCTATCCGAATAATGATCGTGATGACTTTGGAAAGCTCAAAGCTAAAGCTAACATTGGAGTCTTTATTGGATATTGTGAGAATTCTAAAGGTTACCGGATCTGGAATCGTCATACAAAGCAGGTTATGGAAACGATTCATGCAAATTTCGATGAACTTACAAAAATGGCTTCTGAGCATAACAGCTTGGAACCCGGTCACAACCGTCTAAACTTCCTCAAACCCCATCATCACCGAACCAAGCCCCGACTTACTCGTCAACAAATGGAAAAGCTATTTGCTCCTCTGTTTAGTGATGATATTGATGAACGTGCTCGGTGTTTCCGATGTTTCATTGCTCAACCCGATCATATTCCAATACGATACACTGCTACAACAACTCTCGTTGAAGAAGCACCACCATTGACTCTACAACAACAGTTGAATAAACCGCTTCTAACGACGAACCAATGATGATGTTCGAACAATGAAGTACCCCACCGCATATTTTGATCCAAATGCGTTCTTTAACCCGTTTGCTAATGAAATCTACTTTTGATGTCGCGGAATCATCTACAAGCCATTTGAATCCTCAAAATCTGTACAATGTATACCAACATCAACCCTCGACACATTGTTGGACAAAAGATCATCCTCTTGAGAATATTATTGGTAACCCGAATCAGCCAGTCGTAACGAGATAACATCTTCGCACAGATGGTAAACATTGCATTTATGCACTCACTGTCTGCCAATCCGAGCCTAAAAACATTAAAGACGCAATGACCAAAGACAACTGGATTGAATCCATACAGGAAGAACTTAATCAATTCAAATGTCTTGAAGTATGGGAACTGGTTGAAAGACCAACAGGAGTCTACGTCATTGGTCTCAAATGGATTTGGAAAAACAAATTGGATGCTTTGAAGGGAACGTAATCGAAACAAGTCACGTCACGGTGGCTAAGGGTTATAAACGGGAAGAGGTATTGACTTTGAAGAATCATTCACTCCGGTTGCTCGTCTTGAGGTCGCTCGGATATTCTTAGCGTTCATGGCACACATGAACATAACGGTCTTTCGGATGGACGTCAAAGCGCTTTTACGAATGGGCAACCGAAAAAACGGTTTATGTCGACCACCCGAAGGATTTGTTGATCGAGTTTCGAACCATGTCTACAAACCGAACAAAGCTCAGATGGACTCAAACAAGCTCCTCGGGCGTGGTACGATAAGTTATCATCCTTCCTCATTGCCAATAATTTCACCAAAGGTTCGGTCGACCCAACTTTTTCATACAATATCACGGGCACACATCTTAATTGTTCAAATTTACGTGGATGACATCATTTTGGGTCAACACATAAAAAGTACTCAATCGCTTTTGCAAAACTAATGAAAAACATTTTGAAATGTCCATGATGGGTGAACTTACGTTCTTTCTAGGACCGCAAGTTCATCAATCACCCCGTGGTATTTTCTTGAGTCGGTCAAATATGCCCTTGAACTTCTTAACAAATTTGGAATGCAAAGCGTGACACCTATGCCACACCAATGGCTCATACCAAGAAGCTAGACGCTGATTTACATGGGAAATTGGTGGACCCTACCAAATACTTAGTATCATTGGATATCTCATGTATCTAACGACTAGTAGGCACGATATTGTTTTTGTCGTATATCTTTGCTCCCGTTATCGATCGAGACCAATCGAAACCCACCTCTCGAGGCTAAAAGAATCCTCCGATACATCAAGGGAACCATTAATTTGGGAATCGGTATCCGAAGGATCCCGGTTTTGAACTAATAGCTTTTGAGACGACGATCACGCAGGATGCTTAGATTCACGAAAAAATACTTGATAGCATTACAATTTCTTGGTGATAAACCGGTGTCATGGCAATCGAAGAAGCAGGATTGTACATCGCTATCCTCAACAGAAGCAGAATATGTAGCCATGTCGGCGTGTTGTGCTCAAGTCATTTGGATGAGAACACAACTCAAAGACTATGGTTATGTATTTGACAGAATCCCGATGTACCACTGTTCAACATTCGAAATCAAAGCACATCAATCTTCGATATCATTTCATCAAGGAGCACGTGGAACAGGGTACAGTTGAATTATACTTTGTGGGTACTGAATACCAATTGGCAGATCTCCTCACCTAAGCCTTAGCTCCTGCTAGGTTTAATGAGTTGGTCCACCGGATTGGTATGAGGTGTTTGACTCTAGAGGAACTGGATGAACTTTTAAAACATTCTTAAAACCAGTCAAACACCAAAACCTCTTTTGTAAATATTTTTCAAAAACAAAATACAAAAATACAAAATCTGATAAAACAACAAAAATATTCTTCTATCTATATTTCTTTTAACATTGCAAGTACAAATCTTCCATCAACACTTTAATCTTTCAAAATTCAGTATTTTCTCGATCAAGTGTTGAGGGGGAGAAAGCAAATATTTTTCGGTCTCATAAAACCTTGTACTTGCATGTTACATCATCCCGGTTGTTTCTTTAATAATGGTGGTCACATTTCTGGTTTACTGACACTCCTCGGACTAAAATTTATAAAAATTCATTATTTCTTAAGTCGAGGGGGAGTGTCGTCATGTTTCTTTCCAAATATCATTCGTTTAGTAACCAAAATGGAAGTTATGGGCATTGGATGTAAATGGTAAAGATGGAGGGACTGAAAGTGTCAAAAGGTCAAAGTAATTTTAACAAAATACTCCACCTAAACTCATTTACTCACCTCATTTATTTCCCAACTAACTTAATCCTACGCGTAAAAATCCATCTACAAATCCGTGTTGCTGATCATCATTTTGTAAGTGTTTCTTTGTTTTTAACAAGATTTTAAACAAAGGTTTTGAGTCGTTTTAAAAACTAACGGTTAAATCTTAACCTATGAATGATTTTGTGTTCTACGCATAAGCGTATGAACACCTAATCAAGTGTGAGTGTTTGTGGTTGAAATGGTAGTGTCAAAAAGTTTGTATAATCTCTATGATACCATTTTTATCCTCAAAACTCACCCAGATACACGAATTGAATGAGATTGAAATTTAGGGTTTATGCGTAAGTTTGAGGATTTTCATGTGTGAGTGTTTCTGGTTAATTGGTTGGTTGAAAGATGTTATGTATATGTTGAATTGATTATATCCATACTCATAACTTGCCCAGAAACATTAATTGTGAGAGAATTAAATATTAGGGTTTAAGTTCATACTTTTTGGGTATTTTTTATTCATAGCATGTTTGATGTTTAAACTTGCACATAACATCTCATTAGACCTCTAAGATACCCCAGAAATTGTTTGGTGTTAATCCTGTGGTTAGAACTCTTACACGTAGGAATTGAACTCTAGGGTTTATGTCTACGCGTAAATGATATTCTACGCATAACTGCTTTAATGTGTATCCATGTTTAGAACTGATAAAGATTGAATGTATGTGTTAATATTGGTGTTATGATGAATCTATTTCAGGTTTCTACGCGTGAATAATTCAAAATCAAGGTTACTTGAACATCTACGCATAAGGATCACCTTACGCGTAGAATGTTATGCGTAAGAGAAATCTTACGCGTAACCTTTACGCGTAAGGTTCTACAATGGGGACTACGCGTATCCTGTGAAGGATATGTGTAAACAGTAACCTCTACGCATAAGGTTCACTCTTACGAGTAAGCCTTACGCGTAAGGTTCCATATACGCTTATGCGTAAGCTTTACGCATAAGGCCCTCTTTTCCTACGCGTAATATTTCTTACGCGTAAGTCAAGAACCTACGCATAAGCTTACGTTTACGCGTATAATCACTCCTGTTTACGCATAAGCTTGCAAAATCTACGCCTAAGCCTAGTTTTAACCAAAATTATGAATTGTTACGCGTGCAAACTTGTAAATAAATAAATCATAACGCCACGAAACCAAAATGTCACTAATAAGCTTAAACGTTTAATAAGTTGTGAAAAATAAGTGAAAACTTGGACTTTAAAACTCAAAGTTAACCAACTCACGAAACTTATCACGACGTCTTTGGACTATTGGACTAACAAGTGACATTGAACTCGTAACAATCATCGACATATCACATTCAAATAATAGACAATAAAATCAACTTTTGACTAACGTAATATCTTTCGATATGTTGGTTCTTTTGGCTAAATATCTTTCAGATCACGACATGGACGCTCAAATGCAAAATGTGGAAGCACCAAACGTTCTCACTGTTGAAGATATCTTCCCTCATGGTTATCCAATGAAGATCGGAAAGAATAACCTTCGTGTTGATTTTGATAGTCTCACCCGCCGAGTCTTCTTGTCGATTCTTGTGGACATTCGAAGAATCACCCCTATCGAACATGCTCACCAACTCGCTTTCGATCTTGGGAGATCTACATTCACCAATTCTGGCATACAATGCAGAATATCAAAGGTCAAAATGTTGTGACGGTGACGCTCAACCACAAACAAGTCACCATCATACCAACAGACTTAAGGGCTATTCTTCTCATTCCTGTCATCGAGCCAACCGAATACAATGCCACACCAACTAAAGAGGCCGTTCTGCAATTCATGATCGACATTGGTTATGACGAAGCTTCAGGAGTAATCACAAAGCATTCATACGTGGATCTTAAGAATATTCCACAACCATGGAGAACCCTCTACATTATCATCACCAAATCCGTTTCTGGACGTGATAGTGGTTATGAGCATCCCAAGCTCATAGAACTACAGATCTTTTGGGCTTTGGTCAACATGAAACACATTGAAGTTGAAGCTCTGATATGAGGCGACATGATGTCTTTCCTCAAAAGCTTGGCTCCAAGATCCCATATATCAGATATACCAAATTGTTGATCCAAAGAGCTCTAGGGTATAATCCTGATATCCCCTTGAGACTCAATGACCCCAACAATCACTCCATGTTGTATGAGCCTACACTAACAGTCAGATTTAAGGAATCAACAACAAAGAAACAAGGTGCGGTGTTGTCAGATTACCTTCTAACTTATGCAGTCAAACAACTTTATTCATACAAAAGGTATCTGGTAGCGGTTGATGAAGGCAAAGTAGGTTTTCTTGATGAAAAGTCCTCTGGTACACCTACTAGGAAAAGCAGGAGAGGCGGTGCGAGGGGAGTGTAACAAGCATCGAGAGTCGAGAAAGTTTCCTAAGAGGTCACATACTCTCAAAGAAAAGTTCCTCTAAGGAAGCCATTCCTATTCCCAAGCCCCGAATCACAACAAAAGCTAGTGGATGAAAGCTCGAGGAAACCGAATCGACGAAGAGGTCACCTACTCAAAGCGCAATCGATGACACTCAAACAAGAGCTAAACCTCCCACCAAAAAAGTCAAAAAGGTAAAGGGAAAACTCACGTGCTTGAGCATGATAAGGAAAGTTCTGAAGAAGAACCATTTGATGAAGAAAAAGACTATCAAAAGAAGTTGAAGAACCTCAGACTCAAATATCTTGCCGATTAATTCGTACTGGATCAAACTCGTGGCCTCGGAGGGTCAAGTGGTGGAACTCAAGCCACACCAGTTTTCGATGCGGTTAATCAACCCGATAAGGGAACTGGTACCACCACCCATGAAAAACAACAAAGGCAAATTAAGGATTCCATCAACTACGAATTTGAGGAACCAGACATGGAAAAGACTGAGAAAACTCTCGGTGATGATACTAAGGCTGATGAAACGGCTAATTCTGGAAATGATGAAGATCTTGATTATGATAATTTTCTTCTAGACAGTCCCCGCACGCCCAAGGAGGAAACTTCTGAGCCACCTAAGGACCGGAGCCACCTCACGTCTCCTCATCATCAGACTCGTCTTCTCACTCTTCACCTCCACCATCCAAAGGAACAACCAAATCCACATTTAAGTCAGTGAAGAAACCAACAGACTCTTGGATATCTCGGGCTAAAACAAAGATTGCAAAAGCTTTCAAGCAAGTTAGGAAGAAAGACGTGATCAACAAGAAGCTTAATCAACTCGCTGACAGTATCATTCTTCTTCATGACAAGATAGACAAGATGTCTAGTGAAAGGGAGTATGTCCAGAAGATGATGCAACGTGACGTCCAAGGGGAAATGAACGAAATGATTAGGGGCTATACTCACAAGTTCCTACTCGACACTGTTCCTGGAGCTACAAGGGAGATGTTTACTAGACATCTCTATCCAAATCTCATGAAATTGGTCAAGCAAACAATGCAATCCACTCCGGTAACAATGACGATCAATCCAATGGAGCCTGCAGTTCTCTCTGATGCAGAGTTGATTTCAAGTGGTGCTACAATTGTCTAAACGATCGCAACTTTTACCTCGGAAAGTAAACTATTTGAGGCATTACTGGAATATCAACTCAAGACTTCATGCAAGGAGCAAGCCGAAAGGCCTAAGCGTCCAAGAGACGATGATGATAAGGATAAAGATAAAGATAAAGAGCCTAAACGCCCGAAGAAAACTGGTGAATCATCCTCCATGCCACCACCACCCCAAAGGACTCCAACCGCAAGAAGATCTCCACCAAGCTCTGCTGACAAACCTCAGGACTCTGAGTTACCACCCTAGAAAGAGAAAACCGGTGATCATTTCGAATACACTGGTGGTGACGATGAGGAAGTCCCTGAGGCCCAACAACAACCCACCTCTCCCGCTTCAACAAAGAAACCAGCATCCTCATCTAGGCCAAATAAGAAGAAGAAGACGCCTAAGGCTGATGTCGTCTCATGGCTAGACGAAGATGACACCGAATATGAATGGTTTTCTACACTGGTTGATACTACTCCCTCCCTACCTGATGATCAAGATATGGTAGAAGGTCGAACATTGGAGCATGCTAAGTTACTTCAAGAGAAGTTTCGGTGAAGAAGATGACCAAGTTAGAGTTAAACGCATCAAGAATGAAGCTTTTCGATTCTTGAAAGACAGCTAGGAAAGTGCTATCGAAGTTGAATACCATCTTGAAAACATAGCACGAGCCATGTCTAACAACATCGATTGGCTCAACCTCAAGCTAACATTGACTTCATACGAAAAACAAGGCTCCATACTACACCGATGGACCATACCTCTACCAACGATTGGCCAACCGGATCAACCTAAGATTCCATTCCGCTACTTCTTCAACAATGACCGAATTTCTTCTACATGGTAGCGATGGTTCAAAGAAATACGCTACATCACTTACACTTCCGTTCCGTGCACCATATACTCCAACCGCATAGCCATCGAGGAAAAGGCTAATCACATGTTCAACAACGGTGTGGAACAAGATGACATTGATGCAATGTATGGGATTCACCATTGGCGGAACACGAAGAATCTACTACAAAAGTTGCCGTGTTCAAAGGTCTAAACATGAAGTGTACAATGATAAAGGGATCGTTCTTTGTTAAGCATGTAGCTCTCTCGTCTAAATGGGATTACACTTTCCTCAAGAAAATCATGGTCAAAAGACAAGACGAAAGGGACTATGATTTCTGTAAAGCGGACTTTAAGAATTTGTCTCTCAACAACATTGAAGATCTGTATCTTGCCAAGGTACAGGGAAGAATGAGACAATTCTCGACTGAAATCCAACGTGAATACATCAAGTCCTTGCTCATCTTCATCAGAAGCATAGTGATCCAGGAACGTGTAGAAGACTTGCAACTTGCCGTTGAATCTTATCAGACACGTGTCAACCTCACCAGACCTCAGCTAGAACTTCCTGACATCAACCATCTTCCTCAATACACTTTCACTTTTAAAAGGTTTTGCTCAAAAGAACAAGTACTTCCCCTTATGATTTTCAACACCTCAAAAGTTAACATCACTTGTTGAGGGGGAGTATTTGCTTAAAAACTTTGTTCACAAAATGTTCTTCATGGTAATCTTCCCGCAAAACTCGAAATGGACATATTCGATATCAAATTTTCGTCAAAAATAACATTTATATGCCATTTTTGAGGGGGAGAAAAATTATGTGATAAGAAATATGTTATGAAATTGCAAATGAATCATTGTGCTACAGACTTAACCAATGAATTGACGAGATCTTAGATGTGAGTAACTCGAAAAGACTTGTCCGGGACGGGTAATAATTTCAAGCTAGTTCGCTAGTGATGTAAACGTGTCTCGCAAAGGACTTGTCCGAGTAGAATGTACCATTCGAGAAACTCTTGGTAGACATGAACTTTGACGGGTTTGACAACCTTTCGAGGCTTGTCCACACCTTCAAGGTATTTATTAGAGCTAGTTGTCACCTAAAAGCTGACAATGTAACTCTTTAACTATGCAACGTAACCGTGTCCCGCGGGGGATTGTCTATCTTGAGTCGATCAATTCAAAAGTGCGCGCTCCTCTCTCACCGTGCAAATTTCTGTCAAAACACTTAAGCATGTGTGAAGGGGGAGTGTTTCTGCAAAATAAAACTCTCGAAGTGTTTCAAAATGTTTCTTATTCATAAACACTTTGAGAAATTTTAAAGAAATCGGTTTTATGGCAATGGAGTTATAAGGTGATTAAGGTTAGAAATAACCGTCCTATGATCCGCCAGAGCCGGAGGGATTTACCTAAGGACACTACCAATAGTTAGAATTAGAAGTCCTCAGGTATGATTATAAAAAGGAGAAAATGAGAATCGGAGAAAGAAGGAGTTGAAGAATTAAAAAGAAAAGCAAAGAAAAGGGAGAAAATAAATAGCCCTCCAGATTATTCAACTTAGGGCAGACACCGGGTTCAATTCATATGCTATTGGTTGTCACTTGATGACACCAGTATTGAAGATCAAAGTCGTCATGGACCCAGTGACGTATGCACTAAACCTTCTTAGCCACTCAAGTTTCTCTCAACAGAAGCTTGTTTCATTCTCAGATGGAACCCTACGTAAACTATCGGCTTTCTCTTAGAGATTGCTGTTATTGAAGAAGGAGACCCTCTCCCTAGTCTCCGCTCAGGAAAGCCAAAGCGCACTATTGAGTCTAGAGCCACGAGATTCATCAAGAGATCTCTTAGGTACACTTGATATTTTTATCACTTGTCGTTCAACAATAAGGACGCAAGTGATACTTTATCGTGTCCTTCACAGATCTTAGCAATCTGTCGAGAACATTTATGAGAGGTTCACATATGTGATCCTCAGTGATTGAATGGAAACTCCTGCCAGGGTCAACATCAAACACCACGACAGCAGTCACTTGGTAACTCCTCGTGGATTATGTTTAGTGTGTCTCAAATGGTCTCAGTTGTGAGGTGATGCTTTGGTGTACCTCAACACTCATCCGAATCTGTAGGTGTACTTGATACATCGCGTTATCTCACTTGTGGGACTCGAGTTCAGAACGACCTTTGTGGGAATTAGAGTTATGTTTTCACACTATGTCATTAACACTCTTGAAGTTCAAACTTGTAACTGCTGGAATCCGTTTATCACTAACCATTCTTATGTTTTCTTCTTATGGAAGCTCTGGAGTAGACTGATCATGCAGATTCTTCATATGCTCATACCAACAACATCACTAATGGAAGTTCTCTCAAAAGGCAACACAAAGTCAGAATGATTCTTCATCAAAGTCAAAGAATCTACAAAGTCTAAAGACTAAGAAAACTACATCAGTACTGAAATCTAACGTTAAAGAGCGTGTGAGCATGTTGGAGAAAGACGTGGAACCTTTGCAACGGGCGGACACTGATGCGACAACAACAACATGCTATCACTACCATCACAAAGAACAAAGATCAAATAACAAAGAAAATGATGACGTCGAAGCAGAACTTTTCAAAGGAAACAATTTCTCTACACTAAGGAAATTGTTCAAATCAAGGCACTTCTTCTCACAAGAAAGAAGAATGTCAGAAGACGTCAAAGCTACTATTACATCAGCACCTTCAACGTTTATATTATCAATCCCTAACACTTAGGGGGAGATTGTTGGAATCACTCCTAAACTATAATTCAAGTGTTAGTAATTAATATGTAATAGTTAGATTAATATGGCTTTTATGTTAGTAATCATGCCAAGGCTTATGTAGAAAGCCCATGAGCCTTGGCCCAAGCCCATAAAGGAAAGGAAGGGAACTTGCATGTTGCCCTAGTTCCTTCCTATAAATAATGCTTGTAAACCCTCACTTGAGGGTTGGTTGTTCAATTCACTCATTCACTCTACGCATAACTCTTCATACATTATCATACACGTGTGTGTGTGATTGTTCATCCGATCTCTTCTTCTCTATTTCTTCTATTGATGATTGTGTTACAAATATGGTGACCTAACAGATAGTACTCTTGAGGTGGAAGTCGAGAATTTGGGAGACCATCTTCGGAGCTATTTGATGACGATGATGATGGAGTTGGAGGTTTTGCCTTTTTACCTTTTGCCTTAGTCTTAGTCACTCGCTCGTCACTCAAGGGCACAAATATGTGAGGAATGAGAGAATAATTTAGCAACAACCCTTTTGGATTTGGTGGAATGGGTGCATGTGCTCTATAGAGACGGGTGAGTAGCACCCCTTATGGAAGAGCAACGGAGCCTTGAGTAGGAATGTCTACCATTCTTCTAGCAATGTAGTAAGCTAAGTTGAATGGTTGAAGAGTGGACAAGTTGTAGATCATGTGACAAAGGCAAGCATTGATGTGGTCTCTATTTCCTATGGTGCTAATGACATTGGCTCTAAGAAGTTCCTCCCATTTTTTGAATTCGGGCTTGAGCTCATTGAGTTCCATACCATATGGATCTCGGTTCACTTCCTTTCCTGCTCGAGTGACACGGGTTGGAGCTACCCTTTCGTTGAAAAGGTGCTCACGAATGATGTCCTTGTCCACCAAAGGAGTTTGGTAGGGACCGGAGCGGTCATTGATAGCATCAAGGATAGTGAGTGGCCACTTATCCGAGTAAACACATGTACCACGGTTAGGAATTCCTAGCACTTGAGCAAATTGGTTTATGGAGATGGTGTAGTCATTTTGATTAGGAGCCATTTGATTATCCTCATTTGTGAAAGAGACAACACTAGCATAGAATTCTAGGACAAACCTAGGACAAATTGGTTCATCGATGTCAATGAGACAATCGAAGTTGCTAGTGGCAAGCTCTTGACGGAGATTAGTTCCGTCGACAAAAGAAGGATGAATGGTACTACCCTCATGGAAGTATCTTCGCTCTAGACTCTTAAAGATTTCAACTTGGTCTTTGGTAAGGCCCTTGGTTTTGTGATGTGAAGGGATATAGTTAAGAGTGTCCTTGTGATCATAGAATTTTGCGGCTACCATGATTGTTCCTATGAGCAAGAGTTTATATGTTTTAGTAAAAATGAAAAAAAGTTTAGCGTTTTTGTTCTAGTGTGTGCCTATATGAAAAAAATTTGGAGTTGCGGTTATCTCGACTCATTTCATGCATAAAATGGTTTTCAATGGGGGTGTTTGGCAAAAATCGGGAGATAACCCAAACGCTCCTAATTTAATGTTGCTTCATTTGAATATACACGGGAATGCATACTAGTTATGCATTACCTTTAATATTCAAGAGACATTATGCAAGTGATGAAAAATTAACGTTTCTATTTGTATTAACAATGAAAAATTGTTTTCCTACAAGTGAGAATCTTTTCAAAATTTTGACATGGGGTTTTTGTTTAATTAGAATAAGGCCTTATAGTAATTATCTTTAAGTAGTGGGAAACATGATTAGTTTATACAATGTGACAATGTAATACCTAATTTCAATAACTAGTTATGCAATTTGCCAACTGAATTCATGTTTTGTTCAAGAATATACACAATCCCCATGTAATGATTTTGTGCACAAATTAGAATCCTAGACTCAGAATTAAGAGAGGTAATGTAGTTAGAATACTTACAATGATGTTTTCTTCAGTGACTAATGGGAGAGAAAGTCCTAACAATGAGGTAGGTGTGTTGTTGATACGTTTTGGTAAAGTAGATTGTGAGGAAGAAGATGTTTTGTAAGTAGTATTTTTGCTATTGTTGTCACCACGGACCAGACGACACCAAATTTTTGGTTCCGTCCGTTTGGTCGTTTGGCGTCGTGGGAACAGTAGCATGTTTAAGCTAATTTGTTTTGTTTTGGTTGTTCTAAGATTTAGACTATGTTTTAGCTACATGTTTGGTTCCATTAGTCCTAAGCCAAGTCTAAGAAGATTATATGGTTCTCGTTTGAGAGGTTTAGTTAGGATGTCGGCAATGTTGTCTTCGGAGGATACTTTCTCAATTGAGATGTTTCCTTTTTGAACATTGTCGTGAAGAAAGTGATGACGGATTTCAATATGCTTTGTTCGAGCATGTTGGACGGGATTTTTGCTAAGATCAATAGCTCCTTTGTTGTCGCAAAGTATGGAGATATCGTTAAGATGAATTCTGTAATCCACGAGAGCTTTCTTCATCCAAAGAGCGTGTTGACATGCTTTTCCGGCTGAGACGTATTCGGCTTCGGTAGTTGAGATAGCTAGAGATGTTTGTTTCTTTGCAAACCATGAGGTGAGACAATGTCCAACAAAAGTACAAATACCACTTGTACTTTTTTTATCGACATAGTCACCGGCATGGTCCGAGTCGGCATACACTATAGTTTCTACACCCGTTCTTTTGGGATACCATAATCCTAAACATGTCATTCCCTTAATGTATCTAAATATCTTTTTCAAGGCTTCTATGTTTGATGATTTGAGATATTCTTGAAAGCGAGCACATAGACAAACACTAAACATAATGTCGGGTCTACTAGCCGTGAGATAGAGTAAGCTACCGATCATTCCTCTATATTTAGTGTTATCTACCGATTCACCTTCCTCATCCTTGGCGAATTTTGTGTCCGAGGACATGGGTTTCTTAGTTGTTTATGAGTCTTCAAGACCAAATTTCTTAATCATACCTTTTATGTATTTAGATTGGTTAAAGAATATGCCATCTTCTAGTTGTTTAATTTGAAGTCCTAAAAAGAAGTTTAACTCACCCATCATACTTATCTCAAACTCGTCGTGCATGATTTTAGAGAAATCATCACATAGCTCTTGACAAGTTGATCCAAATATGATGTCATCAACGTATATTTGAACAATGATAATGTGTGATTCCTTTTTCTTGGTAAAGAGAGTATAATCTACTAATCCCATGGTATATTTGTTTTCTACTAGAAAAGTCTTAAGCCGATCGTACCAAGCTTTTGGTGCTTGCTTACGTCTGTATAATCCCTTCTTGAGTTTGAAGACATGGTGTGGTTTCTCAAAGTCGGTAAAACCGGGAGGTTGAGCAACATATACTTCTTCGTTAATAAACCCATTAAGGAATTCACTCTTAACATCCATTTGAAATAATTTAAAGTCATAAGCGCATGCATATGCAAGTAAGATTCTAATAGACTCGAGCCTAGCTACGGGTGCATAAATTCTGTCGTAATCAATCCCTTCTTGTTGATTATAACCTTGTGCGACAAGCCTAGCTTTGTTTCTATACACTATACCATTTTCGTCCATTTTATTTCGAAATACCCATTTCATTCCAATTATAGTTTGATCTTTAGGTTTTGGAACCAATTTCCAAACATCATTTCTAACAAATTGGTTTAACTCTTCTTGCATAACAATTACCCAAGATTCATCTTTTATTGCTTCGTTTATGTTTTTTGGTTCAATGGTTGATACAAAGCAAAAGTAATTACTTTGATTTTGGGCTTGTGATCTTAACGTTCTTTGATTTAGTTGTCCTATGACTTTTTCTAGAGGATGACTTTTGGATTTTTTGATGTTTATAATTTCATTATTTACTGGTTCATCTTCCTTATTATTTTCAATTATTTCTCGACTTTCTACAAGTTGACTTTCAACTAAGTCACCATCTACCAAAGGTGATGTCTTAGAAGGAGGTGGACTTTCGTCGAATGTTATGTTCAACGAATCCTTGACTCTCATTGTTTCTTTGTTTAAGACTATGTAGGCTTTACTAGTTTGTGAGTAACCAAGAAATACACCTTCATAAGACTTTGGGTCAAACTTGGTGAGATATTCATTGGTATTAAGAATGAAAAATTTACATCCAAACACTCTAAAATATCCTAAAATTGGCTTTTTGCCTTTATATAATTCATATGGTGTTTTGTTTAAGAAATGATATAGGACCTTAAATCTATCAACCTTATCACAAACCCAACACGTATATCACTTTATGCGTAGAATTCGTTAAACATAAACACAAACTATGCGTGAAGATTAAGAAGAAAGGAAAGATATTGGTGACTTGATGTTAGAACCGTGTATGTTATGCTTAGTAAGATGAACACAAGATGTTATATTGCTCCAAAGAAAACACACACACACACACTCAAGCACACCCCTCAAATGAGACTTTGAGGGGTATTTATAGTTCCATACATATAATACCCTAATGGGCTTGGCAAGGGCCACGACTTGGACTTGGATTGGGCTTGGGATACAAAGCTTATAAACGGCTAGCATATCTTAACTTTTAACCAATTAGCTTAGCCCAATCCACGAGCCAGTTGACTATTCTATCACGATATCTAACACACGTTACAAAGTTCCTAAATGTGAATGACCATCACTTCTAATAAAAACTATTAAGGCTAACAATCTCCCCCTAAGGGATGGTCATTCAAAAGATGCTCCACTTGATTAGGTCTTTACTTTTCTTGAGCTTGAACTTTGCGTGTAGATATAGAATAGTCTTAATTCTTTGTTTCTTCATGCTTTGTGATCAGTCAATGTGGTATAGAGCCATTTGTAAACTTCGTTGGTTAGGTGTCTCCACGCCTTTCTCCACCATGCTCACACTTCTATTTGTCTTTTGGTTACCAATGATGTAGATCTCGAGTCTTTAAACTTTGTAGATTCTTTGAGATTGACGAAGAATCATCTTTAACTTTGTGTTGCCTTTGATTTTGATGAGAACTTTCATGTGTTGTTGGTATGAGCATGTGGAAAATCTGCACGATCAATCCGCTCCGGAGCTTCCATAAGAAAAAACATAAAACATGTTAGTAATAAGCGGATTCCGCACTTACAAGTTTGAATTTCGAGGGTGTTAACACATAGTGTGAAACACATCTCTAATTCTTACAAAGGCCGTTCTGAACTGGAGTCCCACAAGTGAGATAACGCGATATACCAAGTACATCTGATTCGGATGAGTCGTTGAAGTACACCAAGCATCACTCCACGACGTAGACTATTTGAGACACACTAAGCGTAATCCACGGGAGTTACCGGCGAGTGACTGCTTGTCGGTCGCTTGATGTTGACCACAGCGGGAGTTTCCATTCAATCACTAAAGATCACAGATGTGAAACTTCTCATAAATGTTCTGGCAGATTGCTAAGATCTACGTAGGACTCTAGAATATATCACTTTTGTCCTTATAGATGAACAACAAGCGATGTCATGTCAAGTGTTCCTATGAGATCTTTTAATGAATCTCGTGGCTCTAGACTCAATTAGTGCATTTTGTTTTCCTAAGCGGAGACTAGGGAGAGGGTCTCCTTCTTCAATACCAACGATCTCTAAGAGAAAGCCGATATTTTACGTAGGGTTCCAGGTGAGAATGAAACAAATCCTTTTAAGAGGAATTGAGTGGCTAGAAGGTTTAGTGCGATCGTCCACGGGTCCATGACGTCTTTGTCTTCAATACCGTGTCATCTAGAGACAACCAAGAGCATATGTATTGAACCCGGTTTACGCCTAAGGTTGATTATGGAGGGCTATTTCTTTTCACCCTTTTCATTACTTTTCTTTTTAATTCTTCAACCCCTTCTTTCTCCTTTCTCACATAACTCCTTTTTTCAATCATACCTAAGGACTTCTAATACTAACTATTTGTGATGTCCTTGGGTAGATCCCTCCGGCTCTGGTGGATCATAGGACGGATTTCCTATCCTTAGTCACCTTATAACTCCATGACTGTCCCATGTTGCCATAAAACCATTTTCTTGAAAAATCTCTCGAGAGTTTTATATTTTTGATAGAAAACATGTTTGGAACACTTCGAGAGTTTTATATTTTTAGAAACACTCCCCCTTCACATGTGCTTATAGGTTTTGACAGAAATCTGCACAGAGAGGGTAGAGTTCGCACGTTTTGAATTGATCGACTTTAAATGAACTAGACCGATTCGAGACACGTTTATATCACTAGAGAACTAGCTTGAAATTATTACCCGTCCTGGTCAAGTCCATAGAAAGTTTCTCGAGATGGTACATGATTCCTCGTCAATTCATTGGTTTCAACTGAGTCGAGCTCTTTTGAGAATCAAACAACGATCATTAAACTTTTTGATCACATTTTAATCACGTCTCCTCCCCCTCAAAAATAGCATATACGTGATATTTTTTATATCAACGGATTAAACAATATTTTAGAATCTTTTGGGGAGACAAACGGATTTGATTTAAGCATAAATTTGGAACATTTTATTTTATACTCCCCCTTTAATAAAGCATAATCAATTAAAGGGTTTTAGAGGGAGTTATCTTGAGCACAAAATATTTTTATAGATTTTGAAAATCTTTTTGAACAATCGTGAAAAATTGCTCAAGATGATGATGATTTCTCACCAGTTTTAAATGTAGTGCACTGAAGCGTACACTAGATTTTTCCTTAAAAACACGAGTTTTGATTTGAAAATAATCAAAAGTCATCATTTTAGACCGGGTTTCGTACTGAAGTATACGAAAGCCATTTTATGAAGAAATTTTTTGAGAAGCCACATGTTTTAGAAAATATTTAAAGAACTCTCGCTCAAGCATCTGTACATGCTCGTATCATTGTTGAATGACATTTCTAGAAACGTACAGAATATTGATTATACAAGAGACATGTCGTGAGAAGAATATTTTGTATTTTGATTTTCTATTGTTTTGTATTTACGAAAGTTTTATATTTTATATTTTGCTTTTGATGGTTTTCAAATTTTGTATTTTGTTTTCAAAAATATTTACAATGAAGCTTTTGGTAAATCATTTTCACGAAGATTCGAGAAGGCGTTCTAACTCCTCGGGGTTAGGCTTCGCATTCAATTCGTCGAACTAAATCGTCAAACCTTTCTTTTGGAAGGATTTAGTAAATATATCGGCGAGTTGGTAACTGTCTTCACGAAAATAATTCAACAAGACCTTCTTCCACATGTTCTTTTATGAAGTGATAGCGTGCTACGATATGCTTAGTCTTTGAGTGATGAACAGATTGCATGATATGGCTATGGCACTTTTCGAGTCACAATACATAGGTATTTTATCGAAAGTAAAGCCATAATCTGTGAGTTGTGTTCTCATCCATAGAACTTGAGCACAACACGCAGATAGAGACACATACTCGACCTTCACGGTTGAAAGTGCAAAGGCAATCTTGTTTCTTTGAAGACCGACTTACTAACTTTTCACCCAAAATTGTGCTCCTCCCGATGTACTTTTTGTTGTAACTTGATCACTGCGTGGTCCGCATCCGAAAAGAAATTAGATCAAATCCGGTTCCTTCGGATACCAAAGACCCTTGTAAATGGATGTCTTCAGTGCCGAAGATCCTTTTAACCTCTTTGAGGTGTAGTTCGGTGAGCTTTGCTCGAAACCGTGCTAATAAGCAAACAAAGAAATGAATATCGGTCGACTAGCGGTAAGATACATGAGAGAACCAATCATGCTCCGATATTTCTTCGGATCAATAGGTTTCCCAAACAAATCGGCTCCAATTTTTGTGAAGTTACCATTGGTGTTCCGACGAGTCACAATTATCCATACCATGATTTTTCAAAATCTCGGTTGTATATTTTGCTTGATTTATAAAAATTCCACGAGGGACCGATGTATTTGTAAACCAAGAAAGAATTTTAGTTCCCCATCATGGACATTTCAAATTTGCTTTTCATGAGATTTTAAAATTTTTTGAGAGATTCGGATTAGTGGACCCAAAAATGATGTCGCCCACGTAAATCGAACAATCAAAATGTCGTTTTGCATTTTGTGTAAACAAGGTAGGATCAACTGTTCCTTTGGTGAAATTGTTTAGGATAAGGAAAGAGGACGTTCGTCATACCACGCTCTGAGCTTGCTTTAAACCATAGATTGCCTTTTGAGTTTGTAGAGCGTGGGCGGATGTTCCATGTCTATGAAGCCTTCTAGTGACTCACGTACACTTCTTCTTTCGAGTTCCATTTAAGAATGCGGTCTTAATGTCCATCGATAAACCGTGATGTTTTGTGAGTGCATAGGCTAAGAAAATCTGATCGCCTCAAGTCTAGCTACCGGCGCGAATGACTCTTCAAAGTCTATTCCTTCTTCCTGTCTGTATCCTTTGGCCACAAGACGAGCTTTGTTGCGAATTACAGTCATCTCTTCATCCCTTTTGTTCTTCCATAACCACTTGAGATCAATGACACGAACGTCAATTGGTCTTGGAACCATATCCCAAGAGTCATGAAGACGGTATTGGAGAAGTTCCTCCTGCATTGCTTTTATCCATGCGGGTTCTGCCATTGCCTCGCGAATGTTCTTTGGCTCTATATTGCTAATTGAGCAAAGGTAAATGCATAAGTCGCAATCGGTGGCAAGTTGGCGTCTCGTCTGAATTGGCCTTGAAGGTTCACCAATAACTTGTTCAATTGGGTGGTCTTTTGTCCACTTCAGAGTAGAAGGATACCGTAGATTATGCGAGTGCGAGTTAGATGGTTCTTGTAAGCTAGAGGATGATTCAGCTGATTCCGTAGCAAACGGGTTTTCAAATAAGTCTTCATCTAACGTTGCATCATTCTGGTTTTGAGTAGGTTCTTCTTGAAATGATATGTTTTGGTTTTCTCATCAACTGCTGGTAAAACTGTTTGACGAATTGGAGTTCCTGGAGTAGATGTAGATGATGTTGATGGAGTTGGTGCATTGGTTTCGACCGTTGTAGATGCATCTTCAGTTGGTTGTGGTAGGTGATGTTGAGCGGGTGCAGCGGAATGATGGTTTGATACATTTGTCGAAGTTCCACCATAATATTCATCGAACATTAACTCAAAGAATTTCTCCCATTCTTGTTCATGAGGAGTGCCAAGAAAAGTTGATGGAGCTCTTTGATGTCTGAGTCTGAACGATGTGTCCAAGTCTGCTGGTTTAGTGCGGGTTCTAGAGCGAGTCTCTCAGAAGCCATTTGTGAAATTTCATCAAAATTCACATTCATCGTCTCCATGATCCTCCTAGTTCTTCGGTTATACACCCTGAATGCCCTCGAGCTATCTGAATATCCAATGAAGATTCCAATATCACCTTTAGGTTTCAGTTTCCCTAGATCTTATCTGTCATTTGTCGGATAGCACAAAGCGCCAAACACGTGAAAGTAAGAGATATCGGGTTTTCTGTTGTTCACAATTTCATATGGGGTTTTATTGAATCTTGGATGGATGAGGGATCGGTTCTGAGTGAAACAAGCGTTAACAAAGATCGACCCATAGAAATAACGGTGCACTAGAATAAATTAGCATTGTGCGAGCGACTTCCACAAGAGTACGATTTCTTCTTTCAACTACCCCATTCTGCGTGGAGTTCTAACAACTGATGTTTGATGAGTTATTCCAACATCTTCAAAATAAGCTCTTAACTCGATTTGTGAATTTTGTGTCGTTGTCTATTCTTACAACTCTTCTTGGAGCTTGAAGAAGTACTTGAATACGTTTCGGAAGGTGATGATGATGCTCGGTGCTTCGTCTTTTGATCTCAAAAACCTAACCCATGTATATCTTGAATAATCATCGGCGATAACAAGAATATACTTTTTCCGTTAATGCTTTCAACTCTCATTGGTCCACATAAGTCCATGTGCAACATATGCAACCTTGCTTCCGAACTAGGTGCGGGTTTGGGTTTATATGATGCTCTTTACTTTTCCTTGTTCGCATGATGGACATAGGTGATCCTTGGTGTATTTGAACTTTGGAAGTCCATTGACGATGTTGTCTTTGGCCGTTTGTTGATGGTGTCGAAATTGAGATGGGATAACCGTCGTACCACAACCGGACTTTGTTCCGATGCTCGTGTCATAAGACATATTGGTGATGAAGAGGCCATTTGGTTAATGTCGATAGCATATAAGTTTGTATCACAATTCCCAGTTAAGAGATCGATGCCATCCAAGTTTCTAACGAAGCAAGCATTTTTCCTAAAGGCAACCTCTAAATCGCATCACAAACCGCCTGATGAAAACAAATTGTGTCCCAACCCTTCAACATAGTAAACCCGAGTGATCAAATAATTTCAAAAGGTAGATCTCCATAACCCATGATAGCTGCTACATGATCATTTCCGAAATGTACGGTTCCCATGAATTGCCGACGAAATTGATCGCCAGCTTGATTCCGGTCATGTGCTTGGAGCAACCCGATTCGACGATCCAAAGACATATTTCGATAACACGCCAATAACGAGAAGAAGAAGATTTTGGAAACCGTTTTGATTTTGGTTCCTTTGGGTTAGAGGTAAAATCGATCACACTCATAGAAGTTATCTATTGGTAAGACAGTGCATCACTCATTCTACCATTCTCGAGTGTGAAAGTTCTACCGTGGGTTTCAAATGTCATCCCTAAAGTAAACATTATGCTCCCTATCGGTAGTGTAAAGCCTAAGTCTCACAACTAGTCTTCCTATTCGCTTAGCATAAGCTCTTTTGGGAACATTCTTCTTAATGAGCTTAACAATCTCATTCTTAGAAACACAATCATCATGAACATTAGTTAAAGATTTCTTGCAATTTAAACAAAGAGATTCAACACATTCATTAGACTTAGCAAGTTTCATAGGTTCATTACATTCGGATGAAATGTCTTTCTTATTACAAAGCGGTAAATTCCTAGGGTGTTCTTCTACTTTCTTCTCTTTATTCAGCGACTACTTTTAGAGGCAAGCGAGACTCTATTGTTCCTTGTATTGCTCTTAGGCTTTAGTCTGCTGCTCCTAGAGGTGCTTCCTAGTCCCGTAAAGGTAAGGCACACTCATTAGGATTCACAATCTTATCTAGAGAAGTGGTTTCACTTTCTTAGTCTCTTTGGAGTGCTTTTCTAAACTTATGTCGTTTGTTCCATATGTTTTAGATGTGGAGGCGCATTTATTAGTGGTACTCATCTTAAAAAGGCCAGGAGCTAAAACTTTTGGTTTCTCAATAACCGCTTTTCCTTTATCAACATTTTGTTTAGGCAAGGCAGGTGGAGTGACTGGTTTGGATAAATCATTTTTCTCATTGACTTTTGGAGGAGGCATAGAAACAGACATTTTTTGTTTTAAAACCGGTTTGGGAACATTTGCTTTCTCCTCAGTCAATGGTTTTGGAATCTTAGTATCCACTGCCTTTCCTTTTAGACATTCCAGCTGAGCCCTCAAAATATCATTTTTCATTTTCATGTCATTGTAGGCACGCTCATACGACAATTTTTCATACTTGCATTCCTCAGTTTTTCGATCAGGTTGTTTAAAATATGAGACATTTTCTTTTCAAGTTTCCCAAGTGCTTTTCATATTTTGAAACAATTTTGGAGGTATCGATCGAGTCTTTCATGATCTTCAATGAATTTGTTTGTAAAATAATGGACATAAATCAAGTAGTTAGAACATCTTGAAGAGAGAGTCATTTAAATTTTCCAAAACTTTGATTTGTTCAACACGGTCATTAGCTTGCTTTACCGGGATTTATGGTCCTTGACAAAGTCAACTGTTTCTTTCAAAATGCTTGTTCAAAATGAATTACCCTTGCACCGATGGCATTCACCGAGGGGCAATTTGAGTTTCAAAGTACTTTTATTCTCATTATCAAAACTATTAAACCAGATGTTTGTTGTAATATTGGTTTTAGTTTTAACAGTGTCTTGAAGATCCACAATTCTAGTTTTCACATTTTCTAAAATACTTCTCGCATCACTTATGTTAAAAGGATTGTTTGAAGACATTTGTTCAATGTTCGAAAGAGAATTTGAAACAACAACTGGTTTTGAAACAGATTTTGAAACAGGTGTTGACACTTTGTTTGAAACACTTGGTGTGATGGAAAACTTTGACTTTTCTTTTTGATTAACAAAAGTAATTCCGTTAATTTTGTTCCATTTGTTATAATCAATTGGTTTGATTTCGAATTCTTTTGTTTCATTTTGATCTACTCTCCTCGGATAGTTCTAACGTTTCAAGAGAATCACGAACAATAATGGGTTCATGTAAAACATTTCCATTGTTTAACACATTCGAGATTTCGAGCTTTCTTGAGGAACGAAGAAGGGTCGTTACCAAGTGCCATTCTATGATTAGTATGAAAACGCGGATTTACTTGATTAGAAAGCATCTTGATTGTTTGAGCGAATGACCCGTTTTAAGAAGCAAATTTTCCAAAGTTTGAATTTTTTCATTTTATCAAGAATTTCATCAAGAAGAGAATCTTCTCGTTTTGAAAATCGAGAATCAAGCGCTTCTTATCTTTTCAAGATTAGAAAACATTTCTTTTGTTTAGAAAGTTGGTTATTTAAATCGAAATTTCCTTGTTTAAAGATTTAATTTTCAAGTTCAAATTCACATCAAGTGTGTTATACTTTATTTGCAAAAGTTGTTCTTTAGAAACCAAATTTCGATAACCAATTTCTAATTCGATTCTTTGTTTTATGAAATTCAAAGGCTTTTGCGTTCTCCTTGTAACTCTCAAGCTCGGTGGTCAATTTGGCATTCGCGGCCTTAACCGCGATTGACCATTCTAACTTTCTCTATTTCAATGCCACGCTTATTGATTAATGATTCAAAATAAGCACGTGTTTCCTCATCGGTCTCGAGATTTTGTGCAACACGGTCTCCACTAGGATCCACATCCGAGTCTCGAGTTAGTATTGCTACAACTCGGATTGTCCATGTATGTATCATAAGTAGGTGCCGATGTCACGAGAATCTTGTTCGTCATGAGTAAACACATCAAATATGACATTTTATAGCATGGATCGGTGATTGGTACCTCGACATCTTTGCGTTGGCGTCATAGACGGAGATGCGTCGAGTCGATGTCGTACTTAGTCTCCTAAAGATTTGCCATGAAGATGCGGTTGCATTAAGTTCCTCAAGGTCTTCCAAATCATCCATAATAGCCATGAAGTCATGTTCCTCAAAGACTCAATTGAATTCAGTTGTTCCTTTTGTACCAACATGATAGCTTTACGAAGATACGCAAGATCCTTCTTTTTCGGCTTAGTTGGACAATTCCTTGTCGTTGGATCAATATACTTTAAGCTCCTCTTACGGGTTGCCCCGCACACAAAGAAAAGAGTTAGTTATTTTTAGGAACCCAAGCCATTCTTGACTTGTGTTCCCGCTGTGGAGTTACAAACTCAAATTCTTTGAGTATGTAATTCCACTATCTTTCAAATGATGATCCGTAATTATCTTTTGATCTTTAGCATGTGGTTTTAAAACTTTCGATTTTTCAACATAAATCTCTTTTACAAGATTATTAGCTTTTTCTTGTATCACAAAACATCGATTCACTTTTTGTTGAAAGTCTTGTTTGTCCTCGGTAGACCTTCCTCTTAACCCATTCTCGGTTTAACACGTGGTTCCTATGATCTAGATCCCTATGTGAATTGTAATACCTTCTAGGTTCATAGTGAGATCTCCTAGGATTCCTATTCCAAATAGTGTGATCGGTACCTTGTTTTGGGTGGCGACTTTGGAAAGCATCTTGTGAGATCTTGAAGGTTTTGAAAAGGTCTTCTACGATGTGGGTATCGTGATCCGGTGTGAAGTTTACGTGATTAATCCTATTTGAATTATTCCAAACCGGTTTGTGCTCTCTAGGTGTGTGGTTGGCGATCGTTCTTTGGAAATTTGCTAAGGTATTACGAGTGTCGATCACAATCTTTGATTAAGTGATTAGAACTATAACACACAAAACACGCTTTTGACCCATATGTCCAAAGTGATTTCTTCTATGTCTATGCCCAAAATTATTTTGCCTTCTTGGTGAATGATAAAACTGTTTTGACCAAAGTTATCCCAAAAGGTTTAGTAGTCTTGTTTTGAAAAGGTTTTGCGAAGTATCGCTTGTTGAGCGATACTTTGATTTAAAGGTACTGCTTGATTTTGAACATTATTTTCAACAGCTTCTTTGGGTTTTTCAGGCCTAGATTGAGCTACAAGCTTTTTGCTGAACTCTAGACTATCTACTCCAAAACGAGAAACATCAGGCCTAGAGGGTTGATGAATGCCAGTGGGATGAGGAACAGCATGATAACCATTATCTTTCTTATACTCAGGAGGTGGTTCACTTATTGATCCCTCATTACTAGATGTATTTACATAGTTAATGAGTTCATCATCACTAGTGGTTATGTCCTCAAAATCACCTACATCCTGATCACTAGGTTGGTTTTCTTCTATATTATCAAAGTTCATACCAAAACCTAAGCCAGTTCTAATGTATGCTCTTCTTTGTTTTTCAACATAAGTAACATGTGATGCACTGACTCTCCCCAAGCGACAAACTTAGCTAACAAATCATCTCTTTCTTTAGTTAATTTCTCAATTTCAAGAATTTTACGCTTTAGCTTCCATTCACTAAGTTTTAACCGGTAATCCTGTTGTTCATATTTTTCATTGAAGCCATTTCATTATTTTCATGAGTTAATATTTTGGCTTCCATGGACTCTAAAGTGATTTGATAACCTGCTACCTCGGACCTAGCCCTAACACTATTATCTCTTTCAATCACATAATCATTAAGTAATTTTTATAAAAATCATAACGTTTGAGCATACCTCGAGATAGGAGGCGAGTTGGTGAATTAGCCACCATAGCAAGAAGAACATGATCATCTTCACTTTCTTTGCTCCAATCAAATCCTCCAAAGCCATCATCGATTCCAAAGCGGCATGTTCGGGTTCTTCATCAAAAGCGAGTGCTCCAATCCAATGCTTCCTTGTTTCTTCAACTACATCTTCCATCGCTACCATACATGAAGTCACCGGTTCATCATCAAACTCTTCACTCGGTCAACTTCGATAACTTCTCTTGAGCAACCAAAGCCTTTGTTTCATGGTGGAATTTCTTTAAGCTCAAGTTTTGGCTTCTCGATGTTTTGTTTGCTTGATACTTAGCAAATCTGTACTCCTTGCAAAGTGACCGATCTTTTGACAATTGAAGCATTCAATTTGGGATTTGTCAAAAGTTATTCCTTGTTTTGGTTTGAAATCAATGCTTTTACTGTCTTCTTCATGTACTTTTTGATCCTTGCGGTGATCATAGCAACTTGCCACCGATATCAATTTCTTCAAGTGCATCTTCTTCAATCGTGCTAGATCTTCTTCATAAGTGACGTAAACCGCTTGTTGTGCAAAGAAGGAGCACACAACTTCATCCGAGTGCAAAGTGGTAGGTGGTGGGGCTGCTTGAACATATGAAGGAGGGTGTAAATAGCGATGCTTTGAGAAGCAGTACTTTGAGGAGAAGCGGACTTTTGGAAGCATCGCTCTTCATTTCGAGATGATAGAAAAGCAATACTTTGAGATTTGGAATTTGGTTGACCACTCATCTCATGTTCATACACCTTCGAGTTGATGATAGAGATCATCAAAGTCCATGACATCCAATCCTTGTCGTCTCTCGATCATAGTAGCAATCACATGCCATGTAGATGGCAAACTCCTTAGAAACTTCAAATTAGCATCCTCAATGATACTTCGCCTTGTATAACTCCAACATGTTGAGGAGATTTTGAAACCTATCATATCAAAGATCAAGACTCTTGATCTGCAGCAGAACCGTCAAGTCAAAAAGACTTAAAACATTTCGCACACAAATGCAATTAAGATCGAGAATCTGAGATTCCCGTCGTTAAGTCCCACGGAGACTCAATGGTGTGTTAAACACTGATTCAGACGGTAGAAGGATCACTAAGGATAATGATCCGAAAGGATTTGGAATTGAATATTACACTACTGAAAAAGGAAATAGATAAAAGCGACTTAAATGCAAATTAAGAAAATTAAAAAGTTAAAATCTATTAAATAAATGCTATCACTATATTTAAAGTGATGAACGTTTAAAACTTAAAACGAAAAACTTACGTTTAAATACAAATAACGTAAACGTACAAATTAAAAAGTGAAACTTATACAATATAGATCCTAAAAATATGAAAAATACATTTTTACAAACCTAATTATATGAGAAAATTTATAGAAAAAGAAAATTATTTTTATAACTAATTATGTAATTATTATTAATTAAAAACTATTTTAAACTATTTAATAATACTCTAAAATAAAAGAAAATAGGAAATAAGGTTAGAAAAATAAACTTAAGACTTAGAAAAGTCTAAAATATGATAAAACTAATTTTAAAACTGAAAATATATTTTTCACACTTTTTATGTATTTATTATTAATTTAAAACTATTTAAAACTAATTTAAATTATTAAAAATACCAAATAAAAGGAGAAAAATAGGGAAAAATACTTTTTAAGCTTTTTACATTTATCTAAACTTAAGAAAATTGAAAAATTATTTTTTAGAACCTTTTCTTAATTTTTTGTATTTAAAGCTAATTAAAAGTGCTTAAAAACTAAATTAAATTAAGAAAAATAGCAAATGAACTTGGAAAAATCTGAAAATTGCAGGAAAAGTTTAAAACATTATTAGGAAGCTAGGAAAATTAGAAAAACATGGTCTTGTTTGGAGGATTAAGGACCTGATGAGCAAGAGCTTATTGAAATAAGCTCTAGAATAAGCAAATGGAGTCCAAAGACTACCCAACTTAGACAGAAGTACCAATAAGCTAAAAATGACCAAAATCAACAAGAATCAACAAGCTAAACCTTCTGATAAGCTAGTTGCAATGATTTGGCTAACTGAGATTATAAGCTAGAAACGTTGACGTGGTACTAGGTTTGAGCTTATGCATAAGCCACACAATAAGCTAAAAAGGAAAAGCAAAAGAAAGGACTTGAAGGAGACCTGGTTGAGAGCTAGTAAACCAAAAACCAGAACTATATAGGCTAAATTGAGCTTGTGACAAGCTATGGAAAAAGCTCATGCACACACACCACTACACATGCATGAGGATTTTCAAAAGCGAGACCAAGTTCACAAGTAGTTTTGAAGCTTTTAAAATTTGACAAAAATCAACAAAAATCATAATAAGATAGTGGACCAGTTGAACTTATTGAATCCACAATTTCATTGAATTTAACCCATAAACGAGCTCAAGAAAATTCGCCTAGTTTGGTGAAACCGTAATCCCAATACTTTTGACTTTTCACACGCTTTGAAAATTTGACTTATTCTAACTTTGAATCCAATTTAAAGACCGAGATTGTTGTATTTTGAGGAAATAAGCTTAATGCAATCTATATCTATGATTTGAAAACACAAAACAAGTATTTGCATGTTCAAAACTCCAACAAGGTCAAATTGCTAGGGAACTCAAGGTGGAATTTTGACTTATGAGCATGTACAAGCACAAATTTATGACAGATATAGGCTCAAATGAACTTAACAAGAATGAACAAACAGAATTAAACTACTGAACTACTCTCTAGTGCAGTTTAAACCCTCTATCCAAACACCCTTTTAAAACATGATTTGCAAGTAAAAACTAATCCAAAGATTGAACAGGCATAAAGCATAATCAAACTAAGTTAAACTATTCTAAATTCTACTATTAAGACAGATTTTAACAGATTAAGAGTACAAATACATAGATAAACAAGAAATGCAAAATGGCTTAAAATGAAAAGTTGAAAATCTTACTCACATGATTCCAGCTTATAAGCAGGCTAGAACCAAACCAAAATACTGCTCTATCCTACTCTAATACACCCCAAAGCAACCTTAGCATCACCATTTTCCATTTCTGACCCAAGAATCATCACCAATTGACTTTTGTTGACCAATGGATAAAACTGCTTAAAACTGATTTCTAGGATTTCAAAAAGCTGTAAACAACTTATCTAAACCATTTTGAACTTAAATCAAATACTAAAAACTTGGACAAGAGAATTTAAAAACTGAAATTTTTAACAGTATACTTTGAAAACACAAAATGATATTAAACCTTGAATTACACCTTCAAACTGGATTACAACTTATACAATAACTTAGTTTGATTCATTAAAAACAAAAATTACAATAACATAACTTAAATTAAAACATTACAAAAAACGATATTAAAGAAAAATAAAACTAGCTACTACTTGTCTTCCTTCTCTCTCTCTTATTTATACTCCAAGAAGCTTCCACGTGTCCATAAGAGATAATCCCACTGATTCCGTGGCAATTGGGTCACTTTTGGTGATTTTGGCCACTTTGATGGTTTTGGCGGAAATGAGGTTTAAGCGAGATGAGGTTGAGTGAGATAAGGTGGAGAGTAATAAATGATCCTTGGAGTTTGGTGTTGGTGGGGGGGGACAAGAGAAGGGATAAGGTGAGGAGGGGGTGGAAAGGTTGAGTGTTGCAGGTGTTAGCAGGGGGCAAGTGGGGGAGAAGGTGCTTGGCGCCAAAAAGGGGTGTTTGTTTGACCATTTGTTTGACCAGAGTAGTTAATAAAGGGGGGGGTTCACAATTACATATGACAGGGGGTCCAGAATTGTAAGGGTCCAAAATGGTTGGCAAAGGCTTATAATTACCAAGGGCCATAAGTGTAAATTCTGCAATTCAAGGGACTTAAACTGCCAATTCATCAAAGTTACTTCAAGGGACCATTAATGACAAGTTTCAAAAGTACAGGGACCAAATCTGTCATTTTGCAATTTTCCAGGGGCCATTTCTGCCAAATTTCAAACTTGAAGGACCAATTTGTAATTTTCTCAAAACTTTTGATATTTTTCACTAAAGGACTAAATTTGACAACTTTTGATTTTAAAAGGACCTTTGGTGACTTTACTTTTGAAATTATGTGCTCGGGGACCTGCTTTTGACAACTTTTGAAACTTGGGGATCAAACCGCAATTTTGCAAAATTGATATGTTTTCATCCGATTTTGATATTTTGCATTTAAAACACATAAAACACTTGTTTGTGATATTTTGATCATTTTGATGTGTTTGAGTGTTTTCGGATGAATTTGCGCTTTATTTTGTACAAAAATGATGAGTATTTACACACTCATCAATCCCCACATCGAGATATTGCTAGTCCCTAGCAATGATTTGAGAAAACATAATGGATTTTAAACTCTTTACCAAAAGCCATTACTCGGAGTAGCCAAATGTTTCAGTTCAAGTAAGAACCATGGTACACCGATAACCATGTGATTTTGAGCAAACCACCGACTTTCAACGGATTTGATTTTGTCTTTACCGAGCCGCACCCTTCCGGACTAGCCAACTCTTAGATAAATTATCAACATTATCTTTGGTGAGTGATTACCAATTATGGTTTTTCCATCGCCTTTACCACAAGCCATAAACTTGCGGGCTAGCCAACTCTTCACTTTTTAGGATATGGTGAGTTGAGAACCATACAATTTTGGGCAAATTGCAAGCCATATAAACGGTTTGAGAAATCTTTACCAAGAGCCGTTTGCTCTGGATTAGCTAATCCTTTAGTCTTACGAGACAAGGCGGATCGATAACGAAGATGAGTAAGTCGAACACACTTACTCCAAAAAATTTTGGCCAAAAGCAGGGAATCGGGTAGATAATATATGAAATTAGAATTTCCCCCCACACTTAGAAATGAATATCGCCTCGATATTCAAAGTACCGCGGTTATGCGAAACAAAGAACGTAAAAGGGAAATACTACGGCCATTATTTAGAAAGATGATTTTTTTTTTTTTTTTTTTTTTTTTTAGATAATATATATATATATAACATGTGGGCATCACCCCACACTTAGGTGGTAGAAAGGGATAAGAAGATGCAATTATGGGTGAAAACCCATATGGTGCGTACTCTTGTTTTTGGTTTCCGAGTCGCTAGCTTGACTCGACCCGCATTAATTTGTTCATGGGAAGCAAAGTGGAAGAAACAATCTCCATCGGACTTTCATTCAAGATGTTTGGATAAACATTGAAGCACGTGAAAGTTCCACACCGATGAGATATAGAGAAGCAGATGACCCGGCTCACGGATGGTAAATGAAAATGCCGGGTCAAAGATAGTGTCCTCACTCCCAAGGAGTGAAGAAGAGAGAAGTCACCAAGTAGGTGAAGAAAAGAAGGAAGATCATGATAACAATCATAACTAGATCTTCTTTCTCGGGATTAAGTGCAATTGCACTTATTTGGATTTTCTTGGTAGAGCTCTTAGGGTTGGAAGGCATCTCGGTGGGGAGGGTGGAAGGATTTGTCATAAATATGCAAATTGAGATTCTCTCCCGATCATGATTTTGCCATCCAAACAATCATACTCCAATGGAGATATGATATGAGAGAGTTCACCAAGAACTCCTCATGAAGAGAATCATTCACATGATGTGAATTTGTGAACTCTTGTTCCATTGTGGGCTCATCACTATCCTCGATCCGAGTATCAAAGAGTGGATTCTCGAGAATTGAAGTGAATTCGAGTCGAATTCAAATAGAGGATTGGTGAAAGTAGCTTTGAATGTTTCGAACAACGTGATCAACATTCTCTATTGACCGGGATAAGAAGTGAGTGAATGATCATTATCAATGAGACTTTCGCCTCCCGGATCGACCGAGATCAAAGAGTGGATTGATGTGAGTGAGTTCACGGAGAACTCCTCAAGAAGGGATCGACATCGATTGTGGAAGTGATGCCTCAACGCACTCGATGTCTCCATAGGAAGCACAATCGTCGCTAAGATCGAGAAAGTTCCAAAATGATCTTGAGAACACTCAAGAGGAAAGGGATATCACACGGATGATCGAAATTCCTGTGACTCTCTCGGGATTGGGATAAGGTCCTCAACACTAGACGATTCCATTTCGGAATAGTGCTAAAAGCTCATCCCCATGTTTAGAGGTGAGTGGGAATATCGGTGTGATAACAACAGATCGAGGAGATTAGATGGACTAGCATACATATGTTTAATGCTTAACATTTGTTCTTCCGCTAGTAATTCCATCATAGTCTTTTCTCCCCGATTCTTCATGGAAGGAGTTTCAACCGATGAACTTGATGAACTGTTATAAAATTGTAGGATATCAAGGATATCTTCATCATCATCGCCATCGAGAATGAAACGGAATCGAGAGCTAGATTTGGCGGCTTTTTCTTTTGCAATTGATTCCCTAATGATTTTTCAAACGCAACTGGGAATCTAATTTAGCGCCCGCTCTTGACTAACAAAACTTCCATTGATTTTTCATTTGGATTATGGGATGACATAGCCGACTCCTCCTTAAGTTCTTTTAATAACTCCGAGTCTTCGAGAAGATCCGTCGTAGTTTCAAGAGGAGTCGCTTGAATCATTTGGTATTGTGGAGGTTGGTCTTGATACTGAAGAGTCGTAATCGTAACAAGGAAATGGATTCCTTGTTTGACAATCCGAGCTAGAGTGAGGACCTCCACAATACTCACAACAAGAAACTGATGTGGTGTGAGTGGTATGTGTTGTAGTCATAATTGTTATCGTGAACCCGCTCATAGACAAGCGTGTTTCCCGATTGACAATCGAATCGAGTGTGAACCACCACAAGACTCACAACAAGAAATCACGAGTATCACAGTGTGGTAGCCGATGGAATGAATCGATCGTGTTATGGTAGGAATAGGGATCTTGGTTATAGACGGACCCGCTTCCGATTCCACCATGCAACAACCGGGGCAATTGCCACCATTATAAGGACCACCACACCATTGACAACCAAGAGGGTGAGGATAAGACATGGAAAGAATCAAAGGTTATCGAGGGTAAGAAATGAAGAATCAAAAGGTAAGAGGGTAAAGAGGAATATTTTTGGTGTTTTGAAAACATGATGATAAAAACAAAGAATGAAAATATTTTTATGCTTTTAACACTTTAGGAAAAGTGTTAATGAACTTTTGAGATTTTCCGATAACTTTACAAAAACTTTTACAAAGGATGGGTTATGTGCAAGAATGGATCCGAAAAGGCTAAACACACGCTAAAGCCTCCCGGCAATGCACGCCAAAAATTTTGATCAGCAGAACCGTCAAGTCAAAAAGACTTAAAACAGCTCAGACACAAATGCAATTAAGATCAGAGAATACAGGGGATTCCCAGGTCGTTAAGTCCCACGGAGACTCAATGGTGTGTTAAACACTGATTCAGACGGTAGAAGGATCACTAAGGATAATGATCCGAAAGGATTTGGAATTGAATATTACACTACTGAAAAAGGAAATAGATAAAAGCGACTTAAATGCAAATTAAGAAAATTAAAAAGTTAAAATCTATTAAATAAACGCTATCACTATATTTAAAGTGATGAACGTTTAAAACTTAAAACGAAAAACTTACGTTTAAATACAAATAACGTAAACGTACAAATTAAAAAGTGAAACTTATACAATATAGATCCTAAAATATGAAAAATACATTTTACAAACCTAATTATATGAGAAAATTTATAGAAAAGAAAATTATTTTATAACTAATTATGTAATTATTATTAATTAAAACTATTTTAAACTATTTAATAATACTCTAAAATAAAAGAAAATAGGAAATAAGGTTAGAAAAATAAACTTAAGACTTAGAAAAGTCTAAAATATGATAAAACTAATTTTAAAACTGAAAATATATTTTCACACTTTTATGTATTTATTATTAATTTAAAACTATTTAAAACTAATTTAAATTATTAAAAATACCAAATAAAAGGAGAAAAATAGGAAAAATACTTTTAAGCTTTTACATTTATCTAAACTTAAGAAAATTGAAAATTATTTTTAGAACCTTTTCTTAATTTTTTGTATTTAAAGCTAATTAAAAGTGCTTAAAAACTAAATTAAATTAAGAAAAATAGCAAATGAACTTGGAAAAATCTGAAAATTGCAGGAAAAGTTTAAAACATTATTAGGAAGCTAGGAAAATTAGAAAAACATGGTCTTGTTTGGAGGATTAAGGACCTGATGAGCAAGAGCTTATTGAAATAAGCTCTAGAATAAGCAAATGGAGTCCAAAGACTACCCAACTTAGATAGAAGTACCAATAAGCTAAAAATGACCAAAATCAACAAGAATCAACAAGCTAAACCTTCGATAAGCTAGTTGCAATGATTTGGCTAATCGAGATTATAAGCTAGAAACGATGACAGGGTACTAGGTTTGAGCTTATGCATAAGCCACACAATAAGCTAAAAGGAAAAGCAAAAGAAAGGACTTGAAGGAGACCTGGTTGAGAGCTAGTAAACCAAAACCGAACTATATAGGCTAAATTGAGCTTGTGACAAGCTATGGAAAAAGCTCTGCACACACACTACTACTCACACATGTGGGATTTTCAAAAGCGAGACCAAGTTCACAAGTAGTTTTGAAGCTTTTAAAATTTGACAAAATCAACAAAATCATAATAAGATAGTGGACCAG
Organism: Chrysanthemum lavandulifolium; assembly: GCA_022545495.1. Taxonomy (NCBI): domain Eukaryota; kingdom Viridiplantae; phylum Streptophyta; class Magnoliopsida; order Asterales; family Asteraceae; genus Chrysanthemum; species Chrysanthemum lavandulifolium. Next base: position 87,864,000 of record CM040240.1, read on the forward strand.
TTGAACTTATTGAATCCACAATTTCATTGAATTTAACCCATAAACGAGCTCAAGAAAATTCGCCTAGTTTGGTGGCCTGTAATCCCAATACTTTTGACTTTTCACACAGCTTTGAAAATTTGACTTATTCTAACTTTGAATCCAATTTAAAGACCGAGATTGTTGTATTTTGAGGAAATAAGCTTAATGCAATCTATATCTATGATTTGAAAACACAAAACAAGTATTTGCATGTTCAAAACTCCAACAAGGTCACCGCTAGGGAACTCAAGGTGGAATTTTGACTTATGAGCATGTACAAGCACAAATTTATGATGATATAGGCTCAAATGAACTTAACAAGAATGAACAAATGCGAATTAAACTCTTGAACTACTCTCTAGTGCGCTTTAAACCTCTATCCAAACACCCTTTTAAAACATGATTTGCAAGTAAAACTAATCCAAAGATTGAACAGCATAAAGCATAATCAAACTAAGTTAAACTATTCTAAATTCTACTATTAAGACAGATTTTAATGATTAAGAGTACAAATACATAGATAAACAAGAAATGCAAAATGGCTTAAAATGAAAAGTTGAAAATCTTACTCACATGATTCCGACTTATAAGCAAAGCTAGAACCAAACCAAAATATCGCTCTATCCTACTCTAATACACCCCAAAGCAACCTTAGCATCACCATTTTCCATTTCGACCCAAGAATCATCACCAATTGACTTTTGTTGACCAATGGATAAAGCGCTTAAAAGCGATTTCTAGGATTTCAAAAGTCAGAAACAACTTATCTAAACCATTTTGAACTTAAATCAAATACTAAAAACTTGGACAAGAGAATTTAAAAACTGAAATTTTTAACAGTATACTTTGAAAACACAAAATGATATTAAACCTTGAATTACACCTTCAAACTGGATTACAACTTATACAATAACTTAGTTTGATTCATTAAAAACAAAAATTACAATAACATAACTTAAATTAAAACATTACAAAAAAAACGATATTAAAGAAAAAATAAAAACTAGCTACTACTTGTCTTCCTTCTCTCTTCTCTTATTTATACTCCAAGAAGCTTCCACGTGTCCATAAGAGATAATCCCACTTGATTCCAGGGCAATTGGGTCACTTTTGGTGATTTTGGCCACTTTGATGGTTTTGGCGGGAAATGAGGTTTAAGCAGATGAGGTTGAGTGAGATAAGGTGGAGAGTAATAAATGATCCTTGGAGTTTGGTGTTGGTGGGGGGGGACAAGAGAAGGGATAAGGTGAGGAGGGGGTGGAAAGGTTGAGTGTTGCGGTGTTAGCGAGGCAAGTGGGGAGAAGGTGCTTGGCGCCAAAAAGGGGTGTTTGTTTGACCATTTGTTTGACCAGAGTAGTTAATAAAGGGGGGGGTTCACAATTACATATGACAGGGGGTCCAGAATTGTAAGGGTCCAAAATGGTTGGCAAAGGCTTATAATTACCAAGGGCCATAAGTGTAAATTCTGCAATTCAAGGGACTTAAACTGCCAATTCATCAAAGTTACTTCAAGGGACCATTAATGACAAGTTTCAAAAGTACAGGGACCAAATCTGTCATTTTGCAATTTTCCAGGGGCCATTTCTGCCAAATTTCAAACTTGAAGGACCAATTTGTAATTTTCTCAAAACTTTTGATATTTTTCACCAAAGGACTAAATTTGACAACTTTTGATTTTAAAAGGACCTTTGGTGACTTTACTTTTGAAATTATGTGCTCGTGGACTGCTTTTGACAACTTTTGAAACTTGGGGATCGAAACGCAATTTTGCAAAATTGATATGTTTTCATCCGATTTTGATATTTTTGCATTTAAAACACATAAAACACTTGTTTGTGATATTTTGATCATTTTGATGTGTTTACGAGTGTTTTCGGATGAATTTGCGCTTATTTTGTACAAAATGATGAGTATTTACACACTCATCAACTCTCTCTTTCACCAACTGTGAAAGTTTCAAACTGTTGCTTCACAGAATTTACATGCATCTTCTTAGAGGCTTCATTCCTCCAAATCTGGTCTTGAGAGCACCCAGAGTGCTTAGCATCTTTAGCATCATGAAATTTGAGAAGATGACCATCCGGAATGGCGATAAGAGAATGTTTAGTGCCTTTTCTTGATTCCTTAGAGTTCTTCTTTGGTAAGACCGCTTTGGGTGGTTTATGTTTTCCTTCAATCGCTATAGGTTCTGGAACAACTTCATTCCATTCACAATTACATTCCATAGAGCATGGTCTCGTAATGGCAATATCTTGCCTCATCTTCATGCACCGAGATCATATTCTCCTTCTTGATTATTGGAATTACGGTGAGGTGATTGAGGGTGGTGGAGCGACTTGATCGACATCTTGAATATTGTTGAAGTAGGATTTCTTCCTAGTCGAGTTTCCACACAAGCTCGATACCACTTGTTGGATCGATATACTTTAATCAAACTAACTTAACTAGCTTGTTAAGGTTTAATAACCTCGGATAAATCCTAAGTTATTAACAAAGAAACACCGAGCAATCTTTATCAAGTCTGCGAATTTACTTAACAAAGCTAAGAAGAATAACTTTTATTATAAACTCTAAATCTGCTTATTATGCAGATACTCTAAACAACTCTAAGATTATCGAACTTCTCTCTAAAACACTAAATAACTTGTGAATTCGTAAACTCTAAAACTCATAGACTTGTGTCTCTAATGCCAATCTAGGAGTCCTTTTATAGGCTCAAGGATATCCTAGTCGGTTTACAATTTGTATCCTTGTACGACAAGTAATCTAAACGTAGAATATTCTAAAGCAATACTTTCCATAAACGAATATAACAGTTCTTTGTTCTTGCAGTACTTTGACTTCATAGTGCAGTACTTTGACTTTGTCTTTAGCAAGACTTTGACTCTTTGACTCTTTCCAAGACTTTCGACTTCAAGACTTTTATATCTTGATACTTTCATATCTTCAAGACTTTCATATCCCAACACTTGCCATGTGACCCAATCCTTGACAGTTATAACACTTAACCCGATTACCTCGATTCACATTTCCATAATTCCCAACGATTTGAGTCGCAACATTCCCATTCGATTACCCAACGCTCTATTCCCAACATTCGACCCATCGATTACCACGATTCGAACCGCTGATTACCCATGCGAAATCCAAGAGCATATCCTGCGATTCCCAATAACTCCAACCATTTGTCCTTGATGACCCATATTCACACCCTTGTGCAATTTGCACATTGCAGTGTTTGATGAAATCCTTTGGTTGTTGTTAGTTGGTGTGGAATAGCGACCTCTGAATGCTTTACCCAAGAATGCAAATGCTTGTGACAAAGCTTCTTCGGTTCCATTTCAAGATCGGTGATTCCTTGTTCTGTTAATGTTGTTGTTACGGTGGAGCGACTTGTTGTTGTGGAATGTATTGTTTGCAAGTTGTTGTTAGTGGAAGATGATGAAGTTTGTTGTTGTGTATGCATTGGAGTTTGAGTCTTTGCAATGAGTGCCAATGGATCATGATTCTTTGCTAATCTTTCTTGCTCGACTTCATTCACTTCATTTTGGTTTTGTTTGAAAAATCGTTGAGTTGATCAAAGTTCACTTGATGTAAGTCTTTTGTTTGGTTGACAATAGTGACATATCGTCCCCATTCTTCCGGTAGATTGTTCAAGAACTTGATGTTGCTCACGATAGTTACGGGTGTCAACTTGTTTCGATCGACTCATTCATTAGAGTGCAAAACCTTCCATAGTAGGATTCAATGGATTCTCCTTGAGTAGATGTAAACTTCTCCCAGCGCTTAGCAACTTGTTCTCTGTGTCTTGTTGACCAATTTCTATTCCATGACAAAGTCGTCTAACACGTTCCCACATATTGAAAGCGGTTTCTGGCTGCTCACAAGAAAAAAGATGTCTCTTGGTAAACCCAGTTGGACAATATGAATTTCCATGTCATCTGCTTCGACTTGCTTGATCCTCTTGAGTATTCCGATTCTTTTGAAGACGAAAAAATTGTGGGACGGAGGTGTTGCATCAAGATTTCGTGGTCTTGGACTTGTCGAGGTATGAAGGGTCCATCCCGAATGGATTTGATCATCAATTTTCCATTAGGTTTTGTCTTGATGTAACGAAGCATTTGACTTGTCCATTGAAGATAACCACCTTTTTCCAACATAGGAGGACGGTTTTCGGCACCTACTGCATGAATGTCTTGTTGAGTTGCCATTGATGAAGGTATGATATGATAAAGTTGATGTAGGATCGATTCAACGATAAAGGAGTTGTGTTGGATGAAGATTAAGCTCGGTTGTTGTAGTGAAAATTTGCTCAAAAAACTTAAAAACCTCAATAACTTCTGTTCGGAGCGTTTTTAGGACTTGAAGGTTGACCCTAGTTCATTCGGCGGTCTATTCTCCTCGTTATCACGGTCGTTTTGATGGGTAGATCGCTGAAAACGGAGTTACGGTTCAAAGGTTATAGCCGTTTGAAGTTTTTCACAAAATCTTACTCGTAAACAATGTTCTTATGCGTAGAAATCAGTGCTTATGCGTAGAATGCTTATGCTTAGGATTCTTATGCGTAGAGAGCTTAGGCGTAGGATTCCTTATGCGTAAAACCCAACTTACGCGTAACCTTTAGAGTTATGCGTAGGCTAAAAAACTTAGACGTAGAATCCTTATGCGTAGGATTTACTTATGCGTAAGACAAGCTTAGGCGTAATAAAATGCTTATGCGTAAGAAATTATACGCGTAAGATTTAGCTTATGCGTAAATCTAGGTTAAAAACAAAATCCTTTACACCGCCACAACAGAAAAGATATCCACAAGTCGAAGTGTTCCACAAACTTATCCAAGTGAGGGAAGCCCTGAGTAACCGTTGTTGCACGAAGATTCTTCACCAAAAAGTTATGCGTAGAAAACTAGGGTTTTGACTTTTTGACCTTTACGCTTAAAAAATTCCCAGCAATTCAAACAATTTCTGATACACTCAAAGCCTTGAAAACACTCAAATAACACAAAAGTTTTGACCTTAATCACCCAAAGTGCCTTGAAAGCTTATGCGTAGAAACGTACAACGCAAAACATACGAGTTAACAACTGATGAAAAACACGTAAAGCTTCGAACTTTTTTCCAAAACTAGACTCTTTAACACTATAGGAACCTCAAACCATAAGAATCTTGAATATTTTAGTGCAAAAAGTAAAGTTTTAAGCGTGACAACTTTGAATAACGAGAGCTTACGCGTAACACTTACACAAACAAAAACTTCAACCAAACACTCCTAAACCATTGTTAGGCGATTGATACCAATTATAGGACCTTAAATCTATCAACCTTATCACAAACCCAACACGTATATCACTTTATGCATAGAACTCGTTAAACACAAACACAAACTATGTGTGAAGATTAAGAAGAAAGGAAAGATATTGGTGACTTGATGTTAGAACCGTGTATGTTATGCTTAGAAAGATGAACACAAGATGTTATATTGCTCCAAAGAAAACACACACACACACTCAAGCACACCCCTCAAATGAGACTTTGAGGGGTATTTATAGTTCCATACATATAATACCCTAATGGGCTTGGCAAGGGCCACGACTTGGACTTGGATTGGGCTTGGGATACAAAGCTTATAAACGGCTAGCATATCTTAACTTTTAACCAATTAGCTTAGCCCAATCCACGAGCCCGTTGACTATTCTATTACGATATCTAACACACGTTACAAAGTTCCTAAACGTGAATGACCATCACTTCTAATAAAAACTATTAAGGCTAACAAATGACATATTAAAACTCTATTTAAAATATATGTAGAAGTGTCAACGGCGTTACACCAAAACTTTTGAGGTATGTTTTGTTCATTAAGCATTGTTCTACTCATTTCTTGAATAGTACTAATTTTATGTTCTACAACTCCATTAGATTGAGGTGTTCGAGGATCCGAGAAGTTATGTGTTATACCATTTGTATCACAAAAGTTTCCAACTTGTGTTTCATTGTCGAACTCGCGACCATGATCCGTTCGGATTGACACAATGTTAACACCTAGTTGATTTTCAATTTTCTTGCTAAGTATTTCAAATTTATCAAAATCTTCATTTTTAGTTTTCAAAAATAATGTCCAAGTAAACCTTGAGTAATCATCTACTATGACCAAAGTGTATAAGTTTCCTCCATAACTTCTTATAGCGGATGGACCAAACAAGTCCATATGCAAAAGCTCTAGACACTTAGATGTGGACATCATGTTTTTAGCCTTATGGCTACTATGAGTTTGTTTACCAATTTTGCAAAAATGTTGGTGATATTTTAGTTTTGATAAATTTCTAACTAGCTCTTTTGACGATAGGTTTTGGATGAGTCTCATATTAGCGTGAACAAAACATCTATGCCAAAGAGTAGAGTTATCATCTAAGGTTGTTAGAAACAGTTTGGCATTAGATGTTTTATCTATTTTCATGATGTATACGTTATTTTTCCTAACTCCTTTAGCTATGGTGATACCATCTTTTAGTATTTCACTACCATTTTCTTCAAATAGTACTTTATACTTTTTATCACATAATTGGCTAATACTAAGTAGATTAAATCCTAACCTATCGACATGAGCAACATTTTCAATAGTTAGAGAGTTATCAGTGATCGTACCTTTGCCAATGATTTTGCTTTTGAGATTGCTACCAAAAGTGACATTACCTCCGTCATACTCTTGGTATGTTGAGAAGAGGCTTTTGTTGCTCGTCATGTGTCTCGAGCATCCACTATCTTTTATCCATTCATCAGGTTCTAATCCAACTTTCAAGCATACCTATGATATAAAAAACTCAAGTGTTTGGTCCCCAATATCTCATGGGTCCGTTTGGGTTAAACATACCATTTACTTGGTTCATGTATGGAAATGATAGGTAAGGGTTCCATGGCATGTAATTTAGTTTGATATGGTATAGGGAAGTTTTGATTCCAATCGGTATGTTGATAGTTGGGTTGTATGTTGTGATTGCTCTTAGGAAAGGGGCGTTTGGCAATAGATGTTTTAGGCCGTTGTTGAGTAGTTTTAGATCTAAATTTATTTCTAGTGAGTCCTACTCCTAATGTAACAGCAGGTTTTAGTTTAACATTATCCTTGGTTTTCTTTGTTACTTTGACAAATTCACTACGGTCCGAATTCTGTCCTGCTGCAGTTCCCAAGGCACCAAAATTTTCAACGGATGAAACCCTATTTTTGGGTCCGTCTGGTCCATGTTGTACTGCAGCAGTTTTGACAGTTTGTTTGTCTTTTTCGGCCATTTTGGTTTGACTCTTTGGAATTCGCACTTCATTAAAGCCTAGTCCATTCATGTTTCCGGGTGTTTTTTTGAATTCTAACTATTTCAGATGGGCATAAGCAATATTTTTGTTAAACCTTTTAAATTTAGGGTTATGTTCGATGAGAACTTCTTGTGTGAGTTTTTGCTTTTCTATTTCAAGATTAAGCTCTTGACATGATTTACAATCATTGTCATTTGCTTTCCCATTTTCTAATCGTTTTGCCTTTTCTTTAAACTCATAAATTTCATTTTCTAAAAATTCCTTTTTAGTCTTTAAAAACTTGTTTTTAGTTATGATTTTTAAGCTAAACTCACACAATTGATTATATTGTTTTTGCAAGGTGTCATCATCAATAGATGAGTAAGATGAGTCAGAATGTACCTCATTCGATTCATGTGCCATTAGAGCAACCTCGTCCTTACTTGATTCTTCATCATCCTCACTATCACTCCAAGCACCACTTACAAAAGCTCGTTGAGTTTTGCTTTTAGGTGGCTTGGGGCAATCTCCTATTAGATGACTTGCATCACCGCATCTAAAGCACTTTCTTTCACCTTTTCCCTTTTTGTCATCTCGGTCTTTTCAGAATGGCTTCTTTTCTTCTCGGGGTTGCCTTACGAACTTTCCTCTTCTTCTAAAGAACTTTTTGAAATCTCTAACGGCCATAGCATACTCCTCATCTTCACTACTGGAGCAAGATTCGTCATCATCACTTGATTCCGTTCTTGCCTTTAGAGCAACGGATTTGACTTTCTATCTTTTTCCTTTGATGATTTCAGAATCTTTCTCCATCACCATTTCATGTACTTTGAGGTTTCCGATTAGTTCGTCAAGTGACATTATTGAGAGATCTTTTGATTCCTCAATAGCCGTTACTTTAGCTCTCCACTTCGGATGGAGTGATCTAAGAAATTTCCTGACAAAGTTCTTACTACGAATAGATTCATCAAGTGCTTTAAGAGAAGTAATAATAGTGTTAAAGCGAGCAAAACAATAATCAATGGTTTCATCTTCAGGGATAACAAATTGTTCATATTGTTGAACAAGAAGATCAATTTTGTTATCCTTGACTTGTAAATTTCCTTGATGTGTAATAATCAAATATTCCCAAATATCTTTTGCGGTTTCACACATAAAAATTATTTCATATTCTTTTCTAGGTAAAGCATTATAAAGCATCATTTTAGCTTCATTATTTTTAGCTATTAATTTCTTTTGATCATCAATAGAAATATCTTTTGCTGTAGAACTAAAGTCTCCTTTAATTATAGCAAACCAAAGATCTATATCCTTTGATTTTACATATGTTTCAAAACGATTTTTTCCAATAGATAAATCTATTGGTCTCAAACAGTGGTGGTCTTTGCATAGATTGCCCTTCTTTAAAGTTTTCGGAATCCATGGATCGTTTCAAGTTTATAAAATACAATATGTTTTAGAAATTCTTGAGCAACGAGGCTCTGGTACCAATTGTGGAAAACTAGAAGGGGGTTGAATAGTTTACAGATTAAAAAACTTTGTTTTTAAACTTATTGAAAGATCAATTGATATTGATCTTAGATATGTTAGTGAATAATAATCAATATGCAAGCAATATGTATAAAGAGTAAATAAGGAAAGAAACAATCAAACCACGGCAAGTTGTTTATAGTGGTTCGGTCTACAAGGACTCTTTTTCCTTGCCCTACTCCACTCCCCGAGTCTCACACTAGAGAGCTTAACTTCACTAGTCAACAAGCTCCTTTCACCGGCGGAGAAACCTTTACACTTTGCTTACACACTATTTCCAACACTAAGCTAGATGTCGAGTTCTTTTCCAAGAGTACAACCACTCCCACACACAATGTATTTTAAGGACTAAAATACTAACCACTCAGACTTACAAGTTTATGATGGGTTGGTACAACAATGATGTATGAATCAAGAATAGATCATACAACAATAAACAAACAAGACTTCCAACTATTTGTTGAAGCTTGAATATGCCTTGATCTTCTTTGCTACAAAAGAGGATCACTATAATGATATGAAACTGAGTTAGAAATGTAAGAGAGAAGGAATGTATGTGATTATGCTAGAAAGGGATGGGAAAACAACTTGGTTTGGCTTTATATTTATAGCCAAAATGAACAGCAGGCACCACGGACCACGGAACCCACAAAAGGGGTTCGCCCGTGTATAAATTTGGTGCCGCCGGGGTCTGACAGCAAGATTACCAAAATCTTACCAAAGTCAACCAAATTTATCCAAGATTGTGTAAGATATTTAAAGTCTAAATCTATACAAAATATATATGTTGGAATCACTCCTAAACTTGAATTCAAGTGTTAGTAATTAATATGTAATAGTTAGCTTAATTATGGCTTTTATGTTAGTAATCTAGGCTAGGCTCATGTAGAAAGCCCATGAGCCTATGCAAAGCCCAATAAGGAAAGGATGGGAACTTGGTGTGTTGCCCTAGTTCCCTCCTATAAATACCTCATGTAAACCATCCTTAGATGGTTGGTTGTTCACTTTTCTATTTCACCTACGCATAAACTTTCTCCATATCATACGCGTGAGTTTGGTTAAGTGTTCATCCGATCACCTTATCTTTATTTATTCATATTGATGCTTGTGTTACAAATATGGGAACCTAACAGTGGTATCATTCGCCAAATAGTTGGGTGAAACGGTTTTGTTTTTGAAGTTTTATGGTACACGCGTGGGTTTCATGTTCATAATCTTTCATACGCAAAAAGCTTTCATTTTTTCACTTTAAAATTCAAGATTCTTGTACTTTAAAGGTTATTTGGTGATAAAGTTTAAGTTTTTGGCAAAAAGTTTGAAACTTTACGTGTGTAGCATTGTTTTTAGCTTGATTTCATTCGTGTACTTCTTTTACGCGTAAGGTGAAAAAGAGTTTTGGATCATCAAGTTTTAAACTTTCTTGTTATTTTGGTGATATTGAAGCTATTTCATCATAAAAATCAAGTTTCTAAACACTTTTGGGCATAAAATCAGTTTTTGGTGATTTTTGGTACTTTCTATTCGTAAGCAAAACCCTAAACTTACGCATAAGCTTCTCAAGGTTTGATCTTCAGTGCTATTGGTTTACTCATTGTTTTCTTGCTTGGATAAGCCTGAAAACACTTCGACTTTGGATATCTTTTACACTGGTATAAGTGTAAAGGATTTATGGGTAAAACCCTAGTTTTACACCTAAGCATAAAAGCTTACGAGTAAACATCTTACACATAAGCATTTTCTACGCATAAGCTTGTCTTACGCCTAAGGAAATCTTACGCATAAGGTTCTTACTATTAAGCATTTGGTTTACGCCTAAGATGGTTTCTACGTGTAAGCTTCTTTCTACGCGTAAGCTTCTTTCTACGCGTAAGGTACTTGTCTACGCCTAAGCATCTGTCTTCGCCTAAGCTGGTTTCTACGCCTAAGTGTTCTTCATCAACATACATCTTGTTTCATTCGACTACAAAGATCTATCAACAACACAAGTGTTTCAAAAAAAAATTCAAATTTTCACACGAGATTCAAATTTTGGTTTAACTGTGAAAATTTTGGTCAAAATTTCAAATTTTGGGCCCAAATTAAATTTTTGGTCAAATTTTAACGTCAAAATTGTCAAAACTCAAATTTTCCTTCAACCCTAGAATTGATTTTTATAGTGAATTTCAAATTTTGGGAGAAAATTTTCAAAATTATTTTGGAGGAAAAATAGAAATTCACTATATCGGCCTTCAGTGTGCTATATCGACTTAGACATTTTCTCTTTGATTCTTCCGACTTCATCACAACAATCAAGGGAGAGAGAATGTATCAATCAAGGTCGCAGATGAATGAGATAGAGACACATTTGATGAATCGATGTATGGAACAATTTAGATCTCTTCATTCACACCTTAAGGTCCTCTCAAACAAAGAATTAGCAGAACTCGCTCGAGTATGGATTCAAACGAGCCTTTCCATCACTCTTTGGAATAGACTTGGATATCTTCAACGTCTGAGTGTTTCACAATGTAAATCAACTTGAATTCCAACTCAACAAAGAAGAAATCAACGAAAATGAATCCACGACCGCTTTGAGAGTCCTCAAGGAACAGTTTCAGCAATACATCGATTCGCGATTCTATGACACTGAAATGACAAATAAGTATTTTTTAGTGTTCACTCATATGCAGACACAAAATTTCAAAGATATATTGCTCCAACATATGGAAGCTATTGAGAAAACAATCGCTGAAAGAGTACTTCACAGAAAAGTGCATGTCAATAATGTTAATGAACAGAAGTTGCAGATTCAAGAAGAGAAAGTTAATATGGCTAAAGTATTGGATGCTAATTTGGTTGTCATGATAAGCAATGGGACATAATCAGAAAAGCAGGATGACAACAGCAGATCAGGGAACGAAATTGATGATGATTGTGCAGATATCATACCCAACTATGACACAGAGTCCAACTCTGACAATGAACAAATAGATATCGTTCCCACCTATGACACAGAGCCCAACTTTTGAAAAGACCAGATGGTTGAGGTACTATCTTTTGTTGATCATATTCTACCTGCAAATGCGGTACAACAAACTAAGCAACCTGAATTCAGTAATGAAGTAGAGGTTGACCAGTGTGTTGTACGATGTCCTGAAAACTGTCTTATGTCTGAGCCCTTACTTGTAAACAATACAACTGAAACATCAAACCAAACTCTTGAATCTGAAAACATTCTTCTCAAAAAGACCATTGGTCAGTTTCAAAAAGATCTTTCAAAACTTGAGGCTCATTGCATCTCTCTTGAACTTAAAATGCAAAACAAAATTTTAAACTCAGAGCAAAATGGTAAATCTTTGCATGAACAAAGTAATCGTGTGGATACATTAGTAAAAGAAAATGAGCATTTAAAGGCTCAAATTCAAGCAAAGGGCTTGCACATGTTGCTTTACAAAACAAACCGAGAAGATTAACCGACAAGAGTGTGGATACTAATTTTGCAAAACCAACAATCTTGGGAAATCGTCTCTACAACCTTCGAAAACAATCGTAGTTAGACAACCAACCGCATTTAAATCGAACGTTCTAAATCTTCAAAACTACGGTTTGCCTCCCAAGTTGTTGAGAATAATCATTCGTTAAAACCACCTCCACATTCATGGCATATGAAAAATTCTTACATTTTTGTTAAACTGTTTCTATTAAATCTGTTTCTATTGCACCTGGCACGTCTAGGATTAGTTCGAACACTGTGTCTAAACCGAGCATTAAAATTAAAAATTCATATGATTTACATGACGCGTACAAGAACTATGATCTAAAAAAGGCTAGGAAGAGGGCACTACTCCAAAAGGATGGAATCTTAGGTTCACGACCTAATGTATCACCTTCTAGTGTACTACTGAACACTGCTTGTAGTAGCAAACCAAAACCTAAGTTAACTCAACAAACAGTTAGAAATAAACCCGTTGATCTAAAAGTAAAATTTCAGAAACCTTATAGGTGGATCAATATAGGACGCAGACTTTTCCCAAAAGAAGTTTCAACATTCCCTAGATCTAACCTTAGATGGATACCAACGGGTAGAGTTTTCAAAATTGTTGGTCTTAGGTGGATTCCTATAGGCAAGATACTAAGTAGTTGCACCATAACAAGTGTGAAACCCTCTACATTCATCCCTAAGGTAGGAAAGGAAATCATCAAAATTGCATGTTCAGGTGTCAAGAAGATAATTGACACTACATCTTTATGCTTCTAACATCTGGAACCCAGTTACACTTGGGGTCCATGTTTTTTTTTCTTTCTTGCTCCCCTTCTATTTTCTATACAGGTACAATAGCGATGGCTTCTAAGTAACACAGCTTAGGACCCATTTCTCACCGTCTAAAATATAATGATCCATCAGTTGCACCATCATTGTACTTAATCGTCAAGAATTGGAAAGTTTGTTTGCTCCAATGTTTGAAGATTCTTTAGAGAGTTGTGCCTCAGATGTATCAAATGTTTCCGCTGCACAACCTGATCATATTCTAATTCTTGATACATCATGAATCTACAACAACAACCATTCTTTGCAATTGCACCTCCAAATCGAATCTCCGATAATGAAAGATCAAACTGCTTCCAACAACAATGTCACGGTGATGATCAACACCAATGGCTTCGAGCATAACACTTGGAACCCGGTCATAACTGTTTAAACTTCCTCAAACCCCATCATCGGTGACCTAAGCCCCCTTTACTCGTCAACGAATGGAAAAGTTGTTTGCTCCTCTGTTTAGTGATGATCTTGATGAGCGTGCTCTAGGTGTATCCAATGTTTCACGCTCAACTCGATCGAAATCAAATACCGATACACCGCTACAACAACTATTATTGAGGAAGAACCACCAACGATTCTACAACAACAAATTAACAAACCGCATCCAATGACGTTGTTCTAGCTAGGATGTTCGAACAATGAAGTATCCCCACCAAGCAGATTATGATCCAAATGCGTTCTTCAACTCGTTTGCTAATGAAACTGCTGCACCTGATGTTGTTGAATCATCTACAAGCCATTTGAATCCTCCCAATCTTCATAATGTATATCAACATCAACCTTTCACACATCGTTGGACGAAAGACCATCCTCTTGAGAATATTATTGGTAACCCGAATCAACCAATCGTAACGAGACAACGTCTTCACACGACGGTGAACATTGCATTTATGCACTCACCGTCTGCCAATCGAACCTAAGAACATTAAAGATGCAATGACCAAAGACAACTGGATTGAATCCATGCAAGAAGAACTCAATCGGTTTAAAGGTCTTGAAGTATGGGAATTGGTTGAAAGACCAACGGGTCTCGTCATTGGTCTCAAATGGATTTGGAAAAACAAATTGGATGTTTGAAGGAACCGTAATCATAAATAAGTCACGTCGGTGGCTAAGGGTTATAAACAGGAAGAGGTATTGACTTTGAAGAATCTTTCGCTCCGGTTGCTCGTCTTGAGGTCGTTCGGATATTTACGGCGTTCGCGGCCCACATGAACATCACGATCTTTCGGATAGACGTTAAACCGATTTTACGAATGGTAAACTAAAAGCGGTCTATGTCACCACGGAAGAATTCGTTGATCCGTAATTCCCGAACCACGTTTACAAACCGAACAAGGCTCTCTACGGACTCAAACAAGCTCCTTGGGCGTGGTACGATATGTTATCATCCTTTCTTCTCGCCAATAAGTTCGTCAAAGGTTCGGTCGACCCTACACTTTTCATACAATATCACGGGGCACACATTTTAATCGTTCAAATTTATGTGGATGACATCATTTTTGGATCAACACATCTAAAATACTCAAACGCTTTTCAATACTTATGAAAAACATTTTGAAATGTCCATGATGGGTGAACTTACGTTCTTTCTAGGACTTCAAGTTCATCAATCACCCGTGCTATTTTTCTAAGTCGGTCCAAATATGCCCTTGAAATTTTAACAAAATGGAATGCAAAATCGTGACACCTATGCCACTCCAATGGCACATACCAAGAAGCTAGACGCTGATTTACATGAGAAATTGGTGGACCCTACCAAATACCAAGTATTATTGGGTCTCTCATGTATCTAACATCAAGCGGGCCCGATATTGTTTTTGTCGTATATCTTTGCTCCCGTTATCGGTAGCGACCAATGAAACTCACCTCTCGAGGCTAAAAGAATCCTCCGATACATCAAGGGAACCATTAACTTGGGATCGGTATCCGAAGGATTCGGTTTTGAACTAATACCTTTTCAGACGATCACGCAGTCGCTTAGATTCTCGGAAAAGTATTTCGGGAGCATTACAATTTCTTGGTGATAAACCGGTGTCATGGCAATCGAAGAAGCGGGATCGTACATCGCTATCCTCAATGAAGCGAATATGTAGCCATGTCGGCGTGTTGTGCTCAAGTCATTTGGATGAGAACACAACTCAAAGACTATGGTTACGTGTTTGACGTAATCCCGATGTCTCGCGACAATCGAAGTGCCATTGCGATCTCGTGTAACTCGTTCAACATTCAAATCAAAGCACATCGATCTTGATATCATTTCATCAAGGAGCACGTGGAAAAGGGTATTGTTGAATTATACTTTGTGGTACTTGAATACCAATTGGCGATCTTCTCACCAAAGCCTTAGCTCTGCTAGGTTTAATGAGTTGGTCCACCGGATTGGTATGCGGTGTTTGACTCAAAGGAACTGGATGAACTTTTAAAACATTCTTAAAACCACCAAACACCAAAACCTCTTTTGTAAATATTTTCAAAACAAAATACAAAATTATAAAATCGATAAAACAACAAAAATATTCTTCTATCTATATTTCTTTTAACATGGCAAGTACAAATCTTTCGTCAACACTTTACTCTTTCAAAATTCAGTATTTTCTCGGTCAAGTGTTGAGGGGGAGAAAGTATATATTTTTTTGGTTTCATAAAACCTTGTACTTGCATGTTACCTCATCCCGTCGTTTCTTTGATAATGGTGGTCACATTTACGGTTTCTTGACACTCCCGGACTCAAATTTATAAAATTTCATTATTTCTTAAGTCGAGGGGAGTTTCGTCAAGTTTCTTTCCACTAATCATACTTTTGGTAACCAAAATGGAAGTTATGGGCGTTGGATGAAAATGGTTAATGTGGAGGGACCGAAATCGTCAAAAGCTCAAAGTATTCTTTAATAAAACACTTCACCTAACTTTTCAAATACAATTACTTCAACTCATTTAATACCCAACTACCATATCCTACGCCTAAGAATCCATTATCAAAACCGTGTTTTGATCATCAATCTGTAAGTGTTTTCATGATCTTTGTGGTTTTACAAACAATGGTTTTGATTCGTTTGAAAATCCAACGGTTAAATTTTGTGTTTGATTGATCTTTGTGTTCTACGCGTAAGCTATGAACACAAAATCTTCATTTGTGTGTTTTTGTTGATAAAAATGATGTTAAAATGCTTAAATAATCATACCTAAACCGTTTCTATCAAACAAATCCACCCAGAAACACGAATTGAACATTTTCAAAATTAGGGTTCTTATGCGTGAATTGGGTGTTTTCAATTGTGAGTGTATCTGGACTATTAGATTGTCTCGTGATGTTGTATGCATGATTAATTAACCTAAACCTTGCTTGATTCTTACCTAGAATCACCAATTTTGTAGAAATTGAAATTTAGGGTTTAAGTTCATACGAATTAGGTATTCTTGATTCATAGGGTTTTTGATGTTAAAACTTGCTTAGGACATATCACTAGGCCTCTAAGATATCCCAGAAATGATTTGGTGCAAATCCTATGGCTATAATTCTTATTCAGAAAGCGAAACCTAGGGTTTAAGTTCTACGATAAGCATACTCTACGCGTGAACCGTGTTAATTGAGTGTCCATGTGGCCGAAAGGATTGAATAATGTGTTAATGTATGAGTTATGATTCATTTGTTTCGTGTTATTACGTGTGAAAATTCGTAATCAAGGTTAATTGAACATCTACGCATAAGGATCACCTTACGCGTAGAATGTTATCGTGAAGAGAAATCTTCGCGTAACCTTTACACGTAAGGTTTTACAAAGAGGACTACGCGTATCCCGTGAAGGATATGCGTAAACAAGAACCTTTTCGCATAAAGTTCACTCTTACGAGTAAGCCTTACGCGTGGGTTCCACATCGCCACGCTGTAAGCTCTATGCCTAAGGCTTTCTTTTCCTCGCGTAACATTTCTTCGCGTAGAAGTCAAGATCCCACGATAAGCTTATGCTTACGCAGTATAACCACTCTGTTTACGCATAAGCTTGCAACACCTATGCCTTAGCCTAGTTTTAACCAAACTTGTGAATTGTTACACGTGCAAACTTGTAAATAAATAAATCATAACGTCACGAAACCAAAATGTCACTAATAAGATTAAATGTTTAATAAGTTGTGAAAATAAGTGAAAACTTGGACTTTAAAACTCAAAGTTAATCTACTCACGAAACTTATCACGAAGTCTTTGGACTATTGGACTAACAAGTAACATTGGACTCGTAACAATCATTGACATATCACATTCAATAAATAGACAATAAAATCAACTGGTGACTAACGTAATGTCTTTTGATATGTTGGTTCTTTTGGCTAAATATCTTTCAGATCACGATATGGACGTTCAAATGCAAAATGTGGATGCACCAAATGTTCTCACTGTTGAAAATATCTTCCCTAATGGTTACCCAATGAAGATCGGAAAGAACAACCTCATAGTTGATTTTGATAACTTCACTTGTTACGAGTCTTCGTGTCGATTGCAAGTGGATATTCGAAGACTCACCCTTACCGAACATGCTCACAAATTCGCTCTTGTGCGAGATCTACATTCACCAATTCGGCATACAATACATAAGGTCAAAGGTCAAAGTCTTTGTGGCGGTGATGCTTAACAACAAACAAGTCACCATCACGCCAGCAGATTTGAGGGCTATTCTTCTTATTCCTGTCATCGAGCCTACTGAATACAATGCTACTCCAACGGAATAGGTCGTTCTCCAGTTCATGGTCGACATCAGCTATGATGAAGCTACCAGGGTAATCACAAAGTACTCATATGTGGATCTCAAGAACATTCCCCAGCCATGGAGAACCCTCTACATAATGATTGCCAAATTCGTTTCTAGACGTGATAGTGGTCATGAGCATCCCAAGCTCATGGAACTACAAATATTTTGGGCTATGGTCAACATGAAACACATAGAAGTTGAAGCTCTGATATGGGATGACATGGTGTCTTACCTTAAAAGCCGTGCACCAAGATCCCGTATATCGATACACCAAACTGCTGATCCGAGAGCTCTAGGGTATAATCACGATATTCCTCGAGACTTGATGATCCCAACCAACACTCCGTGTTGTTTGAGCCCACACTCACCGCCGATTATGGACTCAACAACGAAGAAACAAGGTGCGGTGTTGCGGATCATCTTTTACCGATGATATCAAAGGACTCTATTCGCACAAACGATATCTGGTAGCAGTTGAAGCAGGCAAAGTAGGTTTCCTTGATGAAAAGTCCTCTGGTACACCTACTAGGAAAACCAGGAGAGGCAGTGCAGGAAGTGTCACGAGTACTGAGAGTACAAGAAAGTATCCAAAGAGGACTCACATTAACAAAAGAAGAATTCTATCACCGAGTGCCATCCCTATTCCCAAACCTGAACCGCAACAAAAGCTAATGGATGAAAGCTCAAAGGATACTGAAACGGACGAAGAAGTCATCTACTCTGAAACTCCAATCGTTGATACTTCGACAGTAGCAAAATCTCCCAGTCCAAAAGCTGATAAAGGTAAAGGTAAAACTCTAGTGATAGATCAGGAAGAAGAAAGCTCAGAAGAAGAGCCACTGGATGAAGACAGAGACTATAGGAAAAAGGTGAAGAATCTAAGACTCCAACACGTTGCCAAATAGTTCGTACAGCAACAAACTCGTGGCCCCGGAGGGTCTAGTGGTGGTGCACTATCTACACCAGTTTCCGATGCGGTTAATCAACCCGATAAGGGAACTGGTACCACCACCCACGAACAACAACAAAGGCAACTTGAGGATTCTATCAACTATGACTTTGAGGAACCGGAAATGGAGAAGTCTGAGAAAATTCCTGATGAAGATGTTGAGGCTGCAGCTAAAGAAAATGCAGAAAAAGAAGCTCAAGCTCAAGCAGATGAAGAAGCCATGATTAAGGCTGAAGAAATGGCTAAATCTGGAAAAGATGACAAAGTAGATTATGATGATTTTCTTCTAGATAGTCCAGTACGTTCCAAGTAACTAACTTCTGAGCCACCAAAGGAACCTAAGCCTCCTCATGTCTCCTCATCATCAGACTCGTCTTCTCACTCTTCACCTCCACCATCCAAAGGCACAACCAGATCCACATCCAAGTCAGTAAAGAAACCAACCGACTTGGATATCCCGGGCTAAGACAAAGATTGTCAAAGCTGTCAAGCAAGTCAGGAAGAAAGACGTGACCAACAAAAAGTTGAATCAACTCGCTGACAGGATCAATCTTCTACAAGACGGGATAGACGAGATGTCGAGTGAAAGGGAGTATATCCAGAAGTTTATGAAACATGATGTCCAAGGGGAAATGAACATGATGATTAGGGAATATACTCATAAGTTCCTACTCGACATTGTTCCTGGAATGACAAAAGAGATGTTCACCAGACAACTCTATCCGAATCCCATGCGATTGGCCAAACAAACAATAAGATCAACGCCGTTAATCGTTACAATCAACCCAACCGAGCCTCTGACTTTCTCTCGATGCGTAATTGGTTTCAAGATTGTACACCAAATGTCAAACGATCTAGAACGTTTACTTGATGAAGGTAAACTGTTTGAAGCATTGCCGGATTACCAACTTAAAATCGGATGCGAGCGGCGAATTGAACGGCTAAGCGTCCTAGAGACGATGAAGATGCGGATAAAGACAAAGAATCAAAATGAAAGAAGAAGTCTGGTGAATCTCCCTCTATGCCACCACCAACACAAAGGACTCCAACCAAAAGACGATCTCCTCCACGTTCTACTGCTGATAAACCTCAGGACTCTGAGTTACCACCATCCACAGAGAAAACCGGTGATCATTTCGAATACACTGGTGGTGACAATGAAGAGTTCCATGAGCCCCAACAACAACCCACCTCTCCCGCCACAACAAAGAAACCAGAGTCCTCATCAAAGCCAAAGAAGAAGAAGAAGAAGACAAAGACCAATGTTGTCTCATGGCTAGACGAAGATGACACCACAGAATATGACTGGTTTTCTACACTTGTTGATGCTACTCCCTCACTACCAGAAGGTCAAGAAATGGTAGATGGCCGTACTATGGAGCATGTGAAGCTGATTCAAGAACATTTTAAAGTGAATAAGATGACTAAGGCTGAGCTAAAGCGAATTAAGAATGAAGCCTTCCAACTGCTTAAAGATAGCTCTGAAAGTGCAATTGAAGTTGAATACCATCTCGAAAACATTGCACGAGCCATGTCGAACAATATCGATTGGCTCAATCCCGAAGCTAACATCGACTTCACAAGACATGACAAAGCTCCATACTACACAGACTGGACCAGACCGCTACAAACAATTTGCCGACCGGATCAACCTCAAATTCCATACCGTTACTTCTTCAACAATGACCTCGAGTTTCTTCTACACGGTAGCGATGTTACAAGGAAGTACGCTACGTCACTCACATTTCCTTTCCCAGCAGCAATCTATTCTAACAATCCAGCCATCGAGGAGGAAGCCACACACATGTTTGCTAACCAAGTGGAAATGTATGACCTTGATGCGATGTATGGGATTCATCATTGGCCTGAACGCCGAAGAATCTTCTACAAAAGCTACCAGGTTTGAAAATCGAAGAAGGAAGTGTTTAGTGATAAACGGATCATTGCTATTAAGCATGTTACTCTTTCGTCAAAGTGGGACTACACATTCCTCAAGAACATTGAGGTCAAACGACAAGACGAAGAGGACTATGACTTCTGTGAAGCGGATTTTACGAGACTGTCGCTAAATGACATTGAAGATATGTATCTCGCTAAGGTGCAAGGACAAATGCGACATTTCTCCACAACCGTCCAACGCGAATACATCAAGTCATTGCTCATCTACATCAGAAGCATAGTGATCCAAGAACGTGTAGAAGACATACAGCTTGCCATGGAATCGTATCAGACGCGTGTTAACCTCACTAAATCACAGCTAGACCTTCTCGACATAAACTAACTTCCTCAGTACACCCTCATCAGCAGACCATTTGGAGTACTCTACCGTAGTGAACTACACCGAAATTGCTTAATGGCATGCAAAGAGCTTCATAAGTTTGGGGATCATACACTGAAGAAAGTCAGGGATGGGTTAGCTTATCGGTTAAAGGCGATACAACAAGGCATTGGGTCACCTAAGGGATGGAATTCGAGGGAGAGAAGGGATGTAAAGAAGATCATCACGCGGATTGATGAAAGGTTGTTCGAAGGGATCGATTCGAAACTTTGGAGAGTTTCGTAGGTGGTCGCCCAAGCATATCTCTCACAAAGTATCAACGCCCGTAACGCATTCCCGGAGTTATTGTTGGACTACCGATTCTCCGGTAACCCTTGATTTGTTTCATTAACTTATCATTTGGATGTGTGATTTTTAATGACAATGGCTTGTGCACACATAACAGTATACAACCCGTACTTGTAATGAAAGGACCCTGTGGTACGCTTCAGTGCCACAATCCTTATAAAAGGAGCGAAAGCTTCTTACTTTTGAGTAAAACTAATCAAAACTTTCATTTTCAAAGTTTTGCTCAAAAGAACAAGTACTTCTCATTATGATTTCCAAAACCTCAAAAGTTAATATCACTTGTTGAGGGGGAGTATTTGATTAAAAAAATTTGTTCACAAATTGTTCTTCGTGGTAATCTTCCCGCAAAACTCGAAATGGACATATTCGATATCAAATTTCGTCAAAAATAACATTTATATGCCATTTTTGAGGGGGAGAAAAATTATGTGATAAGAAATATGTTGTGAATTGCAAATGAATCGTCGTACTAAAGACTTAACCAATGAATTGACGAAATCTTAAATGTTAGTAACTCGAAAAGACTTGTCCGGGACGGGTAATAATTTCAAGCTAGTTCGCTAGTGATGTAAACGTGTCTCGCAAAGGATTTGTCCGAGTAGAATGTACCATTCAAGAAACTCTTGGTAGACATGAACTTTGACGGGTTTGACAACCTTTCGAGGTTTGTCCACACCTTCAAGGTAGTTATTAGAGCTAGTTGTCACCTAAAAGCTGACAATGTAACTCTTTAACTATGAAACGTAACCGTGTCTCGCGAGGGATTGTCTATCTTGAGTTGATCAATTCAAAAGTGCGCGCTCTTCTCTCACCGTGCAGATTTTGTCAAAATATTTAAGCACGTGTGGAGGGGGAGTATTTCTGCAAAATCTTAAACTCTCAAAAGTGGTATTAAATGCTTTTACTCATAACCACTTTGAGAGATTTTCATGAAAATGGTTTTATGGCAACATAGGTTAGTCATGGAGTTATAAGGTGACTAAGGTTAGGAATGATCTACCCAAGGACACCACCAATAGTTAGAATTAGAAGTCCTTAGGTATGATTATGAAAAGGAGAAAATGAGAATCGGAGAAAGAAGGAGTTGAAGAATTAAAAAGAAAAGTAAAGAAAATGGTGAAAACAAATAGCCCTCCAGATCATTCAACTTAGGGCAGACACCGGGTTCAATTCATATGCTACTGGTTGTCACTTGATGACACTGGTATTGAAGATTAAAGTCGTCATGGACCCAGTGACGCATGCACTAAACCTTCTTGGCCACTCAAGTTTCTCTCAACAGAAGCTTGTTTCATTCTCACAGGGAACCCTACGTAAACTATCGGCTTTCTCTTAGAGATTGCTGGAATTGAAGCAAGGAGACCCTCTCCCTAGTCTCCGCTTAGGAAAACCAAAGCGCACTATTGAGTTTAGAGCCACGAGATTCATCAAAAGATCTCTTAGGTACACTTGACATTTCATCACTTGTCGTTCAACAATAAGGACGCAAGTGATACATTATCGAGTCCTTCACAGATCTTAGCAATCTGTTGAGAACATTTATGAGAGGTTCACTCATGTGATCCTCGATGATTGAATGGAAACTCCCGCCGGGTCAACATCAAACACCCGACAAAGCAGTCACTTCAAGAACTCCCGTGGATTACACTTAGTGTGTCTCAAACGGTCTCTGATCGTGAGGTGATGATTCGGTGTACCTCGACTCATCCGAATCAGAGGTGTACTTCGCTACATCGTGTTATCTCACTTGTGGACTCCGGTTCGGGGCGACCTTTGTGAGAATTAGAGTTGTGTTTTCACACTATGTCATTAACACTCTCGAGTTCAAACTTGTGTACTGGATTATTTCTAACCCATGTTTTTATGTTTTCTTCTTATGGATGCTTGCGGTGGAAAAGATCGTGCGATTCTCCACATGCTCATACCTACAACATCACTAATCAAGTTCTCTCAAAAGGCAACACAAAGTCGAATGATTCTTCGTCAAAGTCAAAGAATCTACAAAGTTTAAAGACTAAGAGAACTTCATCAAGATCGAAATCCAACGTTAAAGAGCGTGTGAGCATGTTGGAGAAAGACGTGGAGACACCGGAGCAACGAAGCGGACTGATGCAGAAAACCACAACATACTATCACTACCATCACAAAGAACAAAGATCAAAGAACAAAGAAAATGATGACGTCAAAGCAGAATACTTCAAAGGTAACAATTTCTCTACACTGGGGAGATTGTTCGAATCAAGGCACTTCTTCTCACAAGAAAGAAGAATGTCAGAAGACGTCAAAGCTACTATTACATCAGCACCTACAACGTTTATTTCATCAATCACTAACACTTAGGGGGAGATTGTTGGAATCACTCCTAAACTTGAATTCAAGTGTTAGTAATTAATATGTAATAGTTAGCTTAATTATGGCGTTTATGTTAGTAATCTAGGCTAGGCTCATGTAGAAAGCCCATGAGCCTATGCAAAGCCCAATAAGGAAAGGATGGGAACTTGGTGTGTTGCCCTAGTTCCCTCCTATAAATACCTCATGTAAACCATCCTAAGATGGTTGGTTGTTCACTTTTCTATTACACCTACGCATAAACTTTCTCCATATCATACGCGTGAGTTTGGTTAAGTGTTCATCTGATCACCTTATCTTTATTTCTTCATATTGATGCTTGTGTTATAAATATGGGAACCTAACAATCTAGTGAATTCCTCTAGAGATTTCAATGATGCACCACATGATGTCATATATTGTTTTCTAGTTTTAGAAATATGTTAAATGTAAATACATATGTAATGTTTTGTTTTAAGAAACCAAAACATGCTTGATTGATAACGCTACACGCATCGTTCGGGGTCAAAGGAACTTCCTTTTCGTCGAGCAAGTTATTCAACACCCTAGGCAGTGAACCTAATCGTTGTAGTGTAGTATTAGGGTAAGCCACGGGTATTGATATCGTTCTCTGGGGGAATAGGAATGCTAGTAAGAAGTTACTACGCTAAGGTTGGGGTTGAGGAAGATTATTTTTTATCTTTTTATATTTTTTAGGAAATGAAAAGGTACGAATCTCGGGGTATTGGATTTGGGGGGTTGGTATTACTACCGATTACTCTACTTATCTAATTATCTAATCTAAGGTGTATGTAGTCTATGTCTAATTATTATGTGCTCGTATGATAGTTTAAAGATGTGTTTACTTAGGTTTTACTACTCCTTAATTATCTCCTATTGGTGGTTGAATTGTCACGTCCTTATTCCTAGTTGCGTTGTGTGTCTAAGGTCGTAGGGTATGCATATGTTCCCTAACTCTTTGAACTTACCAAAGGGTCTCGTCTACAAAACCCACTAGGGATAATAAACTCTTACTCTAAGGCACTCTTTGGATGGTTTAGCTTACAACTACTCAAGGAGTCATATTCTAAGGTTCACAAAGATTCTATCAAGCATTAAGTACACAACGAATGACCTATCGCATTACTAGATCATTAATCAACTAAGATAAGAGACAACCAATCAATATTCAATAATTAAGTTTCATATTCCTAAGCAAACACACAAGTAAATTAGCGGACATGGAGAACATGCAAGCATACACACAAATAATCAAAGACATAATTGTATTAATGAAGTAAAACACTTATCTTGGTGTAAGATAGGGTTTGGAACCCTAAAATCTTGTACAAGACGACCTTGGTTCGGTTTAGGTTTTACTCCAAAAGACTACACTCCAAATACTAAAAATTGGATTCTATATATAATATTACATATGCGACGGCGTCACCTTATGTTTTGTGACGCCATCGTGTCGCCGTCATTAGGGTTTCGTCTTGGCCACGTTAGACTTGCGACGGCGTCACCTTATGCTTGTGACGTCGTCTCTTGACCGGCGCCGTCTGGATTACATCTAGGCCGTCCGAGTTGCGACGGTTCTCTTGTTTTATAACTTGACTTCGTCACTTGAAAATATGAGTTTTGGCTTCGTCCGTCACAAAGATCTTCCGACGGCGTCGCAATTAACACCGACGCCGCCACCTTATGTTTTCAAGACTTTGAGTGTCTCGATTCGACTTTGGCCATTTTCTTCAGATAATCGCGCCTTTTCGTCCAAATAAGTGCCATTCCAAGATTTTGCCTTCAAGAGACCTAAAAGTGAAAAAGAACGATATTAAGCAATAACGGATACAAAAGTGATCAAATAAGGGCTTAAACGACCCTCAAAATGTACCTTTTAAAACCTTATCAAATATCCCTACACTTGGTATTTGCTTGTCCTCAAGCAAATGTGCTTTAGCCAATTAATTTATAATTTAGGGTCATGAAGCATTCGTTCAAACGGTCCACAACACATATAAGCCCAAAAAGTCATAACAAGCACGAAATTACATACTAGCACCTCACATGGGGTGTTTGGATACTCACATCTCTCTCGGTGTATATGAAATATAACAAATCGAAATGGAAGATAAACACTCATTAACCGGTCCTAGTACATAGATTACCATAGGCTTGAGAATAGATCAAACCTCCATCGCTTTGGCGTAAGCACCTAGGAAAGACTATCAAAGAGGTCTTTAAAGGGTTGTAACGTTAGGCTTACGGTAGGGAAACAAAGGGTTTGGTGGGATAGGCTATATAGTGGTGGCAAGTCAAAAATCTCTTATGTTACAAGCATACGAAGAATGGCGTTGCTAAGCCAAGACTCGACACTCTAAACTCTAGCTAACTGAAATAAACAAACATAAAATATAAAGGATAGATGTAGGATGGTAGCCCGTATGTTTCTTTTTTTTTCTTTTTTTTAATCACTCTATTTTTTTTTTCTCTTTTTCTATTTTTTTCGATTTTTTTTTTTCATACACTTTTACTCTACCATCCTCTACGGTAACATCAAAATGGTAGGGATTTATAGGCACATCCCTACACTTGAGTTTTTATTACTCTAACACTAATTTGACCCGAATTGAAAAGATCAAAACACTTGGGGTACATTATTATGCAAACAAAGGGAATTTGAATTTAACATTCCCTTCCCGTCATTTCATAAACTTTAACTTTTCCCATGAATTCCAATCGTCCCAAAACTATGTACAAAGGATATGACTCGACTTAGCAACTCATGCAAGCAACTAGATAATTGAACTAAGGGTTTAGGGTGATAACAATAATGCACTAAAAGTGAGTGCATACAGGGTAGGCTAAGGCGATTTGGGTGTATATTTAGGGGTGGGTGTAAACAATGCTCTTCATTGATATTCCGGAAAAACCGAAACATCACGAGAACCGCGAAAAGGATAGGCTCTGAGGGGTTAACTAGGGGTATCGTGTACTAAAGATGAGTACAACGCAAAGGGTGTGGGGAATTACTCAACCGATGTGGAAGAAGTAATTATATTACGGTATCAAACAAGGGTTATCCTAATGCCTCTTATCATTTAGTTATTCCTAACTACACAAGTGTAGTCTTACTAGCGATCTCGGGATGCATCACAAAACAAGTTCTAGAATCTAATATACTACCGGTTCACACTCTAAGCATTAAAGATGAATGCTTTAATTCCTACTAATCTAAGGGCGATCCTCACATTTTGGGTGGAATTTAGGTGGTAAAAGGTTTTTGTGCTAGTCATGCAACTTCCTATCCGTGAGACGTTTTTGTTAAAACTAATGGCCCGCTCCTATATGTCATGAAAAATTTTAAATTTGGTGCCAAAATTACCCTAACCGACATTTTCTCATGGTTTATTACACAAATACAATTGGACAAAGCAAATAATCAAGGATAATCATTGTTTCAAAGTTCCCGTTTTATTTTCCCTCCCTACACTTAAACTGAACATTGTCCCCAATGTTCCCCGAAAGTATCAAAGTTATGATAATGGAAGGTAATTAAAAATGAAAGAAACTAGTAGTCCCCTGATTAGCTCGGTAGGATCCGTGTGAAGTGGTGGTTAAATCCTTTCCAAGAAGAATTTATGCGTGAAAAGCTCCTTCCAATCTTATGTAACTTCTTCTTGATAAATTAAACCTGCACACTTGAAGAAACAAATGAAACCTTCGCGTAAAATCGGCGGTAATAATATATATAAGACTCGATTTAAACTAGGATATAATGCTTGTGGAATGGATGTTTACGCAATTTACGGAAAATTAAGACACCGAAAATTCCAAAATTTATAAGAAGCTCGAAAACGAGAAAAAAGTAATCTGTTGTTTTACTCCTTCCCGACGCCGTCGAGTTGCGATCTCGACGCCGTCAGTTATCCCGACAAAAAGCGGTCTGCGATTTTACGGAAAAATTCGGAAAATTTACATCTTTAGAATCTGGAAAAAATTTCTACAAAACATCCATTATGACACGATACAAGCATTTGACTCGAACAAACACACAAATATATATCTTTTAATGAATTGTTATTCTCATGTTTACGTTTCCTTGAAAACGTGTGTAATCCTCCCTACACTTATCCCTTATGTAAAATACCTTTATATGCAATTAAGACGAGGTTAAAAACAAAATAAAGCATTTTTACAAAATTAAACATGAGAATAATCAATCAATAAAAGATATATGACACTAACAAGCAAACAATTAAGCATGGGTTGCCTCCCACTAAGCGCTTTTCTTTATTTAAGAGTCTTGTAGCTAGACTCGTAGTCGTGTTCTGCGTTGCCTCGCTTTGCATTCTCAATGAGAATTCTATCATGTTGATAAAATTTTCATCGACTCTATACCTAGGCCCTAGGGTCAAGCAATCCTTATAATAATGCCTCCTTCTTTCCCACATAAATTTTAACTTTTTCAACAGTCCTTGCTTTTGTCCTCAAAAGCTTTGATGTTGTCTCGTTCATAAATGGGCAAGTGGCTATATTCATTTGTTTTCAAGGCATCCTATAAGTGATCTCATCGGTTCCTTCCTTAAACCTAACCGTTCCATCATGCTTGTTATGGCTCATTTTAGATGTTTCAACAAATGGTTTCCCTAGCACTACTTGGGATAAGCTATAGTCAATGACCCATCCTACATCTTCTAGGACCATAAAATCAACTAGGTAGGTGAAATTTCCTATAAAGACATGCACATCCTTGACTCTTCCCACAAAGTTGCAAACTCCACCTGGATACTTAAGGTCTCTCCTAATATTAAGTCGCTCATTCATAATGTCATTGTAAACAGCAGATGACATCACATTAATGGTAGATTCCGTATCTATGTAAGCGTGGTCGACACTCCTATATCCGATCATACAAGGGATTTTTAGGTTCCAGGGATTTCCTCTCCTAATCTTTGGGCATATCCTAATGATAGGTGACCGTGGATTATCAATTATGTATTGATGGTAAGCAACCTCTTCCTTAGTGGGGTAAAGATTGAAGTAAGCACTAACTTCCACATTCATATTTTTGTTCATCATGCCATCTTCCGATTACTGTTAATCATAGAGCCAACTACAGAGGCGCTGACTACTTTCTCAACAGCTTCCCTAATTATACTATCGAATATTTTCTGCAAATCCTGAAGGTCGGTGTTCCTACTCACATAACGGCTTCGGCGGTTGTGTGGGTCATTAGTTTGGGTTTTGAGTGACAGTGATTTATTTGGTGTTGGGTTTTTGAGTGGTGGTTGGTTATCACCTTCCAAGATGAAAAGTGATGGGGTCACGAACAAAAGTCACGAAGAAGAGGGATAGACTAAGAGGAAGCTAAAAATGAGAAAAAAGTTTACTTGATAGGAATCAAGTAAAGAAACCTAAACGAGGTGGACTACTAACTAGCTATTCTATTCCCGCAGCGCGCCAAAACTTGATAACGCTACACGCCGCTCGGGGTCAAAGGAACTTCCTTTCGTCGAGCAAGTTTTTCAACACCTTAGGCGGTGAACCTAATCGTTGTAGTGTAGTATTAGGGTAAGCCACGGTATTGATATCGTTCTCTGGGGAATAGGAATGCTAGTAAGAAGTTACTACGCTAAGGTTGGGGTTGAGGAAGATTATTTTTATCTTTTATATTTTTTAGGAAATGAAAAGGTACGAATCTCGGGGTATTGGATTTGGGGGGTTGGTATTACTACCGATTACTCTACTTATCTAATTATCTAATCTAAGGTGTATGTAGTCTATGTCTAATTATTGTGTGCTCGTATGATAGTTTAAAGATGTGTTTACTTAGGTTTTACTACTCCTTAATTATCTCCTATTGGTGGTTGAATTGTCACGTCCTTATTCCTAGTTGCGTTGTGTGTCTAAGGTCGTAGGGTATGCATATGTTCCCTAACTCTTTGAACTTACCAAAGGGTCTCGCCTACAAAACCCACTAGGGATAATAAACTCTTACTCTAAGGCACTCTTTGGATGGTTTAGCTTACAACTACTCAAGGAGTCATATTCTAAGGTTCACAAAGATTCTATCAAGCATTAAGTACACAACGAATGACCTATCGCATTACTAGATCATTAATCAACTAAGATAAGAGACAACCAATCAATATTCAATAATTAAGTTTCATATTCCTAAGCAAACACACAAGTAAATTAGCGGACATGGAGAACATGCAAGCATACACACAAATAATCAAATACATAATTGTATTAATGAAGTAAAACACTTATCTTGGTGTAAGATAGGGTTTGGAACCCTAAAATCTTGTACAAGACAGCCTTGGTTCGGTTTAGGTTTTACTCCAAAAGACTACACTCCAAATCTTGAAAAATTCGGATTCTATATATAATATTACATATGCGACGGCGTCACCTTATGTTTTGTGGCGCCGTCGTGTCGCCGTCATTAGGGTTTCGTCTTGGCCACGTTAGACTTGCGACGGCGTCACCTTATGCTTGTGACGCCGTCCTCTTGACTTCGGCGCCGTCTGGATTACATCTAGGCCGTCCGAGTTGCGACGACCTACTCTTTTATAACTTGACGTCGTCACTTGAAAATAGGAGTTTTGGCTTCGTCCGTCACAAAGATCTTCCGACGGCGCAATTAACACCGACGCCGTCACCTTATGTTTTCAATGACTTTGAGTGTCTTGATTCGACTTTGGCCATTTTCTTCGATAATCGCGCTTTTCGTCCAAATAAGTGCCATTCCAAAGATTTTGCCTTCAAGAGACCTAAAAGTGAAAAGGAACGATATTAAGCAATAACGGATACAAAAGTGATCAAATAAGGGCTTAAACGACCCCTCAAAAAGGTACCTTTTAAAACCTTATCATTGATCTAAAAATGTTAATATACATTATGGTTTAGAGGCATATCAATAATATGATTAATCAAAATGTAAATGCTTGAGTGATGAAGATATTATTTGATTAAAAGTTTGTTTTAATATCTATTAAACTTGACAAGCTTTAAGCTTTATCAAAATTAAATTTACTCTTGTCGTTAACAAAACTTAGATAAAGATCATAAAATATAAATAACGTTTAATGACGATATTTGTATTAACACATGTTATCAAGACATGACAAAACATTTGGATACAGATTGCCATTTCATAAGAGACAAAATTCAAGATGGATTTTTTCTAACTGCATGCATTCATACTCAGTTATAAATTGTTGATATCATGAACAAAGCTTTAGGAAAGTTACAACACTCTTATCTTGCCAATAAGTTGGGTCTTGCAGATTCTCCAACTTGAGGGGAGGATGAAGAAGTATACACTTTTTTCTACTTTGTCACCTTGTTAATAGTTGAGGGACTAAACTTAAAAATATTTGCTTCTCTGTTAGAAGTTAGTTAGGCGCTTAGGGTGGTGGCAGTCGACTCGGTTTGGCCTTCGGCATGGGGCATACCGAGTGGTGTTTGTTTTGCCTCTTGCTCGGTGTTAATCGGTATGGAGGATAGGATCACCAATTCGGCAAAGATCCCCGAATTGGTATGAAGCTAATATTCAAACATTGGACATTAAAGTAACACTTTGACTGAAAAATGTATACGTTGAATATTTTAAAAACTAGCCGTTTGGCTTTAAAACAAAAAAAACAAAAAAAATTTACTCCCCTTTATATATTTCCAACATCAATCCAATTTTCTAACACAATTTAAATCTCATCTCTTTACTCTATTCAAAAACAATCTCATGGATCCAAGAAAAGGTGCTTCATCATCCAAAGGACGTGGACGAGGTTCTCATTCCGTTCGTCCACAAATTCAATCACAACCCGGTGCATACATTCCCCAAATGAGTCATCCTCAATATTATCCTCAAATGACTTCTCCCCCGTACTTTCAACCACAATATTTTCATCAACCACCACCATTGACTCCAACTCAATACACGATATCTCCAACAAGTGACTTTGGCCCGTTTGCAATTTTTAGATTAAGTATTAAGTTTATGTAATTTCCTTTTAAGTATTAAGTTCATGTAATTTTCTTTTAAGTATTAATAAAATGTTATGTTTTTATTAAATTGTTTAATATAATTTAAAAAAAAAAAAATTGGTAATGAGTTAGGCATGGTTGCCACTAAAAATCTATTGTTAGGTATGAGATTGGTATGAGGTGAGTTGACGGGATATTATTGGTAGATGACTAGGCATGAAAAAAAGTGGTAGGCATGACTGCCACCACCCTTAGGTGCATTTCTCATTTTCTATATAATCACTTTCATCAATAAAATCATTTCCCTTTCACCTAGAATTCCGCATCATAAATTCTATACCCTCTAATAGAAACATATAGAGCAAGGTTTTCAAGATCGGGATCTAGCAAAGATCGTTTTTGTATTTACAAGATCGTGATCGTAAGATCGGATCGGGATCTTAAGATCTTACTCTAATGTTATTTCTTAATAGTTTTTGTAATATTATACAAATCTACAAATTATTATACATTATAAACACAAGATACTATGAATGTTTCATAAAAATATTGTCCTAAATTATGATTATGAAATGTTTAAAAAGATTAACACGTTGTTTTTTGAATTCTACAAAAAAACAACCCATAAATTTGTAGTTTTTTAGTTTTTAATCCGAGAAAAGTAAGATCGGTTCGGATTAGATCTTAAGATCATATGGTTAAAGATCGGGATCCTATAAGATCTTAAGCTTGCAAAGATCCTATGAGGATCCGGATCATTTTTGCTTTGCAGTATCGTAAAATCGTAAGATCCTAATATCATGATCGAGATCCTAACAACTATGATATAAAGAACTAGAATTATGATAAATTAATCTGAGAGTCTAGATAGTTCTCACGTTCTTTTAGGATTTCTAGGTAATTTTTAGTAGCATGTATACATAACTATGTCGCTAATATTTTTCAGGAAATTTAGACTATTTTAGTAGCTCCAAATGTAATTATTTGCCTTCTTTTTTTAGGCACAGAGATTTTGTTGCGCCAAACAATTCCCCCCGTTTTCCTTCCACCCATTTTATAGTTACATGCCGTCCGAACCCGGTTCTATATTATTTACGTTAGGGAACTGGAGATAATAGCTACTCCGCATCCAAAACATAACTACCCTCTTAGGCGTGCGGCACTATGTAATCCAAGTCAACCCATACTCAATTTCTTCTTTATAAGTTGTATTTGCATCTCCAAAATACATTTCACCTCTCATAACCCGTTTTAACGAGTATGGGTATTGCTGTTAAATTTGTTGTTGAGTGTGTTAGGTTGCCACCAAACATGCTTCTAGTCCATGGAAATTATGTTGACCTATTAACCAGGAATTGTGCGATCGAACTTCATAGTAAGTTCATTTTGAAACATAATATAGATTTAGAAATATGTATTAAACATAACAAAGTGAAATGAAACTAAAAACAATGTATGTCATCATTTTGGCGCTACCAAATGGTTAGCAGTTTAGAGTTTAGTTTTATCATTTTGCAAATGGTTGTATTAATAACTAAAGAGGTATGCCTGAATTAAATAATAATTACCGAAAATTAAACTACAGAATTTCTTCTTGTTTTTTCTTCTTCTTAGCAATATTTATTTATGACTTTACTTACTCCTTTTTTATACATAGATATGTGTAGTGGTGATTTTTTAACTTTAATCAGGTCCTAACAACTCTATATGAAAAATGTTTGTCTAAAACTTTAATTTAGTTAGTATACTAATAAGATAAGAAAGAGGTGACACATAAGATCCAAAGTTCAAGGCGCGAAGAAAACGTAAGCCAATTGTCAAACATTATATGCATTCAACATTAAACACACGATTAATCTAAGCATCATATCATTTTGTATATTATATGACGCTGCATCCTATCATTTTGTATATTATATTACGCGTAAGTAAAGGTATAAACTAAAAATATACGAAACAAACAAAAACGCTAAAATTTAGCATCCTTAATATTATAGTGAAAATACAAAAACATTACTTTAGGGCCCGTTTGATTTGTGGTTTTATTTTGGGTTTAGGATTATAAACCTATAAATAATTGTTTGGTTGTTTTTTTTAAAGTTGGGTTTAAGATAATAATATAAATATTAGAGGATACAGAAAAGTGAGGGAGTGAAGAGGTTTTATGACATGTGTGGATCCACATGTTTTTTCTACATTACATATATTTTTATTATCCTCTTATTATTAATAAATGTAATTTTTAATTTATATTTTAATATTTAATATTTTTTCTACCTTACATATATTTTTATTATCCTCTCATTATTAATAAATGTATTTTTTAATTTATATTTTAATATTTAATATATCTTTTAATATTATTTTCTCTCTTTCAATCAAATCCAAATCTTAATTCTAAACTAAATTTAAAAATCTAAATTCTAATCATAAACCCATCTACAAACCAAACGGACCCTTAATTAATACAAACCATAAGGAAGATGACAAAATCAAACTTTAAAAGCTCTATCTATACTACTTTATAATGCATTTAGGCCTTCTAAAATTAGAAGGCTTAAAAATTCAGACTTTTTTACTTGCTTATTATGGAAAGAATTAAAAAAAATAAGATAAGGAGCTTCAATCATTAAGTGACATGTGTCACTTCTCTAACTAAAAAATAACAAAAATGGAGGAGCTCTAACAAACTAAAATAAAAAGAGCTCCAATAATGGGGGTGACACACTTCCTAACTAATTAATCACCTTTATTTTTAAATTTAAATATCTTTTAATCCGTTTAATTTTTTTATGATCTAATTTCACCATATTTTTTAAAATTTTGTGCTCTTTAATTCAACATCCATTTTGATATATTTTTATGAGTTTTCTTTAGTAGTCGAGAAGAAGCGGAGTTGAAAAGAGAGAAACTTACTTGAATTAGACGTAAAAATGAAAAACATTTGTTCGCTACAAAATAGTCATCGGTACCCGCCGCCGCATTGCGCGGGTACCCTTCTAGTAGTCCATAACGAGTGTGGAAACCCGCGCGATGCAGCGGGATTGTTTTTGTATCCGTGAATTTTGATAGGGACTATTTTTGCCAAATTGCTATAAAGGACTTACTTTGCAGCGACACTTAAACCTTAGGGACTATTTTTGCCAACTTGGACTTACTTTGCAACGACACTTAAACCTCAGGGGCTATTTTTGCCAACTTACGAAAGTTGGCAATTAATGCTGTGACACATGTCAAGTAAAGAACGCATGTCCTGCTCTTTAGTTATATTAATAATAATAATAATTATCATATACTTATAGATTAATCTAACGAGAGGCTGCACACAATAAAATCTAGAGAGAAAGAAAACATTGAAAATATCTGAATGAAAGAGGTAAAGGATTGATGTCTTGCAATTAGAGGTGGCAAAATAGACGGGTCGGGTGGGCATTGGCTATGGGCTAAACGGGCACGGGATAAACGGTCACGGGCTAAACGGGCACGGGATAAACGGTCACGGGCCAAACGGGCGCATGTTATACGTATCACTTTAGGAAAGACCCAAAATGACAAAATAAATTCCTCAAACGTAACACCTCATTTATATATAAAAAAACAAATATATTATATCTATAAGTTTTTCTTTAAAAATAATTGTAATGTTCTCCAATTAATAAAAAATATGTGCTCGTTTGTGCCCATTTAACTTTTAAATGGGCAATATATGCCAATTTAAAAAAAATGGCTAAATGTGCCCAAATCTTTAAAAATTTACCCAAATTAACCTATTTTTTTTATTCTGTGCACAAATTGCCACCTCTACTTGTAACCAAGCGTCTCCCATCGTAACTATACAAGTGTCACGAAGGTTTCACCTAACTAAACAACGTTTATTACACAAAACATTTTATCAATTTATTATTGAATTACATAGGAGACCATATAATGATTTACACTTTCTATGCTCTAACAAACTCCCGCTATAGGTAGATCATTTCGGTTTTTCCTTATACGACATCGTGTTGAGGTAGCTTCAAGATCCAATATACCGCTCCATTCGCTTCTAGGAATCTCGAAGTTCCAACCTTTCCTTCATAAGCTTGCACAACTCAGGAAAGCATTGACCGTTGTTCCTCATCCATATGCAATTGTCTGAAGAAAACCTTATCCAACATTTCGTCAACCTTTTCCATGATCCATATCAGCATCCCTTTACCGAACTTGGCTATTTCATTCACTCTAAACAGCCTTTTATGCCTTGTATCATTCAAGTATACTAAGCATAGTCCAAGATTTTGCTTTTCAAAACATGACCATTTCTTGACCCTCTGAATACCTGGGCAGGCAAGCATAGGAAGAGTCAAGTTGACCTTCTTCTGA
Source organism: Chrysanthemum lavandulifolium (assembly GCA_022545495.1). NCBI lineage: Eukaryota > Viridiplantae > Streptophyta > Magnoliopsida > Asterales > Asteraceae > Chrysanthemum > Chrysanthemum lavandulifolium. Next base: position 87,900,142 of record CM040240.1, read on the forward strand.
TAGCTTTCAACCCCTATATGGAAGTCCTCAACATGCACTACAATCAACCCCAACCTCGTGAATACCTTTAGTGATTCCACGATCTCTTGGTCTACTCCTTTCTTGATATAGGAACTGATTCTAGAATTATACGTAATCAGCTTCAGTGAACCATTAATGATTGTCGTCAGATCTAACAACATGATATTCAATGAAACCATGACTCCAAGACTTTTCAGGATCGACACTCTCATATTTCTATTATCTTGTGAGGGGAGTATACTAGATGACGAGCTTTACCATTCCTTTGTCATGCTCTGAAGAATCTTCTTGCAAGTTCTTCCATGTAAGTAATCCCAAGATATGCATCTTCATTTTATAATTTTGGTTTCAATTGCAGCTAAATGAATTTCTCAGCTAAGATACCTTTTTCTTAAAATCGATCTGGATACTCCTCAAACAAAGTGCTTTTCTCAGTAAATGGTTTTTACTTGTCTTGGTTGCTTAGGGGGTAAAACAGATCATAGTTATTTTGGTTCTGGAAACTTGAACTTATGAAGGATCGGTATTGGACTACAGGCGGGAATATCGGGAGCTTCTATACTTGGAGTACATCTCTGGTGATTATCGGTTCAAAGTGCTTTGGTTGCAACGGTTCCCATAAAGACGAGGCTTTGAACATGTTTGGAATCTATTGGTTGCTGTATATTCTATTGATTGTTCTATCTTTGTTAATCTTGTAGAAGATTTTATCATATATTTCTTTAACTTTGTATTCTAACGATTCTTCCTTAGACTTTTTAGACTCAAACTCCCCTGTTTCTTCAACAAATGTCTGTGTAGATAAAGTTGATACTCCCTCAGGATTTTTAGCCGTTGGTTTCTCAATATGTACATCCATATGCACGTCCTCAGTCTGTGTCCTATCTTTATCCATATCCTACTCTAGTGTTATTTCCCCTTATTCCAAACCCAGCTATGCCCAAAACTCTTCAGTTGCTACACTTTCACCTTCCTTTTCAACTTCAATCAAAATATCTTCCAAATCCACATCATCTGAAGACTGCTCTTCAACATCTTCGATTAGCTTTGCTGAACTGGAGAGATTTTATGGTTGTTGATGAGATGATGTAGGTTCATGTGGCGTTGTAGTTATAGCATGTTCTGAAGTTCTCAATCTCTTTGGATCTTTCTCCAACTCAGGATTGTCCAGATTGGGATCATCTTGATGGCTTTTACGAGATTGGGGTTTGCAGGATTGTTCCAATGATAAAACCCTGTCATTAATCTTAATTATAGCTTGAGTCATTTTGGAAGTCATGTTTCCATTGACTCCCATAGGCTTGAAATTTCTGGTCGGATGATTGTAGTTGAGCAGGATTCAGATGAGGGTTCCTTGAGTGAGTTAACTAGGTTTGGTTCAATCTCCTGGAGCGCTGGGTTGTTGAGAAAATGCATGACCATGAGATCTTTCAAATCGTTAAGGGAGGTTCTATGCAATTAACCAGTAGATTGACCTATTCATTGCTCAATTGCTACTAACCGGTCATTTAGTTCCCTGGAGAGACTACCCAGAGCCTTTTGATTACCTTTGGTAACAAACCGCAAAGGTTCCGCATGTATATTTCTTGGTGCAGTAGGAATTGGTATTGTTCTTTTGGATGTCGTCTTGATAGGAATAGTGGTTGTGTTGTTGTCTTCACAGTTGTTGTTGTTGTTGATACATGAGTGGTTGCTTATGTTGTTGTCATTGTTCTTGGTGGAATGATAGTTATTGTTTGTGTGGTTGTTGTTGTTGTTGTTGTTATTGTTGTTGTATCTGGTGCCGGTGTAGGTGTTGGTTCCTCCTCAACAATTAATAACAATCCAAACTCACTTAAGGTATCCTTTTTCAAACTTTTCGCTATATTAACTAATGAAAAGATTTTTAACTTTTCGAAAAGATTTTTGGAAAGTTTAAGATTTCGGGTTCACAACAGGCCCTACTGCATAGCCCTTTCGTGCGTTTTTAGGACCCGTGCTCCTGATTTTTTGAAGAAAACGTCGTTTCGACAACTTTCTTGTTTTAACTTTTCGATGAATCGGACCAGAAATTTCTCGTTTTGCGTGTTTATGTTTCTCTCACAGAAAGTGGACAGCTTTCCGGTAAAGTTTTTGGTAACTTCATTTGGCCGTATCTTTTGACTCGTGTACTCGTTTTAGGTGATTCACATTGATATTTTTGATTTTAACCTTTTCTACAACAATATGTAAAGTATTATATCTAGATGTGGTCGGTGTTGTGGCAATTTTGTACAAAAATTCACTAATTAACATAACATAGAATTTGTTATAAGCTTTTTGACTTGTTTTTAATCAACTTTGTACATCATGATCCAATATAAGAGCATATATAGCATAGATTAAGAATATGAAACATGTAAATGATGTTGAGCAAGAATGGCGGGTAGTTTCTCTTACAACTTTTGGCTTTCACTTAAGAAAGGAAACCAAGGACTCAAGAACTAGAACAACAACTAGAAACCCTAGCTTTTTAACTTCTTCAACCTCTTTACACCAATTTAGGATCACTTAGAAAGCACTTGAAGTCTTCTACTAGAGCACTTCTTGTATGGCTTGGAGATCAGTAATGGAAGGAAGAAACTAGAACTTTGGATCAAACAAAGCTTAACAAGAGCTCTGGAATTGATAAGGAAACTAATAACTTTAAGATCAAAAATGAAAGGGTTTTGTATGTTGTATGTTGGCGTTGGAAATGAAGAAGAAAAGAATAGGATGAGTGCCTTTTATAGCTAAATGAGGAGGTTAGTTTTAGGATATTTAGGAAGGTTTAAAACTTGTTTCCATCTAAACTATCAAGGCTTTAAGATCAAGACACATGCCCTTGGTAAGCTTACTTGAGAAGTCTCATGAGGCTTACTTGAGAAGCTTGGTAAATATGTGTAAGTTATCTTGACTTACGGAATGAGTATTGTCCCGGTAATTGCTCTTGTTAAGTATTTAAATCACGAAACATAAAACCGGGTATCGTAAAAATATGAAACTTGAAGAAATGGTTAAACTCACTAATATACTTATTATTTAACTTATAAAATGAGTGATAAGTTTAATGTGTCGCGTAAACGCTGTTAAATCTGAAAACGTAGGTTTAAAACGCGTAAAACGTAAAATGTACTAAGTTTACGTAAAAATGGGAAAAGTGAAATGTAACTTTTCTAATATGATTTTTATGAACTTAAAAGGTTTATAATGTATAGATTGGGTGTGTCGATTGATGTTAAATGCCTGTCAAGTCTAAAACCGAAAGTGTTAATAATCAAAGAATGATTTTATGGTCAAAGGAGGAGGGAAATAAGTTTGACTTTTTCCAAAAAGGTAGTAGTGTCTAAATTTATTAGAAAGTGTGGTGCATGTATAGGTTAAGGTTGCGTATAAGTAAAAATGCTTAAAACGTAAGTTTAGTTTCGTAAGTCACAGGGTCTTTTTGGTAACATTTGAATTTAAATTTTAAAAATCCCATAAATGATAATGAGTGATCTAAAAATTAATCTGATGTGATAAAAATTCTCAGAGTTGGTTTTCGTTACGCGCGGGATGTCTAAATGGCGTTTAGACCAAAACATAAATTTAAGACACGGTTTCTTAATATTTTTTGCGAAAATGACCTAACGAGTATCAAACTTTTATGTCATCATGAAATTAGGTTAACTTATGAGAATGAAAAATACGAGCATGAATAGTGAAAGTGAATATTAAAAATGAATAGTAACCCGAAAATGCGAATTGTTACATCGACCCCCTTGTAACTGTAATCGGTCAAGGCGAGATTAATCGGATTGGCATTTCTGGCAAGTCTAAGGTATTTCTGGCGAGTTTTGGGTATTTCTTGCAAGATTTTCCTTACAAAATACCACCTTCGTCCCATAATAATTGTCGACTTTGACTTTTTTAAGTCTTTTTTAATCAACTTTGACCATAAATATTTTTATTTGTATAATATAGTACTTAATGAAAAATATATAAATAAATTGGGTTTTAAATGTATTTTCATTTGATATAACTTTCATCAAATATTATATAATATATATAAAAATATTAATGGTCAAAGTTGAATAAGAAAGACTCTAAAAAATCAAAGTGGACAATTAGTATGGGACGGATGGAGTATCTTGTAATAGATATAAACTATTAGATGATAATAAAGCCCAAGCCCGGTATGTGGGGTTGGGTCTATTAGGGTTTCATTATGTATTGCCTATATATATATCGTATCAATAAAACATATTACCTACGGGTTTCAATGTAAACATACGATCTTACATGGTATCAACCCTAACCGATCCTTCTACTAACAACTGTAAATGATTAAAACTAGTTTACGACAAGTTTTGAGTATTTCTGACAAGATTTGCAAGTTCCAAGCAAGTTTGACCATCGTTGATAGTCGTTGATCACTATTGATCATGATTGACGATTTGTTTCACTGATTTACACGAATCAAAAAAGTTGATGGCCCAGTAATATTTAAACGACGATTAATCTACTCTATAGACTTTTTTTCGCAACATTGATTTTGTCAACCGATTATTGTCAGATGCGCAAAGTATATTCACTTGCCGAACGAAACGTCTCAAATTTCAAATACAATAGTTTAAATTCTTACCACTTATTCGATGTCCGTATCGATGCCTGCTCAACGAAAAGCTAAAAATATATAAATAAAACAAGGAAGTAGGAAGAAAATCTGAAAGCTTCGCGTTAAGGAATTTATCTTACTCATCGAAATCTCTTGTTACCATTTCCATTTCCGTCTTATTACTAAAATTCCGTATATAATTATTTGTCTCAATATTGATGTAACGTTTTAGTGTTGTCTACTAGTTAAAAGCATATTATCATTCAAGATACCACTTACCAAATAGCTTCCCACATTAAGCTTACAAACTCCTATATATACCCCCTTCCACCAACATATGTATTTACCAACTTATTTTGTAACCTTCCTTATATAGCAATTAGCAAACCTCTTTATTACCGATGCCTTCCTCCCTAGTTTCATTTTTAGCCACCGGAAACTATATTTCATCGTCATGCAGGGCGATTTCCAACCATGATATAGATAGTTGTACCTTTGGGCAAGCTAGTTTCCCTAATAAACGTAAGAGTAGGGAGTTAAGTGTAGTTAGTGTAGCAACTGATTTACCGCTTGTTGTTAAACAACAGCCGTGGAAGGTGGTAGAAAAGGAGAAGAAGCTAGTAGCATGGACTAGCATTCAGCAAGATCGGTGGGAGGGCGAGCTCGTTGTTGAAGGAACGATCCCACAATGGCTGGTATGTGTTTGTGTTACAAGATGTGCTACACTTTCAAATCCATGCATGATTAATTATATGCAATTCATTAGTGCAAATCTTTTGAAAATAACTCTAGTGCACCACTTCATATCCATAATATTATTGGAGTAACTATTATTATTCTGTCGATCATTTTAACTTGTTACTTTTACACATTACCATTAACGAAAACCCAATAATTATGTCAAATAAGTCGTATGATATCTTATAAACAACATTAAAGTATATTATGACAGTTTTATATAGTTTGAACTTTAGACATATATCCATGAACCTGAGAAGTATCGTTAGATGATTATAACTGTCTAAAGTGTCTCTGAAGTATTTCGTATTCGCATACCAAAGATGCTTCAAATGAACATTATGTTAAGTTGTTTAGTTTAATTATATCAATTTTTAATAGCCTGACAAAAATCTGTATCATTTTTTTTGGCAATTTTATAATATAACAAACAGCGATGGTTAAAATTAAACATTTATCATGTCATAATCTCAATCTCCAACAATATATATTATAAGATTCCATTTCTATGAGACGATGGGTCATTATAATAATTACAAACATAATTGTGCTACCAATTAATTTGTCTTTCTTTCTGTATGCTACTTAAAAAAATTTAACTTATTTTTCCATACTCGACCATGCAGAATGGGACCTACTTGAGAAATGGACCGGGACTATGGCACCTCGGGGACTACGACTTCCGCCACCTCTTCGACGGTTACGCCACCATGGTCCGCCTCAACTTCGACAATGGCCGCCTCGTGATGGGTCACCGGCAAATTGAATCCGATGCATATAAGGCCGCAACAAAAAATAATAAACTTTGTTATCGTGAGTTTTCTGAAGTCCCAAAATATGACAATTTCTTAGCATATATTGGAGACTTGGCTAATTTATTCTCTGGTGCGTCCCTAACTGACAATGCCAATACTGGTGTTGTTCAGTTGGGGGATGGACGAGTGGTTTGTCTCACGGAGACAATTAAAGGGTCGATTGTGATCGACCCTAATAATTTAGATACGCTAGGGAAGTTTGAGTATAGTGACACGCTGGGTGGCTTGGTTCACTCAGCGCATCCTATAGTGACAGAGTCAGAATTTTTGACATTGTTGCCCGACCTGTTGAACCCTGGCTATCTGGTGGTAAGGATGGAGCCCGGTTCAAATGAGAGGAAGGTGATTGGCCGAGTTGATTGTCGTGGTGGCCCGTCACCAGGGTGGGTCCACTCATTCCCGGTGACTGAACATTATGTGATTGTGCCCGAGATGCCATTAAGATATTGTGCACAAAATTTGTTAAGGGCTGAACCTACACCATTGTATAAGTTTGAATGGCATCCTGAGTCGAAAGCGTATATGCATGTTATGTGTAAAGCTAGTGGCAAACTGGTAAGCTTCATTAAAATACAATCTTTTACATATTAACATATATTTAGAAAGATATGTGTGGTAAAAAGGGGTATTAATTTTTATTTTACATAAATTTGTGAAGGTGGCAAGTGTGGAAGTTCCTTTATTTGTGACATTTCACTTCATCAACGCATACGAAGAGAAAGATGAAGATGGGAGAGTAACAGGAGTTATAGCCGATTGTTGTGAACATAATGCCGACACAACCATCCTTGACAAGCTGCGGCTTCAAAATCTACGATCATGGTCCGGGGAGGATGTTCTACCTGATGCTAGGTACAATTATATATACAATAGAACTACGCTCACTCATCACTTGACTTTGACATATTTATTCTCAAATACCATTGTCTATTTTTTGGGATTGTTGTAAGTTTTACTAAAGTATGTAACTACAGGGTTGGGCGGTTTAAGATACCATTCGATGGTAGTCCAAAGGGAGAACTAGTAGACGCTCTTAACCCCAGTGAACATGGTAGAGGGATGGATATGTGTAGCATCAATCCAGCTTATTTGGGTAAGAAATACAGATATGCTTACGCTTGTGGTGCTCAACGCCCGTGTAACTTCCCCAACACTCTGACTAAGGTACATTTTCTTGACACATGTAGGCATGTAGCATGTTATGCCTTCTTAAAGGTGCAAAATAGAAAGAACTTAATGGTCGTAACATTCTTACATGTTTTGCAGATAGACTTAAAAGAGAAAAAAGCAAAAAATTGGCATGATGAAGGTGCAGTTCCATCTGAACCATTTTTCGTCGCCCGTCCTGGTGCAACAGATGAGGATGATGGTAAGTCGATCAATCAGCTAACTTATGTTTCGATTATATTGAATTTACTACTATAGTACAATTCCACTAAATGATATTTTTTACGCTCTTACTAATGTTCAAATGCACAGGAGTTGTAATTTCGATGGTAAGTGACAAAAATGGTGAAGGCTACGCACTAATATTAAACGCGTCAACATTTGAAGAAATCGCGAGAGCAAAGTTCCCTTATGGGCTTCCATATGGACTTCATGGATGTTGGGTTCCAAAATGTTGAAAGGGTGAATCCCTTTTACCCAAAAAAAATGTTGAAAGGGCAAAATGTAGGAAATAAAGAAATACTTATCAAGAACCACGATTGTGTACATAGCATTAGCCAAAATCGTAGAAATACTGTTTAAAACTATAGTTACGTTGCCATAGTTTGTGTGCATATTTATTGTTTATGTTCAATGAATATGATATACTGATATAGTATAGTCTAGGCTTCTTGTACTGTAAATTTGTAATGCATATATGTATACATATAATTATTATTTGCATTCTCAGTAAATATAGTTTTCCATGCAGTCTATTTTTTTGAACGGCCACATAAAACTTACATGGAAGCAACAAAAGAGCAATATACAACAACGAAACAAAGAACCAACCCACTATTCCCCCTAATATGAGAAATCTATAAAGGTATAGAAAGAGAGGCATACAAGAAGTGTAACAGGTAGGCCACTCCAAAGTATAATTCCCAAACTTGACCCTTATACTGCCTTACAAGAAGCTTACTCAGAAGATTAAACTATACCAAAACCATGGAGCCATGCTCTTCATATGAACAAAACAGTACGTGAAGGCCACACACTAATGAAAATAAGAATACGATAGCATGATAGAAAAGGAGTTTATCCACATACTCCACTGACCAACTGTGATCTGTGATTCAGCAACCAAACGTCCATTCCATATCCTCCTACGTACTGCCCGAGTCAGCATTGAAGCCTCTCCCTTCACTGTGAGACTAAACCACCCTATTCATTGACCACAGCAGTAACCACAATAGGAACTTTTTAGAATTTGCACCGGTCCGTATACCAGTCTATCCACGATGATCATATAGCTCCTTTTGATCTCTTATAAATCAAACGAAAAGAAAGAATTTGCACCTCATCACAAATTTTCGTATGGGTTTAATTGACACACTTTATTTTCAAATATACTCTTTTATTTCAAGAGCACCACCATATATAGCATCCAATGTTCAAAAGCCAATTACCAAGTCAGATAAGACTTACATCCCATAACTTAATTCCAAGTAACAACAAGTACTAAGAGATTATGGGTGTTTGGTAATAAGGATTGTAGTGGATGAATGGTTATGTATGGTTGTTTCTTCTTTAAGATTGGAACCAAGGCTGTGTATAAACTGGAAATGGTCACCAAACCAACCCCCAACACCTCTGGAAATGGGTGGGGTGGTAGGAGAGAATTCTCCAAGTATGATATGTGTTACTAGAAGATGTAGTTAGATTACATCCCAAATGATTCACCCAAGGGGTGTATAAATACTTGAACTCCTTAGTCCCCAAGAAATGGACTTAAATGACAGGCAAGACAGTTTGGAGAGGCCAAATGATCGGACTCATTGCTTAATGGCATTTAAAAATCCAATTAAATGTAACTTGGGCAGCACAACAAGGTTTTAGCCGGCGGCTAAATGCTTTGGCCGCGGGCTAAATTTAAGTCGCCGGCTAAATGATTTGGCCGTCGGCTAAATGGGCCGTTGACCAAAAATTGCCAAATCCAAAATTGTAGATCTTTCTTTTCTTTTTCGGTGGCGTTTTGAATCAACGCAATTAGATTCCGTATGAGCAAGTTATAGCCAAAATGGTAGAGGTGTGTCGGAACCAACGAGACTTCGAATAATTCTTCGTTTTAGCTTCATTTATTCACTTTTTCCTCGTTTTTCTTCACGTAAGCTTTAATATGTACATCGTTAAGTATCGTAAGTTCATTAAAATAACCAAATTATATGCATAAAAACATAACAACGCGCCTAAAAGAAACATTTAAGCGTTATCAAACACTTGCACTTTGATTACTATTGGAAAATTTAGTGCACTTGTGGGATTAGTTCACACCTTGTAATGGGTTAGGAGGTACGGAGTGTACACCCATAAAGTCCCTGAACATCCTGACTCTAATAGTGGTTTGTATTGGTAGTGCTCAGTTTCCACTGAAGCAGTGTTTCCACTGAAGTGTTTCCTCTGAAGCAGTGTTTCCACTGAAGCTGTGTTTCCACTGCTAGTGCTACGAAAGTACTGCTTGTAACGGGCTTTGACCTATTCAAGTGGCAGTTACAACTGCATAATGACCACGTTTAATTGGTCATGTAACCACTAACGGCTATAATGGGGATAATTATGAGGCGATTAATGGGCCGATTAATTCTCATAATTCCATTTGACTAGCTCAGAGTAACCTCCTATAAATAGGAGATCTGATCATGCATGAAAATACACAGAAAACGATTAACACTTATAAGCACAAGGGTTATTGATTTATGCCTAATTCAATAACAAACATTTGGTTTTATCCCAAGTAGATATTCGTGTAACCCAGGCATTAGGGTCGAATAGTTTACTTTGGAAAGTGATCACACGATTCCAAGTGATATCCGGTAACCACCTAGTGGTATTTGTTTCTGCTGAATTGTTATTTGTTTCTGCTGACTTTGATTATCTAACCCTGTTCTGGGAGTTACACACCAACAATCAAAGTAAACTAATTTGTGATAATCAATGGCAACTGCTGCAATGAAACACATGGCTTCAAACTTTGCCAAGCTTGATAAGTTTGAAGGGGTGGACTTTAGGAGGTGGCAGAAGAAGATGCATTTCTTGCTGTCAAGCATGAGTGTGGTGTATGTGCTAACCACACCTATTCCTGATGATGGGATGATGCTACGGTTGAGCAGATCAGGAGAAGGAGCAAATGGGAGAATGATGACTACATATGCAGAGGTCTAATTCTCAATTGTATGTCTGATTCTCTATTTGATATCTATCATAACATTGAATCTTCCAAAGAACTGTGGGACTCCTTGGATGCCAAATATATGGCTGAGGATGCATCAAGTAAGAAGTTCCTTGTTAGTAATTTCACAAATTACAAAATGACTGATTCAAGACCGGTTATGGAACAATACAATGAACTTCTTGGTATACTTGGAAGGTTTACACAACATAATATGCACATGGATGAGTCTATTTCAGTCTCTTGTGTCATTGACAAACTCCTCCTTCTTGGAAAGATTTCAAGCATACCTTGAAACATAAGAAAGAGGAATTAACTCGGTTGAGTTAGCGATCATCTGCGCGTTGAGGAATCTCTCAAGGTGCGGGATAATGACAAGCCAAAGAGTAGCAATGTTTGTTGGTGCATCTGTTGTCAATATGGTGGAGCATAACAACTCCACGGTATAATGACAACAAAGGCAAACGCAAATATCATGACAACACAAGGCGCGATCCTAACAAGAAGGCAACACCTACTTGTTGGAAATGTGGCAAACCGTCACATTAAAAGGGATTGCAAGGGTGTTAAAGTTGGTGGTAAAGCCAATGGATCGTGCACTAATGGTTCGTGGAGTGGTGGTTCTTCCAACTCACCGAAAGGTCGAATATGGTTAATAAGTCTTTTCGATTTATTATGTTACATATGTATCTAAATCTCATTATGTGCGAGGATGATGATGTTGCGTGGTGGGTTGACTCGTGCAACAGTTCATGTGTAAAGATAGAAGTCGGTTCAAGACTTATGAGTCATCGAATGATGGTTCTATTCTTCACATGGGAAATTAGTCAACAGCCTTGGTGCATGGTCATGGTTGTGTAGATCTTAGGTTTAGTTCTGGAAAGATTGTAACTTTGTTTAATGTTATTCATGTTCCTGATATAAGGAAGAACTTGGTTTCAAGTAGTGTTTTGAATAATCATGGATATAAACAAGTTATTGAATCTGATAAATGTGTTCTTTCTAAGAATGGTGTTTTTATTGGTTTTGGTTATTTATGTAATCAAATGTTCAGGCTTAATATTGTCACTGATAGTGTATTTATTGCCACTGATAGTGTTAATTCAGCCTTTGTGACCACCACTGACCAGACTGACTCTACCCTTTGGCATGCTAGACTTGGCCATGTATACTATAAGAGAATGCAAGATATGTCTAAGGATGGGTTAATCCCAATTTGACATGGACACCAAAAGTGTAAAACTTGCATGTTGACCAAGATAACCAAGAAACCTTTTCGGGTGTTAATCGTGAGACTAAGCTCTTGGAGCAAATACACGATGACTGTGTGATTTGCATGCCACTCCATCTTTGGGAATAAGAAGTACTTTGTGACATTTATTGATGATGCTTCTAGGTTTTGTTATGTCTATCTTTTACATTCTAAGGATGAAGCATTGGATAAATTCAAAGTGTTTAAAGCGAAGTTGAATTACAACTTGGGTCTTTGATCAAAAGATTAAGGACCGATAGGGAGGTGAGTACATGGATACTCAGTATTTTCAATCATTGGTATAATCCATGAAACGATCGCCTTTATACTCCTCAAAAAATGGCATTTCGAAAGGAAAACAGGTGTCAAGGATATGGTTAATTCCTTGTTGTCCTATTCAGATCGAGTCAAGGTTTTGGGGTGAAGCTATGTTAACGACTTGCTATTTATTAAATAGGCTTCCAACAAAAGGAACAAGGTTACCCTTATGAACTCGGACTAAAAGGAAACCCAACTGAACTATCTCAAGGTTTGGGGTTGTAGGTCATTGTAAGACTCCACAATCCAAAGTTGAAAACTTTGGGTGAAAGAGGCATTGATCGCATCTTTGTTGGATATCTTGAGCATTCCAAGGCTTTTAGGTTCTATGTTATTGAACCTAATGAATATGTTTCAATTAACTCCATAATTGAATCAAGGGATGCAAACTTTGATGAGAATAGATTCTCATCGGTCCCTAGACCAAGTATGAGGATTCCTAATGGAACTCATGACACTGGTGTATCGGAGGTCCACGATGATGAACCATCGGTGGTCCCCGATGAGGTTGTGGTTCAACAACTGAACACGTGTAGAAAGAGCAAAAGGGTCGGGACTCCAAAGTCATTTGGACACGAGTTTCAACTATACTTAGTTGAAGGAACAAGGGATGAGGTCTCTGACCAATACTCCTATTGCTTCATTGTTGAGGATGATCCCAAGACATTTGAAGAAGCAATGAAGTCCCATGACATTGCTTTCTGGAAAGAATCAATCAATGATGAGATGGATTCCATCATGGGGAACAACACTTGGGTGTTGGTTGATCTACCACCTGGTTGCAAACCTTTGGGTTACAAATGGATTTTCAAAAGGAAAATGAAGGTAGATGGAACTATTGAAAAGTTCAAGGCTAGACTAGTCATTCAGGGCTTTAAACAAAAGTCAGGAATAGACTATTTTGATACTTATGCCCATGTGGCTCGTGTCGATTACCATAAGGCTAGCGATTGTTTTGGCATCTATTCACAATCGGTTATTCATCGGATGGATGTGAAAGCGCTTTCTTGAATGGTGAATTGGATGAGAGGTTTATATGAACCAACCTCGTGGCTTCATCATGCTCGGCAATGAAAACAAGGTGTGTAAACCGATTAAGTCTCTTTATGGACTGAAACAGGCACCTAAGCAATGGCATCAAAATTTGATGAAGTGGTTTTGTCTAGTGGTTATGTTCTTAACCAAGTCGACAAATGTATATAGCAAATTTGATGAATCGGTAAAAGAGTCATCATTTGTCTATATGTTGATGACATGTTGATCTTTGCACCGACCAAAATCGAGTTGACCGACAAAGAAATTTTGTCATCAAGGTTATCCATGAAAGACATGGGGAGGCGATGTTATCCTTGGTATAAGGATTAAACATGAAAGTAAAAGAATTTCTATCTCTCGGTCTCATTATATTGAGAAGGTGTTGAGGAAATTCAATTACTTTGATTGTACTCCGTGAGTACACCTATAGATACTTGTGAGAAGTTGATGCCTAATAATGGCAAGGTCAGATCTCAACTTGAGTATTCTAGGTAATTGGTCGCTTGATGTATGTCATGACTTGTACAAGGCCCGATATTGGTTTTGCGGTGGGAAAATTGAGCGGTAACTAGTAATCCTAGTGCTCATCATCGGCAAGCGCTTCAAATGGTCTTGAAGTATTTGAAGAGAACATGGATTATAGTCTCTCATATCTGGTTACCCATCGATGTTGGAAGGATACACCGATGCAAGTTGGATCGATAACTCAAGACAATTCGTCTACCGGTGGTGGGTATTCCTACTTGGTGGGCGCATTTCTTGGGCATCCAAGAAGCAAACTTGCATCACCGGTTCAACAATGGAATCGAATTTGTGGCCTTAGTCATTCTTTGGTAAAGAAGTTGAATGGTTGGAAAACTTGCTTCGAGATTCCATTGTGGCCTAAACCTATAGCACCTATTTCTATCCGTTGTGATAGTGCAACTACATTGGCAAAGGCTTATAGCCGGATGTACAATGGAAGTCTAGACACTTAGGTGTCGGGCATAGCATGATTCGTGAGCTTATCATGAATGAGGTGGTATCTATAGAGTTTGTTAGATCTCAATGAACTTAGGCGATCACTTGACGAAGGGATTAGCTAGAGACTTGGTTATAAAGTCGCTAAAGGGATGGGTTTAAGTCCAACTTAGTCATTGAATGCTAGGACACCCAACTCCTCCTAAGGAAACTTGGGAGCGAGTTCAATGTCGAAAGTCGAACATTCAAATGGATGGAGCACATGTTTTATATACATCCCAGGTTGTGCTCGAACTTCACTGAAAGGAGGATGAAGTCTTTACTTAATGGTTAATTTTCTTTGAAAAAGTGCTTGGCGGGAGCATGAATAAAGAGGAACCACCTATGTGAGCGTTGAAGTTTTGCCGCTTGTGAAGCTTTTGGACTTTAGCTTTTACAACATTTATGAATTTGGATATGGACACATGGCTTGTATAGTGTCGAGTCGATAAGTGTTTGAAAACTTGTGTGTATTTTATCTTCGGTATTCAAATGGGTTGAAGGGTTCAATTCTTAGAATACCCTGATTCTCGAATATTTGAACGTGTAATTTACTAAGATGAAAATTCAATCCTCGGGACATTTTCGTTTATGCACATGTTTTGTTTAATGTGTGTTTTCATGCAAAGGAAGTGAACTAAATTTGGGGAGGATTGTTGAAAAATTTAGTGCACTTGTGGGATTAGTTCACACCTTGTAATGGGTTAGGAGGTACGGAGTGTACACCCATAAAGTCCCTGAACACCACGACTCTAATAGTGGTTTGTATTGGTAGTGCTCGGTTTCCACCGGCGATGTGTTTCCAACGAGCAGAGAGTTTCCTCACGCAGTGTTTCCACCGAGTTGTGTTTCCACCGCTAGTGCTACGAAATCTTGATGAAAGTACCGCTTGTAACGGGCTTTGACCTATTCAAGTGGCGCTTACAAGCGCATAATGACCACGTTTAATTGGTCATGTAACCACTAATGGCTATAATGAGGATAATTATGAGGCGATTAATGGGCCGATTAATTCTCATAATTCCATTTGACTAGCTCAGAGTAACCTCCTATAAATAGGAGATCTGATCATGCATGAAAATACACAGAAAACGATTAACACTTATAAGCACAAGGGTTATTGATTTGTGCCTAATTCAATAACAAACATTTGGTCTTATCCCAAGTAGATATTCGTGTAACCCAGGCATTAGGGTCGAATAGTTTACTTTGAAAAGTGATCACACGATTCCAAGTGATATCCGGTAACCACCTAGTGGTATTTGTTTCTGCTGAATTGTTATTTGTTTCTGCTGACTTTGATTATCTAACCCTGTTCTGGGAGTTACACACCAACAATTACCCTCAAGCAAATCTAGAAATTAAAAAAAAAAAAATTATCTCACATGGTGCATGTAAATGATTAATAAAAAGATATAAACCAATTAAGTACAAGTACGAGATTTTCACAATTTAAGCTTTTAGTGGTGAAAACCCGAGATATTTAACAATACCTATAAATTCTCTTGCTTTGATAACATGGCTAAGCATCTCACGAAAATGAATGAATTAAAATTCACTAAACACTCAATTTGTTTTTGTGGTGAATAGTGATAAGGAAAATACACTCATATTACTCAGTCGTGATCTATTTATTACCATGAGCTTGTGCAAGAAACAAAACACCAACATGAAGGAAGCACCAAATGTAAACATCTAAAGAGGTCTGTTAATCGGATTGTAATATTTAGTCTTAGGGTTAACATGGTATTGATTAGGCAGGGGAAAATTTAATAGAATTGGTTTGAAAATAAAAAATATGAAGTCAAAAAAATCTAAAACCCATGTTGTTACTAGAACAAACCCTAAACCAAAAAATGATAATAGATGATCTTCACGTCCTCTTTTGCATCATATCGGCACAAACTTGACATATTAATTAGCCACAAGAATATTCTTCATATTTAGCTTCATCGGCTAACAATATATCACAATCTTTCCTTTATCATCAGATATTATTCTTTTTCGATGACTAAAAAAATACTTTTTTTTTTTTTTTACATACATAAACGTCTCCTCATTTTTCGGATAAGCATACACCACAAAAATTACAAAATATTAAGTTGTACACCTTCTCTTTCCGTGACCTTTTGAATCAACGCAATCGCAGTCCGTGTAAGCAAGTTATAGCCAAAATGGTGGAGGTGTGTCGGAAACAACGAGACTTCGAATAATTCTTCGTTTTAGCTTCATTTCTTCACTTTTTCCTCGTTTTCCTTCACGTAAGCTTTAATGAACCTTAAATAGCCAATATACTTCATTAAGTATCATAAATTTATTCAAATAACCAAAATATATGCATGATAACGCGCCTAAAAACATGTTACATTTAAACATTATCAGTTTCCTCAGGATAAATTTGTTCCATAGCGGTTTATGATATGTAGACTAACAAATATTTTCTTCCAGAAGAGTGCAACTCACAACTCAAAATCACATATACTACTAGCACAAATAAGCATAAAATTTGAAGTACCTATAATCAACTGGATAAATACATTCCTAGTTTTTCTTTCAAACTCATATTTTTAACCATAAAAAACATTCCATGTTAAGCAAAAAAAGTTTGATATCCGGCAAGCCGAACCCGAAAAAAAGAAAACACGCTTTGAATGTCTGTCTATCTCTATAACACATTTGTGAACCCATTTATACACCTTAATACGGCTAAATATTTCACATTAAGTCCCAATACTTTTATGTTTCGGAGTAAATCAGTAAATGGTCACATATGTAGATGTATAAATGGGTTTAGCATTGAGCCCGGTGTAAGGCCCATTTTTTCCTTTAGTGGGGTGTTCACGGATTGGGTAATATTCACAGTAACCGAAAACCGAAATCGAATCGAACCGAAAATAACTGAACCGAATTTGTGACCGAACCGAATTGGTCAAAACCGAACCGAACCGAACTAAATATTTAGTTATCGGGTTGGATATGGTTTAAGAAAAACCGAAAAAGCGAATTCATATAAAATATATATTTTTCTATGTATATATATGGATAAAATCACTAAAACTTTTTTTGGTATAAATATAACATGATTTAAAACTTGAAAAAATATTTTGTCTAAAAATATATATAATTAAATAAAATAATAATTAAAATTATGTAATTCGGGTTATTCGGTTCGGTTTTCAGTTATAAGGGTTCGGTTTTTGGTTATTCGGTTCGGTTTTCGGTTCGGTTTAATCAAATTTAATTTTGGTTCGGTTCGATTTTCGGTTATACCCAGAAAAAAAAATTAACCGAACTAACCGAACCGAATAACCCGATAACCGAACCGATAAACATCCCTAGGACAACATGATGATAATATGATATAAGAAAAGAAATGAGCAAAATGGCTACTTTTTTCATTTCCCGGGGCCCTAAACTAGTTAGCCGTCTTTTTCCATCCAACTGTCATATGATGCAACCACCTCATGTTATCATCAAAATATGACTTTTGTTATCATTTATCAATTAAGTAACATAATCACATGAGCTTTTGGTTTTTAATACTTAAGACTTGCTTTTGTTATGTTTAGTTAGACATGACCAGTTTATCAAACAAAGATCCTTTTGCTTCAATAGGCTCATTAATAGTTATTCATCGTCGATTTCATTTCAAATACATAGCAATACAATAATTTAAACTTGAATTCACAATCTTCAATTTGACATGTATGTCAAAATAGTGCCAACAATATAACCGTCTATATTTATTTATAGATTCCTAATTGAGAATTAGTCCCATGTGTGCACATGTAGATACTTTATGAATTATAATTTTATAATAACAATTATACTGCTATCCAATAATTTAATCCTATGGGTTGTTGCTGACTTGTTGTCACATAGGATAGTTGTTCATACGTAACAATGTAACATCTATTCACACATCTCCTATAATTTATTAACTGACAAAGATATTAAGTTTTCAGGGCATTAAACTAGCTCGTTAAGATGTATAATTAAGTTTGACTATAATTTTATAGAAGTTTTTATCAATAACCAAACATGTAAAACTTTTTCCTGCCAAACAAAAGCGGAAACAAAACAGTAATTAATCTAATTCATATGCAGTGTAACGTACAAAACGTAAAACAAATAGTTTAACTTTGAAACAATAAAAAATATATGTAAAAACATTCTAGTTGCAATGTTACATGATTCCATGAGTATGTGGTTGCCACCGGCATTATTAATGAATTGTCCATGTCAATTATACAACATATCCATCCTGTACTCCAGCTTGCTTTCTTTACGTTTGCGTCTACATGAAGATTTATTATACCCATAGTGCCCATTATTGTCTTTTACAGTAATAAAACCTAATATCAAAATTACAGTAATACCATTATCTACGCTATATATGATGTAGGGATCCTCAGAGGGATGAAGACGTCATCATTCCTCATCGATCCGCATCAATTAGAATTAGCGTTCTGATTTTTTCCGGCGTAAATTAGTGGTGCTGCATGCATCGAACGGGATTCGGATACTGATGCCGGTATCGGTGCATCGAAATCGGGTTTCCGCTTCTTTCGAGAATTTCTCGATTTGGTGCCGGTCATGTCATCAATTAGTGGTCCCGATTTTTTTTCACCTTATTTCGTAGTCCCTGTGCTGCATCAGATTTCAAGAATCGGTCTGCTTTCGATCTGATCTCGGTGCGGTTCCGTCTGATTCACGGATTCGGTTCGAAATGCTCATCCCTAGATCCTTGCATTTATTGACTAATATGACATCTGAAAATTAAACATTGCAACAAATAAGGCAATAAAGTATAAACTAATTAAATCTATCTATTTTATCTAATAAAATAAGCTTTTGTACAAGACTTTCTAAGCACCAAGCATTAAAAATTCGTTTAATGCTCATACCTGTCATACCATATTTAGAGTTATAGTACAACTCTTCTTCTGCACCAAACTTCTTCTATACGCTTTCTCATTAATCACCAATTCAAAATCACCAATTAATACCACGACAACAGTTTCTTCTATTCAATTCATAACACCAGATTCAAAAACACCAATTCAATTGCATTTCTTCTATACGCTCCCATTCCAATATGCAAACAAGGTTAGATTTGTGTCTTGATATATTCAAATTCACAGTTCAGTAATAAACATAAAATCCTCTGATTTTGCATTAACGATTTGTAAATTTGAAAGGTAAATAATTGGTCATCAACTGTCATGGATTATCTTGAATTCCACCCAATGACTCCGGTAAGGCTTTTTTTTTTTTTTTTTTTTTTGAACCGATTTGGTTTATAATTATTTGTTTCGATTCAACTATAGTATGTTTTCCTTTAATTTTTTTTTGTATGTTTTCCTGATAACTACCAGTTTATCTCAAAAGGACAAGGAAGGAAGGCTTTCGAGATTGATGCTTTAGTAAGCTTGAAGAATGATAGTGTTGAATGTATACGCTGACTTTCTGAGAGAGCTTGATAGATGTAAGAGTTATAGTATTGAATGTATTCGAATCCATTTTATTCTGAGTCATGTTTGTCACCTGTCATAAAGTTAGTACTTGAATTATGCTGGTATTAGGAGTGTTTTGATCTTACAATTAGTACTTGAATTATGCTGGTATTAGGAGTGTTTGGGATTGCATAAAAAGTATCCATTTGTTTGTAATGTTTGAATAAGCTACTTTGTATTATGAATAAGTAGTTTAAGGTTGCTTATTGGGTCTGCTTATGAATAAGTAGTTTAATATGTTGTGTGCTAAAAAACACTGTAATGTTCCGTAATATAAAGAATTTCTTCATACCATGTTCGAAATCCCAAACCGACGTATGTATTTCTTTTCAGCTCTATGGATCTCTCGAGCATCACATCAGCGTTTTACAGCGGTGAGTTATGCAAACGGCTTAAAGGATTTCTTGCAGCATGGCAGCCATCGAGCCCTCAGCTTCATGTCAATGGACTTCTCATAGGAACTGCTAAGTTTGAGAGGAATCTTGAATCATGGAACATTAGGTGTGTAAACTAAATTTTCATTTCCTCATGTCAATATAAATCGTATCAAAAATTGAAAATAATATTATAACTTTTCTTAAGTGTACATAAAAGTTATGGGAATCGGGTCAAAGTTTTAGAAGGAACAAGGTTTTAAAAGGAAACGGCTCAAAATTTGTTTATAAATGAAATGTCAATGTTCATATGAGTTTGGTGCCTCCTTCACATGTGTCATTATGCTAACAAGCTTGGTGCATTAGGTCTTTCCAGGTACATATACGTAAATGGTTCTAAATGACTTTATTGGTCACATATACCATGTAAAGTTTTAGAACAGTGATTCCTAGCAACGATTTAGTCACCATAAAATCAATTGTTTCCCTTAAATGGAATTACATCTCATTTCATATTGTCTTTCATAATGGTGTCATTCTTGGAGCAGATACTAAAGCATAAGTATCTAAAGTCACTCAAAACACACACAGAGCTTTATTCTTGATTGTGCAAAAATGGAGTTTGTAAGCCCTGAAGGTCACTGTTTAAACGGTCGGCATCCCATGGAGGTAGTATTCTTTTCACAATATTATACTAATAATTTTAATATCTCTATTTTAATAAATGTTAAATTGTTTGTTTTTCGATTTGAATATAAGATGAGACAACTTCGAGCTGAAATTGGAAGTTTGGAACTGTTTCTATAGCTGACAGGCAACGCTTTTGTATTTGGATTTTAAATAATTATACATATATAGTTAAGTTTGTTGAATTTTATTTTGGTTTGTAATATGATTATAGGCCTGTAGTATTTGAGATAGGTAACGCTAAAGTTATTGTTGTTGTTTATGGTCATTATGAGGTACTTTTTGTTTAGTTTTTCTTTAATGAGTTTTTTTTATTATTAACTAAGAGCACTCAAAGCAGTATGATATTATAACAATTTGATGATTGAGGTTAATGATAATAGAAGTGGCTCAATGCATTGTCTTAGGATTAGAAAAATGTTTCTTTATTATGTGTATTTCTTATAGAAACCATTTTTTTCTGTTAATTACATCATGTGCACTAATAATAGGACTTTCGACTGCCGATTTCTGTTAATTACATCATGAATCGGGCCTGTTTTCTTATAGTTCCTAATACGCTGGTGAAATGGTGCACTGGTGAGTTAATTGTACATTGGCATGTGGTACGATGGTCAAAACAGGGGTTATTTCATCTTCTTTAATTCCAAACTCTACAAGTGATCATTGGATCCCCCGTTCTCAAAAGGAAACCAGTTAATAAACCATGTTACAGAGTGCTTATGGGTATCATGCAATAGCCATAGCTCTTTCACTGATGGAGGCGTATTCGCAGAGCGTACAACCTGAGCAAACGACATCACATATTCTTTAAGCAAAACTTGGAGTAGAGGGCCTTCGTCCTCAGGTGAGGACAAAACTTTATAATGATTTGAGTTATGATATTTGCTTTTGGTTTACATAATAATTTTAAACATAAATTCATTACAGAAAGTTGGTATCTGTGTACGGATCCTGCGAATGGATTGAATGCGTGATGCAGTGTATGTATGCGTAAAGTGAAGCATTGTGCCACTTTCAGAGATATAGGCATTTTATTAAGAAAAAAAAATATATTCTCAAAATGGTAAGCAAAACTTTATGGTTTATTTTTTATCTTAAGGTTAGGTTTTAGCAAAACATGAGGTTTATGGTTTGACATTCAATTGTTGAATGAAAACTCATCAAGTGAAATTTAAGACTATTTATAAGTGATGAATTGGTGCTACATGTATAATAAAAGTCATGAAATTAGAAACTACATTACACGTGAAATTTAAGAGTAATTTTAGTCATATTAATGCTTTGTTATTTTCGAGAATAATTGACAGCAATACTTCTAAAGAAGTGGAGATATTATTTTTTTAAATGTTATTTGACTAAGATTTAACAAAATTCATGACATTATAATCGTGTATATACGCATTCGTTATGTATATTTTGCTTGATACATTATAATCATTTCAGGAAAATAAAGTGGACTTGGTTTCTTTGGCATGTCGTGCAATGGTGAGTTAATGGTGTGTTGGTCAAAACAGGGGTACACATGTCATACTACGTAAAGGATCAAAACACATTTGTTAAACATGTCTGAACTTGATATGTTTTTTTAACGGGTTCAGACCGGGTTCGGTCAGACTCAGGTGTGTTATTTGTCACATTTTTTCCAAGACCCTTTTTATGACAGCAAACAACATGTCCAAACACCCTTTTACGACATCAAAGAGCATGTCCATTTATAAAGTAAACTAAATACGTTTGTTGGTCATTGAACTGAAATTTATTTCACCCATGACTGTACCCATTTTAACCGGTTATGCAATATATTTGGTCGCTCTATATAGTTGTGTTCGAACATTTTTATGTAGTTACTTTAACCATGACACGTTACTTCTTTTTTGGTTATGTTCAGGTGTTTATTGGTAGCTTTGTTTCTTCAAGTCAGAACAAAAAAAATGCAGGTAATAACAAAGAAAAAGTGGTAGTGAGTCTTCTGGAGGAGGGCTCAGCAGTCCTCTTGATCACGACAACAATAGCAATCCACAAGCTATGGCCAATATGCCTTGGAGGTAAACCCATATCATCATGTCTGTTGTATGCAAACGAACCCTCTCAATTAGGTTCTTTTTATATGTGTTCTTATTGTTATTGTCATTCTTTAGTTTTGAAACTTATTGTGTAAGCATAGTAGCATGGCCTTACGAGATCTTGACCTTAATATCTTAACATCAGAAAATCAAATACACTGAAATACATGTGTGTCTTTTGATGACCATAGCATGAGTATTCCCATTATTAAAATCTTTTATATTTAAATGTAATGGCCTTTGTATCCCTTTTATCTAAGCATAAGTTGCAACTTTTTATAACTACATGAACTCTAGTGGCTTATGTAAACATTTATGTTATGTTTGGTAGGAGGGAATGATACAGAATGGAATGTCCTTCGAGAATGGAATTGTAGAGAAAGAGAATAATGATGAGAAAATGATATTTTTTCTTTTGTTTGGTAAAACCAAAGAATTTAGTAAAGGAATATGTCACATATGTTATTCTTTTGTTTGGTAAAACTAGAGAATGAATTTGTATCCAATAAATAAATTTTTACTTGAACATTTTTTAATTCACATAATCTCATTTATAAGCATTTTTTTCTATATGTTTTCAACAAGATAATTAACTTGACAACTGAAAGTCTATACCACTTTTACTTTTGAACAATTTTTTACCAAATAAGTTAGGGTATTATATTGCAATTTAAAGCAACATGTCTACTGGTATTTGTTACTACCTCTAACGTATAAACAAGATGTTAACAATAAATTAAAATTGAATATCGTAAAAGAGATGCAGATGTTCATATGTTTTGGATTTAGGTCCCAAATGAGACATCATGTGCCAAGCACATGCTTTTACCTTTTATACTCGCGTCCTTTTTTCAATTCTTCTTGATTCTCCCTCGGAATGTAGACCGTGAATGGCTATGTTGTATTTTTTGATTCTCCCAAATCCACATTTTTTTATAAAGAATGAATAATGAGGATAGAGAATGGAGTTTTTATTCTCAGTTTCCATTCTATACATTACACAAACAAAG